>CM030372.1:12902606-13368718 GCA_003604175.2 Clonorchis sinensis
TAAGCTGAGGAGGACTTCCTGATTGGTGCCCCGTCTGCCTTATAACCTGGCCAACTTGGTGACGTGTTCACTTGGCCTGATGAAGCCTTTGTGTCAAAAGCAAAACGTTGCCCAAATAAAAACTACCGATTGTTTACCAAGCTCTTCTGAAACGTGTAATAGCTTGTCTCGAAGACTATGAAATCGGTCTTATTGGATGAAATACTGAGTAACTGGATCCATCAAAATGACACAGAGATTTTGAAGTAGCAGGAACACGGTGCTCTACGAAAGTAGCGAGAAAGGGTCTTATCTTTTGATCGCACACATTTTTACCTTTTTCACTGCACAAACCTTCCTACTGAACTGTTACATGATTAACTGGAGGATCCGTTCTTTCCCATCAAGGGGCGAGATAGCTCAAATGGTTAGAGCGCGAATCTACTGACCGAAAGTTTCGTGGTTCGAACCCGACGTCTGCCTCTCGACTTCCTCTGTCTAGGCGGCAGCCTGGCAGTATCCCAGCCCTCGTGCTTCCTTCGGGTGGCATGGCAGCTAGGCACCGAAAGGGTGTGTTACAGCTGAGCAGTTTTTTTATTTCCATCAAGAAATTAGTAGACCGCATCCAGCAGGCCTCTAATGCTTGTAATCGAAATTTCGTCCTTCAAATGAAGCCAATCCATGCTGAAAAGCTGAGGCGCACTGTACAACGGGTTCATCCCTGTTTGAATCATTAGCAATGCGCATCTCACGGAACTCAGAGAGCTTCAAGCCCTTGACCTTGTCGGCCACGAGTGGCGGATCAGCAGTGGTTCCGTGAAGTATCGTGTTCGTGATCAAATAGCCCGGAGATTCTCTTCGACCGATCGAGTTTTGCGTTACTTGAAGTATATCTTCATTCGTTTTGTGCCATTACTCGATGGATGATTTCGTGGCAGACGGATGAGTCTCAGCTAAACTTCTGTGCGAAAGATTGCTTCCACGATAGGGAACATCGCGTCACGTGACTGGCGATCCTTTCCCGGATGATACAACGCGTGTTGAAATCAAATATGTCGTTTCTGCTTAGAATATCACCTTATAGACCACACTTACTGGGTCTTCTAGGTAGGTCAGACACGATGATGAACGGGGCGTGGTTGTTAATAACTGCCAGCAAATCTGGGGCTACAAACTACAGCCAAAATTCGAGGGTTTTCAATTGATTACCCGAAGCTGGTTGTCTAGTCGCTGCGAATGACGGCAACTTGAATAAGGAGCAATTTAGGAATTCGTCAAACGCATTCATTGGAACGACTTGTAAGAGTTGGTGACAATTTATCAACAAGAAGGATATCTACAGTCTTGCAACGCAAAAAAAATGCTTTGGGAGAAGACCCCATCCATTAGAATCGAGGCATTTCTACCTATGCATTGTACACTCTGCCATATAAAACTACAGGTAAGTGGATTCTAGCGAACGAGTACAAGGTACTACGTTGTCGAAAACGTGACACTGGTGAGTTTGGTACAATATGATTCGTTCTGGTTCAATTAAGACCAAATTGTTCTGCCTATGATAGATTTGCCGAGCAGGCAAACATGGGACTATTTATGCAACGGAGAACAAATAAAACTGCAAAGGGAAGCATGTCTGCTTATTTCGGAGATTTGAGGAAGTTTCAATGGGCCTCCGATGTTTGTTTTACTGTGAGGGTTACAGTTTTCAGCTAGCCTGACTAATTCACATGTATTCGAAAAAAACTTCACGGGGCTTCACCTTCTATGTCCCACAGACCAAAGCATTTGATCGGCGATCCAGATAAAAACCGAATTGGGGCAGTGCGTACACGATATTTATGGAACCCTGCACTTCAGGTTGGGCGCCATCCACGTTAAAGTCTCTTAACTCCATGAAACACATTCTAGGTGGGAATGCAGCATTTCGATTCTCCAGCCCCACGTTGAGAAGGTGACCATATTGTTCACACAAGTGTGACCATGTACTACGGATAACCGAGAAGGGTGCGGATAGTTGGCAACGATGGCGCTGGATTGAACATAATAACAGCTTGTGGGACGGGCGGCTTTATCTGAGTGGGTGTGAGTCCATGGCGGTATCTCTCTCCGTGAGCCGCCTAATACTAGCGCCACTACAACAGCGTCTAATGCACATCAGTTATCTGCCAATTAGCAGTGTTACATTTGCCGGTTCAGCAATTTAATTAGTCAATAAATGGGGCTGAAGCTTATATGAAGAATATTTGTTACAAATGGATTGTCTTTGACTAAGTCAGGCTGTTGATTGATTGAGAACCGAGGGTGCCCTCGTCCTAGGAGGACATCCACATAACCCGTGAAGCAAATGCACGTTTAGGGACATATCTACTATCCAGTATCTGGCTTACCTGCTGGTATGCGGAATTCCTTAGTGAACCACTCTTCACCAGTTCCATGAGCATTGTGCGCGATGACCCCAACTGTCCATGAAGAACACGGATCGACCTGTCGAAAACTGGTGTTGAGATACTCAGTCGTCTGTTGTTGGATCACAGATGATCCATTGTACAACTTGGCAGTGAAGCTTGAAATTGTCCGGGAATTCGCAACAGTCCACGACACGTTCACCTCTGTCCGACCACGGAGAACAGAAACCACAATGTTAATCGGGCGTCTCGGCTCTCGGTACGAAAGGGCCTTGATTTGAGTGGAACGAGTTACTGCAAAGTTTAAAACCATGGGGTAAAATATGCGATTGTTGGATCGATACCTTTCGGACGCACAAGGCAATGCAGTAGTCTTTGACAAACTTATCAAAAAAGATATTATAATACCAGAAGGCGATGCAAAATTGCTCTCCCTTAAGACTGATTCGACGATTCAGGCGATTTTGTCTTACTCTCAACAAGGAGGAATTCTAGATGATACCACGAACCGTTAAGTGATCAGGACTTGCTATCATGAATTTATTTACTACTAGCGGAATGGCAGGCTAACAAGCGGAACAAGCTTGATTGCTTACTTCTGGGTAGGAAAAACTGCACGCGCTCACTGCGGGGACCGTTCCCCAAATAATTACGTCCGAGGACGTCAACCAGAAGTGGCACGTTCACCGGCAAATCATCCAGATAAACCTCTCGGTCGTTGGTGTTCATGGTGCGCAGAGACAACCCATCGGCGTCGTACAGCGAAACTTGAAAGCTTTCTACGGGACATGTGTGTCCGTACTTCCAAGACACGGTCGCGCTGTCTTCGTTCGGTCTCAACTTCACACGGATTGTACTGGGCGCAACTGGAACTGAACAGAGATGATTGTGTCAACCGAGAATTCATGCATTGAAAGCGCCATCCACACGGTATGTGGACCGCACAGTGTTTTACTGTATAAGGAAGATGGAAATTCGGATATCCGACGTGCAGTCAATCCCGACGCGCAGATGAAACCAGAGCTAGCTGGTGATACCTCGCAAGCAGCTTTCCTACGGTAGATGTGAGTTGAGTTTAGTGCAGCTGCTGGATACAGGAGCGCTATTTGAGTGGACAGTTCTGGTTGATTAGAACCACTGAGCATGCAACTTGTGTAACATGTACCACGAATTCGCCCCAAGATTATTAGATAGGGACAAGGGCAATTGTCTACTTGTGGCAGACCGTTTAAGACATCAAACTGAATTTCGACAGCCATGTTGACAAATACTTACATTACAATAAAAGAAGGTCTGAGATAAAAATCTGAAAAAAAACGACTGAGAAACTGAACGATGAATGGAGAATCAAGCACGTACACAGGTGGAAACAGTGGACAGAGAGGCAGAATAAACACACAGAGACATAGACACACAGAAAGAAAAAACGGTAAACACAACAAGATATATCGACAGTGCGTCAGTTCACTTCAACACCCGAAGCCTAGATGCGTTTCGAGATAATACGTGTGCATAGGCAAATACGGTTCCCAATAAATGAATTGCATTCAATTGACAAGACGTTTCTATGCAGAATCAATTCAATGAGAAGAGAAGTATTGAATCGGCATTGACTGGGAGAGATAGAGGAAGAGCATGTCAGCCACGTGCGAACGAGAATTAGTTCGTGCAACGCTGTCACGAACGGCAAGGCACGGCACGGAACCGCACCGAGGCGCATTCCGCCACCTCGGGATGCCACCGAGCTGCTTCTATACAACCGGCCATTCTGTGCGCTGGTTTTACGCTTCAATTCAATGGCTGGAGTCTCAGGAGAAGAGAATCATGCCGTCTGAACGCGCGCATGTGAAAGTAGAACGGGCAATGTGAACATGAGCATGAACGAGAATTTGAATGTGGGAATGAACTTCTCAGTGTGCACGTGTCTGTGAAAATGAGTGTGAGCGTGTGCTGGGGAATCGGAGAATGGAGAAAGTGTGTCACACACACCCACGAGCATAAATGTGCAGTTATGCAAATGTGAAATGCGAAAATTTACCTGCGTCTATCCTGATAGGTGAGCTTTTGGTTTCTTGACCGGATCCGAACTGATTGCGTCCGACCACACCGAACACGAGATCCACACACATGGGCAGTCCGCCGATTGACGTGCTTAGACCGCTCGCTCTCACTGGTTCGGGGACAGACTCCGCTGTAGCGTAGACCGTGACGAGGAAATCAGTGCTTGCACAAGCCCCGTCGTATGTCCACGAAACGGTCGCGCTCGGAACGTTCTGCTCTGTTGTCGCTCCGATCAGTTTCGGTGCACTGGGAACTGAAACAAGTCGGAGAGCAGATGGATGCGAAAACCATAAGCCGATAGAACGAGCCAGTTCAAGTACAATCTGAACACGTTCTATTAGCTGCCTAAATCACACACACTTCGAACTGGACGAATCAAACATGAACCAGTCAACAGGACTCATTCATCAAATGCGCATGCATAGACACATGTACATGGAGGAAAATGCGCACACCAATGCGCTCGAAGCCCAACAGTTTAACACACTACGTGGCCTCTTCCGTTGGGCATATATTTTGATGACCCGTGGGGATTGGGAAGGGAGCGATGCGTTGAAGGCAATAGCTTGATGCACGAGTGCCATTGACGGCGCGACTGGGCCATGTCTGACAATGTCTCTAACCATTGATTGATCGGGGCTAGGAAACAACTGATTTGGGAAGCCGAAAGAAGGATTAAGCCCCGGTGGTGGAAACGGTCTTCCTGGTCTCGATTACAACGGAAACCAGTCGAGGAAATCGTGTGCGATCAGCCTCTGAACTAATATTTGATAGCATGATGACTTACCTGCACAGGGCCTAGCATCTGTCTGGTAAGCATCTGTCTGGTGTGATCGTAATTCTCAGAAATATTTTGACAACTATGTGACGTTGGTTATCCAACAGTCGAGTTATTTGAATAATCTAGATTCACAGTTTCGTGGGACCGCTTGCAATACAGACAATCTAATCATGAACAGGTGAGATATTCACACTCACGTGGAGGATCGGTTATCCGAACTGCATTCGAGGGAGCGCTCACTTCCACAACTCCAATTGTACTGACGCGAAGCCAGAACGCCGAGCACGCATCGAAGGTACCGAGGGGCGCCGATTTCTCAGTGACGCTTTTCTCAAGTACGAGCTGATCTTTCCCATCATAAACACCCACTGCATAATATGGTCCTTGAGGACTCAGACATTCACTGTTGTCCTCCCAAGTGGCCGAGAATTCGTGTGAGTTTTGGTTTGTTTGGACCTGGATATTGGTGGGTGTTTGTGGTGCTGCATAGAACGTTGTGTGAAAGCAAGTCCAACGCGTTAGGTTATGAATTTGATCAATTCGACTCCGAAATGGAAGAGTTCTGAACAGTGAGGATTATGAACCTGCGTAGCTTGAGGATGAGGACATTTTAGATTGGATTTTTGTACTAGCACATTAAATGTGCACGGTAGGCTACGGATCAACTGAATGTGCCTAGTGAGGAGTGAGGTAGGACACACAAAATAAGCATTACGCTTATACCACTAATTAGAATGTCAATGAAAATGCTTAGGCAGCCCGCAAATGAATCCAGAAACCGTTCGCGACTATTGCAACTTACCATTTCAATTGAAGGGAGAATATTTGAGGCACAACGGACGTCACAATTTCATACGCTACAAGCTGAAGGGAGCATCACAGCTTCCTTCGATCAAGTACATTCTGTTCGTTCTCGCTAACAACCTATTCCAATTGCTTTCTGCATGCCTCATAATCCAATGGCCGTGCCGGCGTTTGAACTACGCACACGTGACATGCGAGGCCAGTGTGTTACCACTGCCCAACCAACGCACTTCGGACGCATTTGAATGTCCACGTTTGAACGGGCGAACATGTTCACGCATGAGCGATGTGATGTGTATCCGATATGTAGTTATTTCGTCCTTGAATCATGTGCATGTGGGAACATTCAACGTGGAGGGAAAACAAGGTATACAGAGAGCCAGATGAGCCGAGCATTCGTCTGTGCATTCAGCCAACGCTCCCAGACCTGATGAACCAAGCAACTCCAACGTACCATTTACAAAACCTAAACTGAGTGTGTTTGGATTCATCTCATGTTTACTTATTAGGCGACTGCGACTTGAAGGAACTCCAGAAATTAGGATAACATGACCTAGTAATTCGACTAGGTAAGCTCAAACGGACGAGTCCTGACCAGTTTCCGCAGTGATTATCAAGCTGTGTTCTGAATCTCAAGCTATAAATGACCTATTCCTACAAGCTGCATGATGACCTAAATGAAGCGCTGAATGTCGATGGCCTGAGAATGGACCGCAGTTACTCGTATCAGTACGGATTGCATTGGTGCAGCTCTATAATACGTGCGCGCAGTCTACCTAACAGTTAAAAACCCTGGCACTGACCTGGAGGATCAGTTAATTTCATCGGATCCGACATTGGGCTCTCTCCTCCAGCTCCAACCGCCATCACACGAATCCACGTGAGTTTGCATGGGTCAATGTTAGTCACAGTTGTCGACCTGGAACGGAGGGTTCTCTCGATCACTTCTGGAGCTCCGTCAACATAGATGTGGACTCGATAAATATAGTCTGGACTATCCCGACAATCGGAAGTATCGTTCCAGCTCATGGACCATTTCTTGAGTCCTGTTCTTCGAATCTGGATATTGGTGGGTGTATTGGGTACTTGATGAAAAGAGAAACAAAGAGAGGTGGAGAAATGGGCGCCAACCGTGTTGAATTATACCCGGAATGTTGAGCACTGCCACGCGAATTACTTTGAATTCCTGAATGAAATACACCACACGATGGTTGTCGATTCATGCTGAGTAGCCCTAGGTTTGAGTCGTGGATTTGGGTTATAATGGTCAATTTTGTGGATTTGAAATCTGCTTTTGACTCTGTCGATCTTCAGCAACTTTGGAGTGTTTGGCGATCAAAGTGTTCCTTCCAATTTCTATCCCTCATAAGAACACTGTACGCGAACTCTTGTGGTCGCGTACGAGTATACGGAAGCTTTCGCCTGAGATCTTCGCGTCCAGTGATGAGAGACAAGGGTGTCCTTTCTTACCCTTGCTCTTCAAATTTGTTATTCATATGCTGCTTGAAATCCCTCTGCCTGCTCTGAAACCTGAGTCGAAATCCCCGGGACTTTGGCTCACAGACATAGAGTATGCGGACGATATTGCTCTCCTTGATTCAGACCCCTTGTAGATAACCTAAATACCTCTGCCGCACGGTTTGGCATGCTGCTACAGGACTGGGTGAGATCAAGCTCACACCTCACGTGAGACAATCGACGTGGTAAATAAATTTGCTTACCTGAGCAGCTGTAAGTCCTGGACTGGCTGGAGATGAGATTATTTCTCGAATCGGAAAGGCCATGTCAGCTTTTGCCAACGTCCGACACATATGGCGACGACGTGACGTGAGTTTGTCTGTCAAGGGAAGAGTTTACACTGGTGGTGCGATCCATACTGCTTTATGGATGAGAGGAGTGGCCTGTACCCGCAGAGGACGTACGGAAGATGTCAGTGTTTGATCACCGATGTCTCCGCAGCATTGGTCAGGTCTAGTGGGATCATCGGATTAGTAATGCTGAGGTACGTCAGATGGTCTTAGGAAGAAGGAACTCTCCCGCGATAGATGAATTACTCACGCTTCATAGGTTGCGCTGGTTGGGACATGTACTCCGCATTCCAGGATACCGCCAGCCTCGGAGAGCTCTTTTCGCCCAGTGCTGTACTGTACCCGCTTCCATGGGACTACGATTCATCGATAAGCAGCATGCAAATTTATTTGTCTGTTTGTCATTGTAAACCCTCGCGACACACTTTAGTGAAGTTTTTCTTCCAGGAGGATTCCGCTAACAATTTTGGGAAATTGTCTTGTTCAAATAGCGACGGGAACGAGGTGCAGAATTTTATAAATTCCGCATATTTAGATAGGATCGCAGACAGAGTAAATCTCGTTTTGTCAAACAACTTATAAGGGAAGAGAAAGACGGATTAAGCCTCGTGGTGGAAATAGTTTGGCTGGTCGCGATTTGAATGGAAACCAGTCGAGGAAATCGTGTGCTCCCAACGTCTGAACTAATATCTGATAGCATGATGACTTACCTGCACAGTTCCTAGCATCTGTCTGGGCTTCTGTCATGTCTGATCGTAAATCTCAGAAATAAGTTTCGACAATCATGTTACGCTGGCTATCCAACAGTCGAGTTATTAGAATAATCTAGATTTACAGTTTCGAGTGAGTGCTTGCAATACAGACAATCTAATCATGAACAGGTGAGATATTCACACTCACGTGGAGGATCGGTTATCCGAACTGCATTCGAGGGAGCGCTCACTTCCACAACTCCAATTGTACTGACGCGAAGCCAGAACGCCGAGCACGCATCGAAGGTACCGAGGGGCGCCGATTTCTCAGTGACGCTTTTCTCAAGTACGAGCTGATCTTTTCCATCATAAACACCCACTGCATAATATGGTCCTTGAGGACTCAGACATTCACTGTTGTCCTCCCAAGTGGCCGAGAATTCGTGTGAGTTTTGGTTTGTTTGGACCTGGATATTGGTGGGTGTTTGTGGTGCTGCATAGAACGTTGTGTGAAAGCAAGTCCAACGCGTTAGGTTATGAATTTGATCAATTCGACTCCGAAATGGAAGAGTTCTGAACAGTGAGGATTATGAACCTGCGTAGCTTGAGGATGAGGACATTTTAGATTGGATTTTTGTACTAGCACATTAAATGTGCACGGTAGGCTACGGATCAACTGAATGTGCCTAGTGAGGAGTGAGGTAGGACACACAAAATAAGTAGTGCTTATACCACTACTTAGAATGTCAATGAAAATGCTTGGGCAGTCAGCCCCAGGCAGTCACCTTGCCGTCCTGGGCTAGTTATTCGGGGTCCACACCAAATGGGGAAAGCACTGAACTCGAGTTTTGCTCTCATTAGATCACAATCGGCAGTGGATTTCCAATGGCCGTGCAGGGTTTGAAGTAGGCTCACGTGACATGCAAGGCGAGCGAGTTCGCACTTCGGATGCATCTGAATGTCCACGTTTGAACGGGCGAACGCGTTCACGCATGAGCTATGCGATCTGTATTCAATGTGTAATCATTTCGTCCTTGAATCATGTGCATGGGAACATACAACACGGAGGGAAAACAAGGTATACAGAGAGCCAGATGAGCCGAGCATTCGTCTGTGCATTCAGCCAACGCTCCCAGACCTGATGAACCAAGCAACTCCAACGTACCATTTACAAAACCCAAACTGAGTGTGTTTGGATTCATCTCATGTTTACTTATTAGGCGACTGCGACTTAAGGAACTCCAGAAATTAGGATAACATGACCTAGTAATTCGACTAGGTAAGCTCAAACGGACGAGTCCTGACCAGTTTCCGCAGTGATTATCAAGCTGTGTTCTGAATCTCAAGCTATAAATGACCTATTCGTACAAGCTACATGATGACTTAAGTGAGGTGCTGAATGTCGATGGCCTGAGAATGGACCGCAGTTACTCGCAGTTACTTTTGTCCCGCTGCGGTGGTGAGTGGCTGATTATGTCACTTCATTTACGTGACACCCCAAAGGGTCGACCTGTTTATCCTCAAATAATCGACATGGATTGAACGGGTATGACCGGTCTCTCAAGGCTGAGCTCCATCAGCTTGGTATCGGTCGACTACAGCAGCATGAGACTAGCTGCGTTTCCTCCAGTGAGGCAATTTGTTGCATATAATTGTCCATCAAGGCTATGGTATGCATCCATGTGAAAGTCCCACAGCTTGTGTAGACTTCCGGGCTTCCTGCCTCCGTTCGTGTTTGGATTATCGTGTCCTCTCTGTAGCAGACGTGCTTGTTTGATGTGAATGGTGATGTGATATGAAACGAAAGCACGATTTCTGTGTGTTTTGTACCGACTTTCTGTAGTGTGCTACGACCCAAAGCTGTCACCTTGTCGTGTTGGACAAACTTCAGAGCTGCAATGATCTCGCGGGTTATACTGGCTAGAACTCAGTTCCTAATGTTTCAACCATGCCACGAAGGCCAACGGTGAGCAGCCCGTTGAAGAAAAGCGAGTCCTCGTGCTACGAGTGATTGTGCTACGCGGCGGTCTGGAGGTGAATTCGTACTGTCCTCTGCAATAGGAGTTGGGAGACAGTAAGGCGTTTCCCTCACGATGTATGTCCACATTTATGGAAGCAGCGACGCTGCCTTCCCCGAGGAAGGACGGGTTAGAACAGGTCGGCCCCGAAATCCGCACATTTCCAATCACACAACGGTTGACCGTGACCGCCGGCGCATTATTCAATATGGTCGAAATACTTTTAAAAGCAGAGTCCGGTGCTGCTCACAAGGCACGTGCTGTGTGCAGTTGCACTAGGAGAGACAGTAAGGCCTTACTTCCTGCGTTCTCGGACCAGACCGGTCCTTTACAGGCAAGTGTGTCAGATTTTTGAGTCATTGGCTCCGGGACGAGTCCCCATGAAAACCCTAACAACCGCTGTCTCACCTTCAGACAGTTGAGTCTGAGGCTGGGGTGGGGTCGGGTCCCCGAGCAAAACCCTACATCCTCTCACTGCCTTGTGGGGCAGACTTTTGAGTCAAAGGCTCAAGGTAGGTTACCGTAAATCAACATCTCCCACTTTGGCCTGGGAAACCGGAAAGTACCTTTTGCTATTGCAGCTTTTCGCTCGCCGGCCCTCTTCCACAGTCTTTCCCAACCCATCGTACAATGCAGTGCAATCAACCCATCTGCCAATTCCCTTGCCACTAATTCGTGTCTCACCCGTCGTTCAGAAAACTAAACCAAAATAATCGTTCAGTAACACCAAACAATCTGATCCACGTTGCAGCCTTTAATGTCCGTACTCTATGTCTAATTGGGCAACAGGCATCCCTCGCTGAAGCCTTACTTTCCCTCTCGATATATGTCGATGTATGTTGTGTCTCCAAAACACGCATACACGACCGGTCGTGCTCCTCAAGCCACATAGGACGAGCCCACAGGTTCCATGTTTGACTTCTGGATCCACTAGCTTCTCAATGGCTAAGCGAGGTGTGCGCGTTTTGCGTGCAATGGATCCTGTTATTTATGGAGTAGGAGTTGCACTGAAGGCAATTTACTGGACGGGTTATACGGTTGTCTAGCTCAATTAAGATTAATACAGGTCGATGTGTGAAACGGTGTTTGTTTGTGTAAGCATGCACCCCGAGAGGCTGCGGTTGTGAAGTCGAGAAGAATGGATTTTGACGAGATCCGTCCGACTACTTCGATCAGCAAGATGAAGGACACAGTCATCCTGGCGGATGATAGGAACGTCCAAGTGGGACAAGGAAGCTCGGAATCGGCGCAACTAAGTGGTAGATTTGGGGGTCGATGCTTACTGTACGGATGATGGGGAGTGACTTCTTCAGTTGCGTGCTGGACATTGTCTGTTCGTGGCCAGTACGAACTTCCAACACAAACGCTCACACCGAGTTACTTGGAGGCCACCTACCACGAGACAGCAGTGGACTCAACTGGACCACGCGGCTGTCAGTTACCGATGGAGAGCCTCAGTTATGGATTGTCGTTTCTTCCGGGGGTACGCAACTTGACTCTGACCACGCCATTTTATGGGCCCGCTTAGTACTTCGCTTTGCCCCAGCACCACGCCTGTAGAAAGGGAGCAGCTCCGTTCATCAACTTCGACAAGTTTCAGTAGCTGAGGAGTATCGACCCAACCTGGCTGGAATGCTATTGGAAAAGCACTGTCATGTGGACGACGACAATTGCTTGGTGATTGCATGGAGGCGAGTTAAACAAGCAATGTTCTGAGCTTTGAGAACTGTTTGTCTAGCCCATGTGACTCGCATCAGTAAAAACGGAATATCTTTGAGATAAGCATATGCCAGAAAGGCCATACTAGGATGACGCACACAGATCCCTCAAACACCGAATAATCAGGAGCTTGTGGATTTCGAAGTCCAAGGGAATGGAGATGGCTTTTGCTGCAGGCAACATCCACGTCCTGTTTCAACTGATTCGACCAAGCGGTCAAAGGAAGGCAGGTATCAGTGAGACAATATGCGAAAAAGACGGAACAGCAATCCAGTCCCTCAATCGTCGTCCTTAGTGGTGGGCCGAGCATTTCAAAGAACAGTTCACCTGTTCTCCTTCAACGCAACCATTGGAAGCCCAAGCAGGCCCGAATGCAACATTGACACCAACCCACCATCAGCAAGCGAAATCCAGTGTGAGATTCCAATCATGAAGCGCGACAAGGCACCTGTCCCAGATGGTCTACATTCCGCGCACTTCAAAGCAGTTGATGAGGTCCCGGTGGACAGTCTGACGGCTATACTGCAGAAGATTTGGAACGTAAACAGAACAGCAGCCGAATGTGGCTCCTCGACCGTCATTCCAGTTTTCAAAAGGGAGCAACAACGTCATGTGGAAACCATCGAGGTATCAGTCTGGTATCCATCGCATCTCAGGTGGTCTCTGGCTTTATTTTGTGCAGGTTGATGGATTATCGGTAGAGACAGATTCGTGAGAATCATGCTGGGTTTCGCCCTGTTCGGGGATGCATCGACTATGTCTTTACCTTGAGACAAATTTTTGAACAGCACCACTCATTCAGACGTCCGACGTTGGTCGATTTTGTGGATTTGAAAGCTGCTTTTGATTCTGTCGAGTTTCAGCAAATTTGGCAGCGTGTGACGGTCAAAGTTGTCCCTCCCGAAATTCCATCCCTCATGAGGGCACTGTATGCGAACTCTTGTGGTCGCGTACGAGTATACGGAAGGCTCTCGCCTGAGATCTTCACGTCCATTGTTTTAATACAAGGCTGTCCTCAGCCCTGTACTGAGTGGAAGCGACAGAGAAGTGGACAGCGTATGACCTGGCAACGAAGTACGAAAACACTAGCCATTAAACTAAGTCGGGCCGGAAACTGCCGCCTTCCTGGATGAGGACCCCGGGACTCAAATCACCAATGGTTAATGACATTGACGTAAATGGCCCAATCGCACAATCAGTGGCGTTCGTGCCTCGAAACTATCGCCTTCAGCGCGTATCCACCTAATTTCTGAACAGACTTATCATGACTTCGCCTCCAAGGCTTGGTTGTATGTGCCACACTTCCGTTTTCCGTTGATCGAAGCTGTAGCAGATGGAACCAATGTGCCTATGATACACAGTTTATAGCTGATAGATTGAATTGAATTGAATTGAATACATGAGACAAGGAGGAGAATTTCCGGTATCAGGGTATCACACGAGGGATGCATTCAACTGACGCTTTGGACTGGATCCAGTTTATGCAAGTATGTGATCGCTTAAACAGAATGTTTTACCGTTTCTGGATTGGGAGGTCTAGATTATTTGAAAAATTCAACAAGTGTCTCCACAATCCGGCTGGTCGCCATTCGTCAACATTCGAATGACTTGAAAACATGGCGGATACCAGTATTATTGTGAATATACTGGACCAAATATATCCTTTTCTTGTTTCCGGTCACTGGCAAATTTGCATCTCTGCCCACTTGGGGTTGTAGCACAGTCATCCCCACATCTCTCACCTTCCATCTTGCAATTCATTGTTCTGCATCCGTCTTGAAGTAGAATTCATGCTCCCCCCGTGACATCAGTCTGTCTAACAATAACTTCCACGTACAGTCTTCCTCATCGGTCCAGTGACAGTAGCGCCAATCGTATTCAGTGAGCATGCACGAGAATCGAGACCATAAATTTAAAGATTCTATGCGGTTAGACGTGTGAACACTTTCCGCAAACGTGTTCCGCCCTCGTATGTGTATCCTGCGCGCCCAAGTGAAGTCAACAAGAATGCGGTGCGATGCAGGGACGAGCGAACCTGATAAGCGCAGCTCGAAATGCACGTGCGTCGGTGGAGACTGTTAAAAATTGCATCGGATTTCCGCGTCAATGGCTTGGTTCCACTCAATAGCTCCGTTATCAAACGGGCCACTGTGTGCTATCTAGCTTCCCAGAACTGCCCGCTTCCATAGGACTATGATTCATCGATAAGGAGCATCAGAATTCATTTGTCTGTTTCTCACTGTAAATATTCGCGACACACCTTAGTGGGGTTGGCCTTCCAGGAGGATTCCACTTACAAGATGTGGAAATTGTTTTGTTCAGTTAACGACGAGAACGAGGAGCAGAATTTTATAAATACCGCATATTCAGATCGGATCACAGACAGAGTAAATCTCGCTTTGTCAACCGACTTGTAAGGGAAGCCGAAAGACGGAATAAGCCCCGTGGTGGAAACGGTTTGGCTGGTCTCGATTTGAATGGAAACCAGTCGAGGAACTCGTGTGCTATCAGCCTCTCAAATAATATTTGATAGCACGAGGACTTACCTGCACAGGTCCTAACACCTGTCTGATAGGCAAAGTATGATGACTGTCAATCTCGAATGTAACTGTGACAACGATTTTACGTTGGGCATCCAACATTGGAGTTATTTGAATGTTCTAGATTCACAGTTTCGTGTGCGTGCTTGCAATACAGACAATCTAATCATGAACAGGTGAGATATTCATACTCACGTGGAGGATCGGTTATCCGAACTGCATTCGAGGGTGCGCTCACTTCCACAACTCCAATTGTACTGACGCGAAGCCAGAACGCCGAGCACGCATCGAAGGTACCGAGGGGCGCCGATTTCTCAGTGACGCTTTTCTCAAGCACGAGCTGATCTTTCCCATCATAAACACCCACTGCATAATATGGTCCTTGAGGACTCAGACATTCACTGTTGTCCTCCCAAGTGGCCGAGAATTCGTGTGAGTTTTGGTTTGTTTGGACCTGGATATTGGTGGGTGTTTGTGGTGCTGCATAGAACGTTGTGTGAAAGCAAGTCCAACGCGTTAGGTTATGAATTTGATCAATTCGACTCCGAAATGGAAGAGTTCTGAACAGTGAGGATTATGAACCTGCGTAGCTTGAGGATGAGGACATTTTAGATTGGATTTTTGTACTATCCGTCAACATAGATGTGGACTCGATAAATATAGTCTGGACTATCCCGACAATCGGAAGTATCGTTCCAGCTCATGGACCATTTCTTGAGTCCTGTTCTTCGAATCTGGATATTGGTGGGTGTATTGGGTACTTGATGAAAAGAGAAACAAAGAGAGGTGGAGAAATGGGCGCCAACCGTGTTGAATTATACCCGGAATGTTGAGCACTGTCACGCGAATTACTTTGGAATTCCTGAATGAAATACACCACACGATGGTTGTCGATTCATGCTGAGTAGCCCTAGGTTTGAGTCGTGGGTTTGGGTTGTAATGGTCACCTGTCCCAGAAAATTAAAGACCTACATGCCTGAATTAGCCACAGGTGTATAACTGTGGAGGTTTAGAAGTCAGCTCTCAAATGGATGCGCAGAGACACTGGACAAATAGCCCGCGGAACCACTCACGCGAGCATGACAGACGTTACATAACCAACTCTCTATCCGATATGTATAATTCAGGAGATGGAATAGGCCCCTCAAGATGATGAATAT
This sequence comes from Clonorchis sinensis, assembly GCA_003604175.2. NCBI lineage: Eukaryota > Metazoa > Platyhelminthes > Trematoda > Opisthorchiida > Opisthorchiidae > Clonorchis > Clonorchis sinensis. The sequence continues at coordinate 12,918,574 of CM030372.1, forward strand.
GCCACGTCATTTGCTGTGTGAAATTGGAACGGAAGGCAACAGAGTTCGGACAGCTACATCGAAATCAATCTCCTATGCATAGCAGAAACAACTATGGCTCTTATCCTGATCAACGGACTGGTCGCTGGTATTCAGATACATCCACACACAGTGCCATCGATCACCCCGACTATCGGTGGTATTCGCGCCTGCTCGACATCACACTGAAACAGGTGACCTGTATCACACTCACAGTTCCTTCTCGGTCTTTTTGCGCAATTCCAACGCAAGATCACCGACGTCTTGTGATGCTTGTTCACACTGATCAATGTAGGGGAGAAGTTCGGTGCGCGGACTGTGTTGATCGACGACTGACGTCTACTCCGGAACTGACCTTACACCGTTCTATCCCTGTAGACCACCGCCACCTGTGTTCAGAATGCTTTGTGTCGGCGCTCTACCCAACTTGCTGCACTTGACAACTGGCTTGTAAATATCTGTGAGTCAACTGCTTATTTTAATTTTTGTACGTAACAGTCGCCAACCTGTTCCTTAGTGTCTCGGATACCCTCACTTTATCCGAGAACCGGGCGTATGTTCCTGATTCACTTGCTGATGCCACGCATCCAATGCTTGTCGCTTGCAGTCAGTTGAATTTTGTTCATCTTTCTGAGGCGAGAACTATGTGGACAAATTGGGTAAAAGAAACTGAGTGTTCGGCAGAAGTCTCTGAAACACATCCACGGAATTTTGTTAGGATTCCTAGTTTCTAGTTTCACTCTAATCGTGTGCTCTCTGCTAGGTTGTACTATTAGCTACTGCAGATAGGGGTTTTATGATAATGGTTTGATAAATGTTATGTTAAAGGCTTTCTGTATTTGAGTTCAGGTGAACAATACTTTAGATTCTACAATCAGCCTCGAGTTGATATGAGACAGGCTTGGTCCACATTCATGTGAGCACACTTTATACGTGGCCCACCAAATACCCGGTTCGAGGTTTCCTACCTCTACCTCTCGCGAATGAGATATGAGTTTGCACCTCATATTTTATATGATGAAGATGCTTGCTGTGTAACATGTTGTAAACATTTGAACCTGCTGAGTTCGTAGAAATAAACCAGGTCATTGTGTAAGAATTTTAAGCGTGCTTCTACACGACCGTCTGTATAACGTTTATATACATATATATAATAGATATATATGCAATCCATGGTCGTTCGGTCTGTTTCGGTCACTCGTTGCACACCTACACAGTTACGAGGTGACTGTGAGCCAATAGGTTCTTCACCATTTCTTCGCTCCCCTAAACTTGGTCCCCCTTTGCTTTCGGAGAACTTGTCGCCGGTGTTGGCCTCACATCACTTCGTTGGCGACATTCCAGTCGACCAATCATTACTCAGGGCAAGATTTGCACACCTACAAGTTCTGATCCAGACGGGCTTCTCCTATGGATCAGGCAACTATTTTCCAAAGTTGTTTTGCATACTGATAGTAATCACATAATCAGTATGGTATCTTAGGTTAACCACCCAGTGTTGACGGCGTCAGATTAGACTGCAGTTACTTATATACCGGTACTATTTGATTCGGTGTATCTTTGCAACTGACCAGAGTGGTGCATCATCATCATCGACAGCATGATATCAGTGTTCAACACCGATGCATCCCAGCCGCCGTACAGTTGTACGAGGGCTGGAATACTGTCAGGGCTCTCACACCTAGACAGGAGGACGATTAGGGTCCTCAACCAAAGCCTTTGGCTCAAAAGCCTAACCGCAAGGCAGCGGTTTTTGGCGGGAAATGCAAATGCATTAGCATTTCTACAGAACAAGTTGCCATATGCTCCAACCCCCAACCTGGAGGGCCAGACCTCTAACCATTGACCAACCTGGTATGAGAGACTCTGTGAGTGTCGCGGGGACACCCTCCAGTATAGCTCAATGGATCGCTGGGGTGCGCAAACCGTCACGCCACGGTAACTTCCAGTCTCTTCGTGACGGTGCACTACTCTTCGAGTAATCTTGCGTTAGTAACTAATTAGTATGCCTCCAAAAATATATATTGAAATGCGCGCGCGTGCACTATACTCATCAGTGACAAAAACCTTGATACTGACCTGGAGGACCGGTTAACTTCATTGGAGTCGACATTGGGCTCTCTCTCTCAGCTAGAACTGACTTGACTTGAATCCACGTGAGTATGCATGGGTCAATGTTAGTCACAGTTGTCGACCTGGAACGGAAGGTTCTCTCGATCACTTCTGGAGCTCCGTCAACATAGATGTGGACTCGATAAATATAGTCTGGACTATCCCGACAATCGGAAGTATCGTTCCAGCTCATGGACCATTTCTTGAGTCCTGTTCTTCGAATCTGGATATTGGTGGGTGTATTGGGTACTTGATGAAAAGAGAAACAAAGAGAGGTGGAGAAATGGGCGCCAACCGTGTTGAATTATACCCGGAATGTTGAGCACTGTCACGCGAATTACTTTGGAATTCCTGAATGAAATACACCACACGATGGTTGTCGATTCATGCTGAGTAGCCCTAGGTTTGAGTCGTGGGTTTGGGTTGTAATGGTCACCTGTCCCAGAAAATTAAGGGCCTACATGCCTGAATTAGCCACAGGTGTATAACTGTGGAGGTTTAGAAGTCAGCTCTCAAATGGATGCGCAGAGACACTGGACAAATAGCCCGCGGAACCACTCACGCGAGCATGACAGACGTTACATAACCAACTCTCTATCCGATATGTATAATTCAGGAGATGGAATAGGCCCCTCAAGATGATGAATATGCCACGTCATTTGCTGTGTGAAATTGGAACGGAAGGCAACAGAGTTCGGACAGCTACATCGAAATCAATCTCCTATGCATAGCAGAAACAACTATGGCTCTTATCCTGATCAACGGACTGGTCGCTGGTATTCAGATACATCCACACACAGTGCCATCGATCACCCCGACTATCGGTGGTATTCGCGCCTGCTCGACATCACACTGAAACAGGTGACCTGTATCACACTTACAGTTCCTTCTCGGTCTTTTTGCGCGATTCCAACGCAAAATCACCAACGTCTGTTCACACTGATCAATGTAGGAGAAAGTCGGTGCTCGAAATGGATTGATTGACGACTGACGTCAACTCCGAAACTGACCTTACACCGTTCTATCCCTGCAGACTACCGGCACCTGTGTTCGGAATGCTTTGTGCCTGCGCTCTACCCAACCTGCTGCATTTGACAACTGCCGTGTAACTATCTGTGAGTCGACTGCTTATTTTAATTTCTGTATGTAACAGTCACCAACCTGGCCGAATCTTAGTTGTGAACGCAATGACTGCAGTCCCATTTTTGTGAGCAATTTATTGAACTGGTTGACCTGCACGCGAATCCATTGGACACGTGCAGAATTTCATGTCGCCAAAGCCGTTTGATTGCGCTGGACATCTTGATGACCGTTTGCGAAGATTGCAGTTTTCCAGAGGGGCAGACTATCATACTGACAGCGCAAAGTAGGTAGGAGACCTTGTAGTGTTCTTATCACCTCGAAACGCGATTACCTGCGCACAATCATGGAGAACTGCAGTCTTGTTATCATCGACCTAAACATTTCGAATTGGCTGCAAGTGACTCATGAGTATTACTCATATATTTTATATTGTTGAGTAAATTCGGGACCGCTTACACCAGTTTACGAATACTGCCATTATTAGCATTTCTCTTGCTGAAGCCAACAACAGACGTCTTCGCCTCCAGCCCAATGCAGAAAATAGTACACGAAATTGTTGTCCGGCTGCAGCGAGTGGCTGATTACGTCACTTCATTTACGTGACATCACAAAGGGTCGACCTGTTTATCCTCAAATAATCGACATGGATTGAACGGGTATGACCGGTCTCTCAAGGCTGAGCTCCATCAGCTTGGTATCGGTCGACTGCAGCAGCACGAGACTAGCTGCGTTCCCTCCAGTGAGGCAATTTGTTGCATATATTTGTCCATCAAGGCTATGGTATGCATCCATGTGAAAGTGCAACAGCTTGTTGCATGTCTGTCCAGTGTAGCGTAGATTGCTAAGACACTTCGTTGTTCAGTATCGATGTGTTCGCCACAAAGTACCGGTGTACGAAACCCCCCTAGATACAAAATGTCTCTTTAGATTTAAATCCAGAAATATATAACCAAAAATTTGAGCTTCCTTATTGAGCCACTTCAAACTTCCCAGGTCTTGAACATTCCACTGTTTACCTCAGTTTGCCGATTTGAATGGAAACCAGTCGAGGAACTCGTGTGCTATCAGCCTCTCAAATAATATTTGATAGCATGATGACTTACCTGCACAGGTCCTAACACCTGTCTGATAGGCAAAGTATGATGACTGTCAATCTCGAATGTAACTGTGACAACGATTTTACGTTGGGCATCCAACATTGGAGTTATTTGAATGTTCTAGATTCACAGTTTCGTGTGCGTGCTTGCAATACAGACAATCTAATCATGAACAGGTGAGATATTCATACTCACGTGGAGGATCGGTTATCCGAACTGCATTCGAGGGTGCGCTCACTTCCACAACTCCAATTGTACTGACGCGAAGCCAGAACGCCGAGCACGCATCGAAGGTACCGAGGGGCGCCGATTTCTCAGTGACGCTTTTCTCAAGCACGAGCTGATCTTTCCCATCATAAACACCCACTGCATAATATGGTCCTTGAGGACTCAGACATTCACTGTTGTCCTCCCAAGTGGCCGAGAATTCGTGTGAGTTTTGGTTTGTTTGGACCTGGATATTGGTGGGTGTTTGTGGTGCTGCATAGAACGTTGTGTGAAAGCAAGTCCAACGCGTTAGGTTATGAATTTGATCAATTCGACTCCGAAATGGAAGAGTTCTGAACAGTGAGGATTATGAACCTGCGTAGCTTGAGGATGAGGACATTTTAGATTGGATTTTTGTACTAGCACATTAAATGTGCACGGTAGGCTACGGATCAACTGAATGTGCCTAGTGAGGAGTGAGGTAGGACACACAAAATAAGCATTACGCTTATACCACTAATTAGAATGTCAATGAAAATGCTTGGGCAGTCAGCCGCAGGCATCCCGAAAGCGTTCGCGATTATTCCAACTTACCAGTTCAGTTGAAGCGAGAATTTTTCGGGCACAACGGACGTCACAATTTCATACGCTACAAGCTGAAGGGAGCATCACAGCTTCCTTCGATCAAGTACATTCTGTTCGTTCTCGCTAACAACCTATTCCAATTGCTTTCGGCATGCCTCATAATCCAATGGCCGTGCCGGCGTTTGAACTACGCACACGTGACATGCGAGGCCAGTGTGTTACCACTGCCCAACCAACGCACTTCGGACGCATTTGAATGTCCACGTTTGAACGGGCGAACGCGTTCACGCATGAGCTATGCGATCTGTATTCAATGTGTAATCATTTCGTCCTTGAATCATGTGCATGTGGGAACATTCAACGTGGAGGGAAAACAAGGTATACAGAGAGCCAGATGAGCCGAGCATTCGTCTGTGCATTCAGCCAACGCTCCCAGACCTGATGAACCAAGCAACTCCAACGTACCATTTACAAAACCTAAACTGAGTGTGTTTGGATTCATCTCATGTTTACTTATTAGGCGACTGCGACTTTAAGGAACTCCAGAAATTAGGATAACATGACCTAGTAATTCGACTAGGTAAGCTCAAACGGACGAGTCCTGACCAGTTTCCACTGTGATTATCAAGCTGTGTTCTGAATCTCAAGCTATAAATGACCTATTCCTACAAGCTGCATGATGACCTAAATGAAGCGCTGAATGTCGATGGCCTGAGAATGGACCGCAGTTACTCGTATCAGTACGGATTGCATTGGTGCAGCTCTATAATACGTGCGCGCAGTCTACCTAACAGTTAAAAAAAACCCCTGGCACTGACCTGGAGGATCAGTTAATTTCATCGGATCCGACATTGGGCTCTCTCCTCCAGCTCCAACCGCCATCACACGAATCCACGTGAGTTTGCATGGGTCAATGTTAGTCACAGTTGTCGACCTGGAACGGAGGGTTCTCTCGATCACTTCTGGAGCTCCGTCAACATAGATGTGGACTCGATAAATATAGTCTGGACTATCCCGACAATCGGAAGTATCGTTCCAGCTCATGGACCATTTCTTGAGTCCTGTTCTTCGAATCTGGATATTGGTGGGTGTATTGGGTACTTGATGAAAAGAGAAACAAAGAGAGGTGGAGAAATGTGCGCCAACCGTATTGAATTATACCCCGAGATTTTGAGCATTGCCACGCGAATTACTTTATAATTACTGAGTGGACTATACAGCACCTTGGTTTCCGATACACACTCAGTAGAAAATAAGCCATCTGGGCTAGCATCCGTTTTCAGTTATCAGTCATCTTTGTCTACTACTGTCTGAGTTAAAATGCCTTAGCACTGTTCAGTCCACCATCTGAATCCGTTTTTCGGAGAGAGTACAACAACAATTGGACATTGCCCATGTGCAATAACAGAACAAACATCATCTCATTTGGTCACATATTGCACACCTCTGGTCTTGTAGTCCACTACTTGTTTACATAAACGCTTTTATCAAGTTCTTCATGTCGGGTATGGGTCACCCTGGAAAACATTCAGTCGTTCACAGCCAATTCTACTGGGAGTTTTGGTAGGTGAAATGACCCTAAGGCTTCTGCCTCTCTCCTCTTGCACACACTCTCTTATTACAACTACGATCGATTGAATTCACGTTCAAAAGCCGGATAAGAAAATGAAGTTGCCACAGGCTTCCCTGTTACTCCGCTTGTAACTGGTGTGTTCTTTGCACACCCTGAATCTCATGGATTGAACGTTTTTCACACTTCCTAGAGAATTTGGTTGAGCTACGTGTCCGGAGGCCAGTCGCTCTTAATAACCGAACATCACATCGACTGCCCGGATGTGTCACGTGCTGGCTGCGCACTAGACGAAGGCACTCTTTGATTGGTCATAATGTCAGCCAATCTTGATCGGGCCTCTATAGCTCGAAGCTTCTCACCCCATCACGAAAATTTTCGCGTGACCTTGTGGAACATTCTGTGATGACCTTATAAATGCAGTTGTAATGATCGCTCTCTGTCTCCGTGACCGGTGGTCTCAAGCCACCGTGACATTTGGGCTGGCACAGAAGCTGCAACACCGTTTGCAGTGCCCAACACTTCAACCACACATTTGTCTTCCTCTTACCATATGTTAACACCTTGTGTAATTTCAATGTCTTCAGTGAACTACATGAGATACAAACAGAACTGTTGCTTCTCTTGATTGGAATTCCTGAAAACATTTTCGAACACAAAACAAATCCAGATAGTTACTTAGACTTAAACTCTGCTCATTTAGAGAACATGATGATGTTGGATCTCACGCTAGTCCACCGGTTGAAAAAGATATGTTGTAACACATTTTTATGTGAAAGTAAAAAATCTCCTAATGCTAAACAAGCATTTAGAAACAGCGCGTATTCAGCGTCCTTCATTAAAAATATGCTTAAGTCATTCAGCAGGTCGACAGTCAGTTCAGCTGACACGACGAGGACTCTGTACTGAAAACACATCTGAAAGCATCCGCTGCTCTCACCCCAGGTTTAACAATCACACGGCTCTCCAATTGAACACTGCTGAGGTAAATGGAATGCCCGCTTAATCCCGGTGACCGTTCAAGAGTGAATACAGCGATTTCGACCACCTTTGCAAACCAGCATACAACTAAAGATTCGAATTAACCAACATGAACGACACTCTCTGACCGCTCCAAGGAAGGCATACGGAGTGTGACTCAACGACAGCACTGAGAGTCATCGGATCCAGTTTGATCACGTGTATTTTCTGCATCAGAGTATGCAGTCAGGAAAGCGCAGTTAAGACAGAACAAGGAATTTCCTTTATTCGAATGGCTTTGTCCCGTCGGAGCTGTTGCGAGATTTCTGTTCACTGTCATGCATCTTTCATCCGCGTTCGTGAGTGAATCAATCTTGGTTCGGGGTCTTCGCAGACGCCTTGGTCGCGTTACCAGTGTTCTGAACCTGCCCAACCAACACAGCAGCTTAGGTCATCGGGCTTGCCTCAAACTTCCCAAGACTGCACTACGGAAGGCAACCGTATATATCATATTCAGTGTTCGGCTGAGTGCCAACACGGCGCGCCGCTGCGGCCTTGTCGCAGTTGATCAGCTTAGTTCATGTGATAGTCCGAATTTGCGGGCGACATTGCGTTCCAATATATATATATATATATATATATATATATATATATATATATGCATATATATAGCAGATAAGCGAAGATTTTTCAGCAACCTAGTGAGCAGTGTGTTACGTCTAAATAGTAACGTAATATGATATCTTGAATTTCGTGCCAACTGGAACATGAGGCGGCAGCATATTCAGTTGAAGCAGACCATCACAAACGAGAGCTCCAGCTGAAATTAGTTGCCAGTCTCCTGTCGAAACCAAATTCGTGTGCACGTGAGAGTATCTGTCGAACGAGAATTTTCGTATACCAGCCTGAAAACACCACGCAATCTCCTGCAAGATCATATGCAAGCAGTGACACATCAAGCTAATCATAAACAAACAGCGTGAAAGTTTTTTTGGCATAGAATCGACTTCCGATCAATAGACAAAAACAAAACAAACAAAATAGACAAACAAAACAATTTTCGGAGACTACTAAAACTCACTGGCAGTTAAATGCACATGGACAGTGTTTTCCTAAAGGTTGCCTCATACTGCGACAACTTGGGTCAAAACAGCCTGCACAAATTTTTAAAGACATTTAAACGAACGGTGACTTAGGCAAAATTTATCTGATAAACCGAGTAACAACCTAGTCTTACTGAGAGTCGATTCTTCTGAAGCGTCACTGAAGCGTGACACGATAATGAATCTTTGGTTTCTACGCCACACATCAACTCAAACCTAGGACGGAGCTAATCTCATCCAGTCATTTCTATCAAAACAAAACAGCCGATTCATTATGGAAAGCATAATTGCTCGATAAGCATCAACAAGGCCTCAAAATTCAGATTTCTCAGAAATCGGTAGCCATACACTCGGTAGTCACACTCAGCACACCTCTCCTTAAGGCTCATAGGTTTATAAAGTCGTTGACAGGTGGAAGAAAGGCTGTGCTGCTAAGGGAATCGAATCAAGACCGGACAGCACCGTGAGGTTTAAAATTGGTTTCGAGTAACTTTTGATACCGGTTCAACCATCTTGTTGTCTGTGGGTTGATGATTGGGTCATCCGCTTTTAACGTCTGAATCGTTTCACCACACAACTTTTTTTATTGACCTGCACTAGGCAGGATGAAATCAGAAAGCACTACCGCCTAGTGGAACTGTCAGTTTTCCGCACCAGCGTGGCGCTAACATATCGTTTGTTCCTATCCCACTTCCTTAAGTATTCCACGTGTGAACGTTAGCCACGCAGGTGTACTCATAATCTTGAAGTAGATTACGTATAGCTATATTTTTTATCTCAGCGCTGAAGACCTTCAGTTGAAAGTGTTTTACCGATTGTCGATGGTTTATTGGTTGGACAAAATGTGTATACGTAGCGGGTGCTGGTGTTTGCACGAAAGCCGAAACAGCATTGCGAACCCAGATCACGTGAATCAGACCAAGGGCTATGTGGGAGCTCACAGCATACAAACCATGAGTTTCCGTGAGGAATACTTGTAAAACAGGCAGTGTTGAAACATGGGTAGATCGCTTGGTTAGTCGGATGACCACTGATCTGTTGGTCCAGCTTGGCAATTCGTTCGAGAAGGTTTCGTCACCAACGGAGGAGACATAATCAGGCACAGTTCAGTGGTAATTTTTACCTCAGCGACTTGGGTATCCGGTATCTGTTGATGGTTTTGGCTGACTGGTGGGAGGTTGTATGTTTGATGAGGCTTCTTCAAGTAAGCCGAGAAAATGTTGAACAACAGTGATGGTCAGCGCTGAGTAAGCAGCTGGGATCTTTTCCAGATAAGCCCCGCCACTAATACAAAAAGTGCATGTACGAAAAGTTTAGCCCCGCCACTTGTTGCCAGCTCCAATTTAATGTACGCCCACAACCTTGACCTATTTTTGATGAAAACATCTCCTTATCCGCATCTAGGCTCATTTTGTGCGAAAATTTTCTCCGTTCGGACGTAAAAGCTTAAATGAACTTTCTGACGCTTTCAACTCTCGTTCATGACAAGAAGACGGCAATACGTTTTTTGCAAAGCCACGGAGTGATACACTCGCCTAGGTTTAAAAGTGATCTTTGTTTTCAGCCGTCTGAGATTTTAAAGTTTGAGGTAGCGGCTATCTTGTTTTCACGCTGGATTCCGGAAGGCAGGAGCATTTCGTTAACCTCCAATATTTCAGGAAAAACGACATTAACGATCACTTCAAACTTGTGGCTTATAGAGTATTGGAATCGATTACAATCACATCTGCTGCGCTTTCATTCGTGCAGTTCTGACTTCATTCTATACTGTACTGTACACGGTTTCTTCAGATTTTCAAATATACACCACGCCCATGCACTCACGTAGTCTAGGTCAGTGCCCTCCGTAAGGAAAAAAAGGTGAAAAAACGCAACCTAGCCCACTTCATAGTTAGCGAAGCATTCTATTGCATAACGGTGGGACAACTTTTGTGTCAGGAATAATTAATACCTTATTCTCTTCGTTCCTTATGGATCGACGGTAAACTTCATATTCTCTTTTTTCTAATTTTTTTGGGTGGCGGGGGTTAATTTTTTGGCGAGGCTTATCTGAAAAAGATCCAGCAGCTGAACCCAGGTCACTATTAGGAGGACCTTGGAACGTAAAAGGGACCTAGGCGATGATGATTAGTGTGTGTGTGTGTGTGAAAAACTTGCAGATCTGTTCGACCAAGGACTTGATATTTGTAGATAGCGTAGAGCCACGCACTCTGCTGAAACGGGAGTGCATCGAGTGGGATTGATGTGATCGTTTTCTGTGAATGATTCCACGAAATTCAGTGGGGTCTATCTTGCCGCATGCACCGAATAAGTCCTGACTGACCGACACCTTATCTCCAACAGAACTTATTATCAGTGAAAACTTTGGAGTTGTAAAAATTTACATGAGACCAACTTTTTTATATGCGTGTTTAGAACATTTTCATTGGATTTTACCATTCAGTAGGATGAAATACACCGATTGCAAATGATCCGGTTTGTTCATTGGGCTTGGAATAACTCTCATCAGTCATGAATGAATCGTAATGTTTGTATCGCTATGCGGTGCGTGTAACATTTTATTATAAACTGAGGCCTAGAGTGAAACTGACGGAAAGCTAACTGCTCAGGAGTTTTGAGGAGTCGGAATGAAGGATAAAAATGATCCGGTGTTTTTGAATTAGGCATTCTATCTTCAGGAAAAATGCAAATTTTATGCTGTTTTGTGCAGAGATTGGGTACAACAACGATGAGCCTCGAGAACCAGGCTCCAGTTGGTGGTACATTTTCGACGATAGAGAAGCCGAAATTGTAAACTGTAGCTAAGCCAGACATACCCGGGGACGGTGAAAGGCCACTTGCCACCTCACTAGTGCCTTTTCGCATTAAATTGGAATACAGAAGCTCGCGAATTGGCGACGGATATTAGAAACAGACAGAGGCTGTTGTTGACCTTAACAATTTCAAAGTTTTTATTGTGTAAACTCAGGAGTGACGAATAGTGGGAAAGTTGGAATGCTATAGATACGGTTGTTGAAAAGATGGACGGGATGACGTTGCAGTAAGCTGTGGACTACAGCTCAACAAAGCTCAGTGGTTAAGGCATGAACTAATTTACCTTAAGGCCCGTGCTTCGAACCCAAATTCGGAATCCGATTGCCCTGTCCAGGCTTGGGCAACCTGGCTAAATCTCATGATTCCTGGTAAGGCAGCTAGCCACCAAAAGCTGAATGATTATTCGATAAATACACTCATTTGCAAATCAATTTGGTTTTTGCGAGAGACTCACCTGGAACCCAGCTGAATCTCTCGTTTGTGAATGATTATTGTTTATTTTATTAGTAACCGTGGGTTACCTTTTGTACTCAGCTGGAAAATTGGATCAACCGATTATTCAGCTTTTTCACGCCAACTTGTTTAATCGTACCTGTAGAAGAAATGACTTCAAGTTGGGTGATCTAACAGAGGGTTTTGATTGCTTGCAGTGTGAGGTAGCATCCAAGTCGTCTGATGTTATCATAGGAAAAGACGCCACCAGACCATAGTCGTGTTACAGCGACTGTTAACAGGGTTTTCGTAAAGCGATGAGGATCGGCCGATATGTCAGTATCGGACGTTCGCTTCACCGATTGTCCAAGAAGCTGATTCAAGAAAAAAACCTGAGCTGATGTCCCTCTGGTGGAATGTGCGTAGATAGACGAAACAATTTCGAAATCAAAAATGCACTTTGCCTAAAGTGACAAAATAGCGACAAGCCTACAGCAAAATCAATCTTGTAAGACAGACGACGCTACTGCCGTCAAATTCCACAATCGTTTCCATGTGGCATTTTTTGTGTGCATGATTTCGTGACCTTTTACTGGTTGCCAAGTACTCTGAATTTCATTCCATCAGTCGGCCGAAACCCCGCTAGTTTTGACAGGTCCGAAAACCGAGCTTGACGATATCAACATTGTGAAAAGTGCACCATAAACGCCTGAATCTTCAGTTGTTATAATGCGGTGAAAGTGCGTTCGTATGCTCTGTGAGTACGTTCCTCGGTATTGCTTGACAAAGTGTATGCTAACAGCTTGACCGATATTACCAGTCATTCGAAGAGGTTTTTTCATCTTCAAGTCAAGCTGACTACAGCTCAACAAAGCTCAGTGGTTAAGGCATGAACTAATTTACCTTAAGGCCCGTGCTTCGAACCCAAATTCGGAATCCGATTGCCCTGTCCAGGCTTGGGCAACCTGGCTAAATCTCATGATTCCTGGTAAGGCAGCTAGCCACCAAAAGCTGAATGATTATTCGATAAATACACTCATTTGCAAATCAATTTGGTTTTTGCGAGAGACTCACCTGGAACCCAGCTGAATCTCTCGTTTGTGAATGATTATTGTTTATTTTATTAGTAACCGTGGGTTACCTTTTGTACTCAGCTGGAAAATTGGATCAACCGATTATTCAGCTTTTTCACGCCAACTTGTTTAATCGTACCTGTAGAAGAAATGACTTCAAGTTGGGTGATCTAACAGAGGGTTTTGATTGCTTGCAGTGTGAGGTAGCATCCAAGTCGTCTGATGTTATCATAGGAAAAGACGCCACCAGACCATAGTCGTGTTACAGCGACTGTTAACAGGGTTTTCGTAAAGCGATGAGGATCGGCCGATATGTCAGTATCGGACGTTCGCTTCACCGATTGTCCAAGAAGCTGATTCAAGAAAAAAACCTGAGCTGATGTCCCTCTGGTGGAATGTGCGTAGATAGACGAAACAATTTCGAAATCAAAAATGCACTTTGCCTAAAGTGACAAAATAGCGACAAGCCTACAGCAAAATCAATCTTGTAAGACAGACGACGCTACTGCCGTCAAATTCCACAATCGTTTCCATGTGGCATTTTTTGTGTGCATGATTTCGTGACCTTTTACTGGTTGCCAAGTACTCTGAATTTCATTCCATCAGTCGGCCGAAACCCCGCTAGTTTTGACAGGTCCGAAAACCGAGCTTGACGATATCAACATTGTGAAAAGTGCACCATAAACGCCTGAATCTTCAGTTGTTATAATGCGGTGAAAGTGCGTTCGTATGCTCTGTGAGTACGTTCCTCGGTATTGCTTGACAAAGTGTATGCTAACAGCTTGACCGATATTACCAGTCATTCGAAGAGGTTTTTTCATCTTCAAGTCAAGCTGTACCTCAGAAGCAGGAGGTTCAGTTTCGGTTTTTTTTCAATTTTCGAACAGTGTTCAGCCAACCAAAATCAATATTACGCCATATTTTAAAGATTGAATACTTGTCACGAAGGTTGTCACGAAGTTGTCTTCGTCTTGCCAAGCCAGTTCTGACTTGGCGTAAATCTTAGACTTGATTTTTCCGTCGACCTTTAACCCGAATATCGCGAAAAAGCTTCATGGAAATCATCCATTGGTTACTTTGAGAAATTTGTTAGTAATTTTGACGTCCCTTAGCTAATCACCGCTCGGAGGCCCTATTATACACACTCATTCCAAAAGAACCACTTGATACTGATCAAGGGTTAGCTTTCGCAGCAGTCTGGTGACCTATTTTCTGAATAGTGTTTAAGGCTGCACTCTGAACAGAAGTGTGTTGCGACTCTTTCCCACACATCATTTGGATAGCGTTTCCACTGAGTTTAAACACAACTATGCAGCAGCGTTTGCAACAAACTGGTGAACAAGTTTCAGCCTTTTTAAATCTTACATTTTATTCAAGCGTTACAAATTACCATAACGAAATTTCGTCAGATTTTCTTTGCAGATTGTGCACTCCCTCTCCCAACTTCAACCGTCAAGTGTGACAACTTTGCTTTGTCGCCAGCAATGAAGAACGATTGAGTGAGCATGTTTGCACCTGGTCGCTGAAACTCTTAACAGCTGTATAGTAAACCAAACAGGTAACAACGATCGACACCGTAGTCGATACCAACATAGCTCTTAGTCCCAAAATCGTCAACGTCATCAATGCAACTCATAATCCTTGAGCACGAAAACAAAAGTCATCACCGCGTTCCACACACACACACACACACACACACAAATGTTGCTCAACAAATCGGTGGTCCGATTTAGCCTGAATGCATGAAACTGACCTACATGTTTACTTGTATTCAATTACCTGGTTCAATGTCGGGCCTGTTACGCACTGCACACTGCAGAAGCCAGCGCGAATTGACACGTCGAACCCGGTACTCTGGCCATTTCGTCATGGGAATTCATCGCTTTCCCGCAACTGTCATCTCAACATACCCACCGGTCGTCGGCACCAGCTGACCGGGTGGTAAGTCACACATGTACACACATTTGAGAAAACAGTGTAACTGGTGCATACCAGAGCGACCACACGCGTTAAGGATGTGCTGTATCGATCACTCAGTAGGGTCTCTTGGGCTCGATTTTAGCTGACTAAAACTTCAGCCAGTTAACCTGTTGTCAGTGCTAAAATCGCTTAGGACCGTTCACTGAATACGAGTTATGACGCAGTCGATATGCACTGGACTGACACTGGGGTCGGAACAGTGCAGCCAAGAATTCACTGTCGTCAGCATGGTTTTCTTGCGTTCATAATGAATTCTGAAACGAAGTTTGATTCGATGGAAATCGTACAGCGTGTCTGGCTAGGTAACGTAATCAGAGAAATGCTTTGGCAAGCATTCAAGCTCAGGATAGTTGTCCCAAAACCCACCCAAGAAACGTCAAACCTACCGATGACCGACCTTAACCTACTGCATTTCTTCCATTCTAGCCTCAGTTTAGGGTAACAGATCGTTGCCGGGCACCGACACTGTAATCAGGTTCACGGACGCAAAATGGATTCAGGCTCCCAGTAAACTACGCTATTTTGTAAACTAGGTCCAGTCACACTCCCTCTCCCGACTTCAGCCGTCAAGTGTGACAACTTTGCCTTGTCGCCAGCAATGAAGAACGATTGAGTGAGCACGTTTGCACCTGGTCGCTGAAACGCTGCATTAGAACTTGCCTAGACGCTACAAGAGACGAGGGCGGGGGCCCAAAACAGCTCGAGTACATGAGGCCTTCAACCCCTATTAGGTGTCATTGTCCATGCAAGAGGGTCGGCTTATGCATGGTCCTGTCATCGGTTTCCAGCCAAAGAGCGACTTTTCGGACGAGTCCTAATAGGAATACATGTGGTAGACCTTGGAAGGCTCTGTGTTGCTGAATGCTACTCATACGTTCAAAATACTGCCAGGACGTTCATCCTGGCAACGCACATGGTTTCACTTGAACTGGGTCTTGTCAAAGTAAAGGAGAGTAATAAAACTTAACTGCTGTTGCCGCGCTGCACCGTAGTAGTACTCGTACAAGAACGGATGGGATCGACGCCAACTTTGTGTTTGAAGAAGAGTCATCGCCAGTCAGATTTATCCACTCGAATGGCACCAGTAGGTCAACTGAGCCTAACGAGTTCTTCTAGCACTGCTTCCGCCAAACCACACTGCAAACATATCCTGTATGATAATACCTTATTTGCCTGTGATATCCAATCTACCTTGTAAGAAGTTTAACACCTTCCCTTCGTTTTATCAAACTAAGATGGCTTCGCTTCCCTCCAATCTCATTTACAAATTTGCTGTCGTATGGGTCTTCTTCTCTAACCTCCCTCTATACTCCTTCGCTTCGAGAAGTACCATTGCCCCAATATCATGTATCTAAATATAGTATACCACGCATTCTTTTTGTTTGTTTAGGTTTGTTGATACACGCGCTGACACACTTTATTCACATACCCCGCCGTCACACTTTTCCCACTGACTTCGGTTCGATGTCTATCATCATCAGTCACGTGAACAGCCGGAAAGCCTAGCCCAATCTAAGTTGCTGTCTATGGACAAGCTCGTTTCATGTGAATCTTGTCGGACAGAAAGGAGTTTGTTTACGGTTACGATTACAGATTCAGAATTGTCTCAAATGGTGAAGCCTGAAACCCTAGAAAGTGAGATATACGGTGGGTGATTTGAAGAGGTTGTTTCAGAATCAGAATGGTTTAGAAAGGGGCCGGTTATAAGTATGATGGACTGAATTTCGAGCTGGCTTGTCCGATCAACAGCGGTTGAACCATCAGTTATCTACACAGCTCGCAGACGACCAGCCATCTGTGTGGAACCGAATGTGGTTCGTGCAGGTCAGTGATACCGATGCTAATCCGAACACGAGGAGATCTTGTAAGAGTCTTAACCGGTCTCGTGAGGTAACTGAAGGTACACTGAGGGTAAAAAGTAACCAGGTTTCTTGTTTTAGGTGAAATCACAAGGTTCGCAGAAAAACTGTTTCTTTGTAAAATAAAAGGATGCACCTTTTGCGTTCCTGAGAATTTTCAGTGTTCCTTTTGTGCGCGAATAACGTGACTAGTCTATTACTGACAGAAGATGCCGTTGAGCCAAATAAATAGTTTCCTTGGTTTCTCGAATATCGTAGCAACTGGAACATGAGGCGGCCTGGTGCAGCACATTCAGTTGCCTGAAAACATCGCAAACGGGAGATTCAGCTGGGTTCCAGGTGAGTCTCTCGCAAAAACCAAATTGATATGCAAATGAGTGTATTTCTCGAAAACAGTGCAATTTGGGTTCAAGTAGAACATAAGGTTGACGGAAACTCGGGGACTGCGCCTACCTGATGAGCCCCAAGAAGGGCGAAACCGGTCGTGGGCTGTCGAAGAGTTTTCAGCAACCTTATGAGTAGTGCAATACGTATATACATGCATCGCGATATCTCGAATATCGTAGCAACTGGAACATGAGGCGGCCTGGTGCAGCACATTCAATGGCCTGGAAACATAAAAAACGGGAGATTCAGCTGGGTTTCAGGTGGGTCTCTCGCAAAAACCAAATTGATTTGCAAATTAGTGTATTTCTCGAAGTTTCCTTGGTTGTTCACTTGGTGTTCACCGAGCTTGGTAGAGACCAAGAACGAAGCAGCCACAAGTGGTTTTACAACATCGTTCAAGACATTTCCACAGCTCAAAATCGGAGTGGCTTGCAACGACGTACAATGTCGGTACCTCTGGCACTGGGTCACATATAAAGCCCTATAATTCCGGAACTAAGTTATCAAAACAACGACATTTGTCGGTTGAAAACAGAAAAAAAACACAAAAACAGAGTAACGAGCTGAGGTAATTTCCGTCAGGAGAAAATCTACGACTATAGATTAAGCCCCTGGTTCGGTGGTTTCAGCTATGATAGGTATATCCTGAACTATGGGAAAATAAACATAATATACGGTACTTGTAAAGCATTTTTATAGATTTATCATATAATTAAGTTATAGTCTGAATGCAGCACGGAAAAAGACAAGCGGTTCGGTTGGTAAAACTCACTGCAATCTGTAGCTAGAGGGATGAAAAATGGTAGGGTGAAGGCAAATTCAAGTTTTGTACTCACACCTGGTAGTTCAGATGTCTGAACTTTGTTGATTAAAATTGAATTAGCGGAAGCAGTCAACCATTTTACTGAGACCGGGACAAAACACATCTCCTAGAAAACACAGTGGAAAACAAGAAAACATTGACATCTTTTGAGTGACCACCTCTTTTTAAGTGTTCACTTGGGGAAAGTAACGAATGAGATGTTCGTAGGTCACTCAGACAGAATAGCTTCAGAGCATGGATAAAAACTTACCTCCAGAACAGCCACAGGTTCGGGCCATCGATCAGCGGTGCAGAAGCTAGGCGCATATTCACTGGGAGCCTCACCAAATTGCACCAGGCTTCCAGAGTTTGTTCAGCGTAGGATCTATGACCGCAAAATCGGAGAGTTGCCAGCCACTAAACGGATCTATCCCTGCCACTATACAACTCATAAGATAATTGAACTCTGTATATACGTAATCCACTACTCATAAGGTTGCTGAAAATTCTTCGACAGCCCACGACCGGTTTCGCCCTTCTTGGGACCAGTCAGGCTGTTTATCGAAATCATTTGGTTTTTGGTTCAAGTAGAACATAAGTTGACGGAAAGTCGGGGACTCTGCCTACCTGATGAGCCCCAAGAAGGGCGAAACCGGTCGTGGACTGTCCAAGAATTTTCAGCAACCTTATGAGTAGTGCATTACTATATACATGTATCGCGATATCTCGAATATCGTAGCAACTGGAACATGAGGCGGCCTGGTGCAGCACATTCAGTTGCCTGAAAGCATCACAAACGGGAGATTCAGCTGGGTTCCAGGTGAGTCTCTCGCAAAAACCAAATTGATATGCAAATGAGTGTATTTCTCGATAATTGAACTCTCTTCGATGGCTCACTCCAGACTTCAATTTCTTGGAGATTCATCAGGCGTCGTCCAACAATTTCCATCAGTCGTATTAAATACATGGAACTAAACATTGATCTGCAAATTTAGACGTTGTTAACTTGAGGTTCAGATGAACCACATCTTCATGAGATGGCTTTATGCGACATACAAAGTTGGAAAACATTGTATCATATCCACCTGAGTCCCCCATTCATCCAAAATCAGCTTGTGACTGGGTGAGAAATACCGCGGAAGCTTGAAAAATGACAACTTATTGCATACCTACGTAACTGATTAATCCAGCCTGATTCTGTTCAACTTGTGTGCCGAACTGCAACAGCTTTAATCCACACGGATTGTCACAAGGTGAACTGAGTGAGAAACGACGACTTTGTCACTTAAGGTACCCAAACAATTTTTCACAGTGCACAAGCCGTCGCGGTATCTGTGGAAAAGATGGACTGTGATCATCATCAGTGGCTGCAGTAGCCTGTCCATTCCAAGCCCACAAATAGGCTTTGAATGAATTAAGTCTGTTTTTCTACTAAAAGATACCGGTGTAACGGTGGATGCTACTGATGAGGCATGCGAGTAGTATGTTTTCTCGTAAATCCGCTTTGCGCCTCTTGAAAAGTGAGATCTATTACGGAATTTATGGAGTCGCTTTGTAGCATTTGCCTGGATTTGAGTAACAGTCAATGAATATTCAGAAAAGTTCAGGAAGACGCGTTCAAGGCGAAGATGGATATTCAGTTTTGTAAAGGAGATGTATATGAGAGTGTTGCTCCCCTGTTTAATGGTCTGTAACTGTTAAGTTGATGTTTTCAAGTAAACGACTCCGCAGCGAAGGTCTCCTTCCTTTCACCGGTATCCAGTGCGTGTCATAACTGAGAGTTCAACACATTTGGCGAAATACAGTCAGCTGGAAGTTATCTTGGTGTTGACATGTTGCTCGAAACCGAGTTAAGTAGCTTGCTAATGGTGTTTTTTTTTATATAAATGCGGCTTTACACATCGGCTACCTCACGCTTCAGCTGGCACGAAATCCAAGATATGGCGATATATTTTCTCGCCCTAACAGTGAGGTTCCTAAAAATCCGTCGACAGCCTACTATCAGTTGGAGAATATCATCACATAGCACATCTGCACGACCGAGTTGAGTCACCCGTTAAAATCAACTAAGTTTTTGTGGATGAGTGCATTTAGCCATTTCTCAACGACTTGGTATTCAAGCGGAACATAGACTTGATGTAACTCTGGGACTACGCGTAACCTATGAATTCCATAGAGGGTGAAACCGGTATCGCAGCAACCTCGTAAGTAGTGTGGCATTCAGAACTTTTACTGCCTGGTGGAGTGACCCTCATAGTAAGTCATACTTTAGCTAAATTGCATGGGTAGGCTTTCCACATGTGCTCTCGACGTGAATCACCAGAGAATTTTGTTACCCCTCTCCAACCTGAGAACCAGCTCGTATTGCCTGCTGGTACCTCACCTGCATTCAAGTACTTCATTCGTAAATACTCTGGTTAGTTGACAGTTTTCGAATTGTGACCCGAAGCCCGGTGTTCTGAAACGTCATAGGAGAGGAGGTTTGTTTCCTGGCTTTGCTTCTTCAGGTTTTGGGAAACTGTGTATATTGAGGTTTAACCAAATTAACCCTAAGTTAACGTGGCCACTCGAACATCAAAAAATTACACCCGACACCACGAATTCAGGCCGTCCGAAGAATCCCCCCCCCTGAAAAATATCCGTCAACTGCCTGCTTCCAATGTCCGCTGAGGTGTTTCCACAAGGGGCCAAGATCTGAAAACTTTAAAACTGCTGGATAATTCCATGATGCTTGTTGACTGGAGGGTCAGTACTGAAACAAGAAAATGGAATGACTGATTGCAGTTCTACCGCTGGTGATTGACTGCGTGGTGAATAAGTGGCTTTACTTTGAGATCGATTTCTAGGACCTAAATCATTCCACCAACGTTATGGCACACTCGTCCGAACATCTCTCAGTTAAAGTTCGTGTCGCCCTCATGGGATGTAAGTGTTTAGGTCTTCTCACAAGGAATTTCCGTTCACTTGGGTCTTTCGACCGTACATAATTCTGTGTAAGCAGGAAAGCCCTTGGCAACGAAGTCGTTTATCAGCAAACACCAACTAAACAGGAAGGTGAACTTCTCATGTGCACCTTGTTTTTAAAAACTGAACATCCTCACGCGTCTTCTTGAGCTTTCGTGGATATTCACTGACTATCACGCAATTGTAAAGCAGTTCCACAAGTTTCGTAATAAACCCCACCTTCCATTAGATCCGAGGCGGAGTTACGAGACAACCACATATTACTCGCATGGCTTATCAGTAGTATCCACCGTCACGCCTGTAGGCTGAACAACAAGCATCCATGTGGTATCTGATTTCGGTTGGATCGCGTCTTTGTCAATGTCGTCTCATTCATTCGTTCAGTCAATCCTACATAGAAAGAGATTAAACGAAATGTTTCTCCTAAACATCTTGTCGAAAACCGGGTTAAAGATATGCTGAAAATTTTAGACGTCCATTTCAGATCGTCCGCCGCTGCCACTAGTACGTTGTGGGATTCTAATTTGAAACCATCCAAGTAGGTAGCCATCCCGTAAATCATTTAACAGGAGGTGTTGTGCTCTGTGAGCAGGCCAAGCAAGCTCACTTGCGGTCGCCTCATCATCATTGTCATAATCACTGATACTGAATCGATCCTGTGAGCATCCATCTTGTGCTGTCCTGAGTTGAGCAACAACCAGGAAGTCAGAACCTGGAATGAGGAACTAGGTGAAGGAGATGATCTCCGGGCGGATAGGAGTTAACTGTGGAGAGCAGTCCCTTAGGATGGATGGATCAGCTTGGATTTACAAGCTTGCTAAAGGCTGCTTGATTTCACTGCGTCAGTGTTTCCACCGACCGGTAAGTGCTAACCATTACTCCTGGATAGACAGTGGCTGGTTTCGCGATCAGGGTTTTCATGACTGGCCAAGTTGTCATTAACTCACAGCGCTACCATCCTCTTCACTACCGTTGGTCCATCTTTACAATGATACGTTTCTTGTTCACTCTACACAGCCTTTAGTGGTTGTTTGCGTACAAACGACCGCTTTACTGAGAGGACGAATCCTTTATTGGAACCAAGAGTTTCGAGCCCGCTTCTTGATGAATGCTAATGATTCCCAGTAAGGATAAAACAGTTGTTCTCACATGACCAATAGACTCATGAGTAGTCCGACGGCCCCCATGAAGGTTCTGACAACTAGATTCAACCTGATGAGTGACACTCAATACGAAACGCGCGCTGGATCGCCACTCCCTCCCACAAAGATAATCGTTTCATCTTTTGAACAATTCAAATTATGCGTGCGGATCGTTTAAGTTGGAAGTAATTCTTTGATTCTGGTAAAACTTTTGACTCACGGGCTACTACGAAAAAGAAACGGTCGAAGTACATCACTGGGGTGTGATTCTTCTCGATGAGAAGACCATACAGGGGGGGACCTTCTGGCCTTTATTCTCATGTAGGTATCACAGTGAAGATATCACGTGTCTTCGATTTGGTCAACTACACTCATTCACATGCCAATTTGAATTGGACGGGAGACTCACCCGGACTGGAACCCAGCTGAATCTCTCGTTGATGGTGTTTTTAAGCAACTGAGTGTGCTGCACCCGGCCGCATCATGTTCCACTTGGCACGATAATCGAGATATCGCGATATCGCGTACCACACAAGGTCATAAGGTTGCTGGAAACTCTTCGACAGCCCACCCCTGGTTTTGCCCTTCCACTTCGGGTCGGCTCAGACGGATGGTTAGATACCTTATAGAAATCTGTCACTAAATTTGCCCGTCAAATTAGTTCCAAGTCCTACAGGCATATTGCCTGAACCGTAACTTTTATCGTTTTGTACACAAAAGTTTCCAAGTCAATCTGATTAGCATAAGAGTGAGTATTCAACAAAAATGAAGCACAATCAAATTTGGTATTGCAGTGTGGTTTTGAAGTCTGTCCAGCCATAAAACCAGGGTAATGAACAAGAACTTCTTGCCTACTGAGGCTCGTCAACACTACGTGCACCAGGACAGTACACCTGCAATCGAATATAACGTTATGCGACGTGTCAAATTTAATACACTTGGGTCGTCAATTACTAAGATGCAGATGCAAGTGGGGATTTCATTCACCACCTGGCTGCAGAATCGGCTCACCCAATACCGGACAACGTGTGGGTTCAAAGTGGAATTCATGAGGTAGTCACAGTTTGGATTCGGTCGTTAATTCCAACCGAGACTACTGGGAGCCCCCTCGTGACACTGAGGAAGGGTACGTTGAAAAGTCGTCAAATGAACACACGGCCTCCCTGGGTCTCATCTACGCTTATTTGAATTGGCAATCATGTCACCCTGTAAGACGAACAATGGTGAAATCATCGGAGAGCTGTTTTTATGCCCACATCGTTCTCGTTTGAACAGCCCTCCTTGTGTCCTGAAGCAATCATTTTAGTCCGTCCACTCACACGATGTTTTGCCAAATGTTGTCTTGATTAGACAGGAGGACAGGACCGTTCAAAAAGGCAACGCAATGGTTTACGCATCGCGCCTCCATCAAACTTTTTCTGTGCCTATTCACGTGAATAGACTGGACTGGTCAATTCGTATTTTTAACATCAGCCCGATTGAGAAACCGTGGGACATATAGGGTGGCAAACGCTACTGAGGCCACCCTTTTTTCTTACGGACCTCGTTTTTGCTCCACCTAGAAGGTCTGTTATTTAAGGAAACTGTTCACCGAATTCAGGAAATAATCCCGGTTTTGTGAGGAAAGCACCCTATGAAACACTCGGCTGCATACGAAAAGGTGCAGTAATTTAAAGCTAGTCTAGATCAGACACAAAATCGGAACTTTCACGTTTGTGTGGCGTTTTTTGATATTCATCAGAGATGTAATGAATCTCGTCGATTTTTATACAATGCATATTTCTCGTCACTATATTCAATGGTTTTCTTTTTGTTCCTGTCTCCATGTTCTCCAAAATGCGTACATGTTCTGCACATGGCCCTTTCCATTAATTTCTACATGTTTTCTCAATGGTTCTCCACCCATACCTGTCCACTAGATGGTGATTTATGCCATTATACAAGCAGATAAAGTGAGTGAACAGTGTTGGTCGATAGGTCGGCGAATCCGAAAACCATTTATCCAAGCCATGCCTCTCGTTGTCGGATTCGGTCGTGATTATACAGTCTGGTTTCACCGAATGACGTTTTCCAGCCATAGGACTGGCATACCAAACCAGGAGAAACTCCCCATTGAGGCATCCGCTTCTGTGAATCCTCCTCCCGTTTCTTATCCGCTTGCAAACCGAGACGGTACGATTTGCTTTCGATGGACAAATTCTTGACTCCATGCAGTACAATGGTCTGCTAACTTGATTCAGTGATCACTTCGCATGCACTCAAGCAAGCCTACTGCATACACGGCAAGACCCCTGATTACTTGCTGAAGACTGTTGAACCTCAACTACAAACCGATAGACCTTCGACTTTATAGCTACCAGGTTACGTTCGGCTCTCAACAACTTACAGAGCTTCGGATAACTCATTTGACACGAAACGCGTAGAGACTGGCCGAAAACCTATTCTCACCAACGTTTGACCAAGTGAACTACATTGTGCTGTGTTTCTCATCCCTGTAAACACACAATGACTATCCTCCAATTGATTTCCCATTTGACGCATGTGAACTGTTGTTCCACACATATCCAGAGAACATCTCATCAATATGTGCTAAGTAGGACAAAGAACAATCCGGTTTTCCTTTCACCTTGCATTACAACTAACGGACAGTACTTGTCCATGTCCGGTATACTGAGATACATCAAGCGACTCCAAAGGCTTTCCACCGCCTGTCAGTAGGCAGTGTGATGTTCCGCAGGTTCATGTTGAATAAGGGCGCAGAACAGAAACAAGAACACTGTTCAAGTAGAACATAAGGTTGACGGAAACTCGGGGACTGCGCCTATCTGATGAGCCCCAAGTGGAAGGGCGAAACCGGTTGTGGACTGTCGAAGAATTTTCAGCAACCTTAGGAGTAGCGCATTACGTACATTCGTAGGAATTCCGATTCAATTCCCATTATGTTTTGCATGACGATACAAATAGCCATTTTACGCCAAAGCAGAGTCGGTGTGGCAGCTTTCGCTGACAAAGATCACTGAGAAACCATCGTCCGGTTATTCAATGAAGTGTTGCTGAACTATTGTCAAGAAGCTACGATGCACAGTTGCCAGAATGAGCTGAGAAAACCCTTTTCCACGTGACATCACCCCAGGATAATCAGACAAGTTTGCTGCGAGGTGCATTGTTGCAGATATTTCTTTAAATCTGCTTCCACTTACCACTTCCAGGAAACACTAAAACAGAAAGGAAAACAAACGTTTCTGTTTAGTTTCATCGTCAGATGTCAAGCCAGTTCAAATCAAGAATAGTCGAATTTTCACTTTACAAAATTACAGCGGGGGTTTCAGGAAGGTCACATACCTGAAAGTAACCCTAGAATGCCAGAAACCTATTGAGACTCTAAAACTCCGCTAAAGTCTCAAAGCCGGCAAGCATCCGGGCCAGTCAATCATCCAATCAATTGAGCAAAAGCCGATGAGTGTTCGGGCACACCACAGAAGCACGACCGAATATGATCAGTGTTCAGGCATCTCATAGAAGCACGGTGGCTTTTGATGGGTGTTCATGCCTATCAGACAGCCTGGATCAATCTCAAAAAGTGCCTTTTAAATAGCGCCAGTCTGTTGTAACTTTTGTACCGCACGCACTCGTTTGTTGCGTTTGTTATGTTCTTTGTCGGCGGGCCTTTTTCCGGCGCTAGGCACTGGAGCAGGGACAGCAGTGGAAAGTGTTAGTAAATGGATGCGCCATGAATAAACAGACAGCTCAGAGGAAGGAAGATTTCGCGAGATCTATGAAACTTCCTTCTGAGAACTTGTCACTCGACCAATACGTGACCACGTGATATGCATCGTGAGATTGAAGGATTGGTCGCGCTATGTCCTGTCTAAGCGAGAGATAACCACACTGCTGCTCAGCAATTATTGGCGAAAAGGTTCAATCACTGACCGGAAGGTTGCAGGCTGGAAACTGCCCCTGAGTTTTGTGATATGAGATGAATGCTACCAATGATTCTGAACAAGGATAAAACAGCTGTAAACTGCCTGTCGGCTTCTCCGCATAGATTGGCTTCACCGACAGGATGAAATCGCTATTGAATATTATATATATATATATGTATATATATATATATGTATATATATATATATATGTATATATATATATATACATATATATATATATACATATATATATGTATATATATATATATATACATATATATATGTATAATCAGGTTGTAATCCACAGCCCCGGCCTGTCTTTTGGACGGGGTAGGTAGGGCGGAACGAATTTGCCTAAGACTGCATTACCGGTATAGGTAAGTCTGGATTTTGGTCGAATATTGTAGGCAAAAAAGGCTTGGTAGGAACAAGATAGAGGAAGAGTTGAGCATCTGACAAAATCTTCCGGGGACAAGTTTTAGCAAAATTCCTATGACTGTTTCCCGGCAAACCCGACGAGCACATCCCCTGAAGTTCCATTGCATCGGGGCACATGTTTCAGTGGTCTGACAGTGAGGAGGAACTCTTTATCAAGTAGTCCGTGGACTACAATGACGCAGCTAATGACAAACTTTAGAAGCTTTTTAGGGTCTGTGAAGTAGTCTGAGCTTGTGATTGTAAAATTCCATTCCTTAATCTTAGTTGATTAAACATGAAGATGCTATATCATGGTTAGTTCCCAGTACATCGGTGTGGAAGACCTCGGAATACAAACCTCATTAGCGTTGCGCGGGGGGGGGGGGCAGAGTACTGAATAAGTCGTTGCATAGCCTACCTGAGACCTTACGCTTGAAGACACCGCCTATGAGTTGATGCTTGTATGGCAACTCCGTGAATATATCAGGTCTTCTCTGTAGATGTATCTTAGCTTTCAAATTGTCTCATGTGTTACCAAGCACTACACCTTCAGAATTTTGCACCGGGTGTGAAAATCGGGGATGAAAATGTTAAGGGCACTCAGAGAAAAATAGACTGAAGGACAAATTGACCTCTCGGATGGGACCCTTATGTATCGAGAATGCTGTGGAATGCTGGCTATTCTGCCATGTAATTTGAGCAGGGTCAGTAAAATGGTCTTTAAGCAACTTTGGCACCGGTTTCAAAGGGCAACTGTAAGAGTACTGTAAGAGTACCTTCCTGTCAGTGGCGCTAAACTCACTAGAACAGGCCAAGAAAAAGGTCCACTTGATCATCCTCAAGAAAGGTGAGACCGATGGTGGACTTCGGAGATTTTGAGAACTTTATAAGTAGAGTGTTGCGTCAAGAATAAACAGACTATCCTATATTCCAGATCAAGTACAATAGCGACCGAATTAAATTGCAGCACCCAGGGTCGAAAAAACATTTGAAGGGCAAATTAGGAAGCGTCATTAGACAACAGAGTGGTCAGAAAGCTGTATGAGGGCGCTCAGTCAGACCTTTTCGAGCAAGCAGTGAGTTGAAATCCTGACCAACCACTAATTGCTGACATGCTCATCGCCACTCAGAAATAGTCGGCAATTTTTCAAGCAATTGGTTTGCTGACTCTTCATCACCATCCGGGAAGCCGTCGTCAGTGACTGGTTTCGGTGTGTTTGTGTGTGCGTGTGGGGTGGTTAGATCTTTATTTCTGCTTGCGTCTACACTACCTCTAAACAGTGTTTAACATCTGTAACGTGGCATATTGCCAACAATTTCAGGTGTTTTACGTGCAAAACAACTTGAGTTTCAGGTGTTTTACGTGCAAAACAACTTGTCGACAGGAGAGTTTCGTCTACTGACAAGACTGCACACCTGCAGAAGATGCCAAGCAAAACGGTACGTGCTTGAGAACAATAAGACCAGAGCCTCTGCAGTAGCTCGGTGTCTTAATAGAACGAAAAATTAAATTTATCAGCGAAAGCAAATACTGATACTGATGGTAAACCACAAAAAAACGAGACAATAGCAACTGTGTTTAGATCGGGAATATCTCTGGTTAAAGACTCACACGATTATAACACATTTTTATCAAAAGGTTCAACCTTGATTTCAAAGTCATCACGATACTGGAGAATGTTGCCAGCCTACCAGTGATGAACTCCGTTGAACTCAATGACAATAGCAAAAATCAAATTCGTCAAACTATCACCCCCCTCGTCAACATCTTCGTCATAACTACCAGTGAATTGATGTATACTACTGATGAGGGATACGAGTAGTATACGGTCTGATGTCCAAGCTCCACTCCGGCATCTGATGGAAGGTAATGTTAAGGAAATTTTGGAACCGCTTTAGATGGTTGGTTTACTATTGCCTAATGGTCGATGAATGTCCAGGAAAGTAAAGGAGGCGAAAATGTTCAATTTTTAGAAACTCTGTGCAGACGAGGTGTTTACCTTCGTGCCTAGTGGCTTGCAATTACTTTGTTCGTGTTTGCTAATAAATAACTTTGCAGCGAAAACATTCCTTCCTCTACCGGTACTGAATCGATGCTTCGAGTAGACATCTTGTGCCATCTTGAGCAGGGTACCACAAATAGACTGAAAGTCAAAACTTGCCATGAGTAAACAGGTGGGGGGGGTGCTGGCTAGGGTGATAGAAGTTAACCCTGGAGAGCAGTCCCTTGGGGTGAATAGCTTGGATTTACAAGCTTGCTGTTTGATTTCGCTGTATCAAACCCTCATCAGCTTCATCAGCTTTCGAGCATAGATTGGCTTCGCCTACTGAACCAAGTCTCATATGAAAAGTACAAAATCTCATCACACTACCAATATCCTATAAGTAGTTTAGAGGAAGAACAGAATTCACCAGATGTGTGTAACTCCCACCTGAGAAGTCTTCACTCGAGGGACTAGCTGGCACGTGTGACCTCATGATGTGCATGCGTAATTCAAGGTTGAGTGTCACCATATCCTGTTTGTGTGCGATCTAATCAAACTGCTGATCAGCCTCTAGTGACCAAACGGACGGCCGCGGATTCAAGTTTTCGTGGACTGAGAGGGACGACGGCGTTTCCAAGAAGAGCACGGTATAAGACACATTATTTATCCTCTACACAGATGATATCAAGGTTTGTGGGAAAGTTACACAAGTGGACCGATTCTTAAACTATCGTAGTACCCATTGGAGCTGCATCGAACAAAACTGCATCGAGAAACTTCAAGAGAACTTAAAAACACCCCAACACCACACGGCCCAGCATTGAAGAAACACACCTATGGGTGGACGTAACACATTACCCATAAGGTCGCTGAAAGCTTTTGGACATTTCACAACCTGTACAGATGTAATACACTACTCATAAGGTTGCTGAAAATCCTTCGCCAGCCCACTACGGTTTCGCCCTTCTTGAGGCTCATCAAGTAGGCGCAATCCCCGAGTTTCCGTCAACCTTATGTTCTACTTGAAACCTGGAACCTGATGAGCCCCAAGAAGAGCGAAACCGGTCGTGGGCTTTCGAAGAATTTTAAGCAGCCTTCACGAAATTAGCGAACTACACTCATTTGCAAACAAATTTGGTTTTGTGAGAGACTCACGCGGAACGCAGTGGCCTGGTGCAGCACATTCAGTTGCTTAGAGACATCATAAACGAGAGATTCTGCTGGGTCCTAGTTGAGTCTCTCAAATTTGTCTGCAAATGAGTGTATTTGGCTAATCTCACAACCTGCTTCGCCCTTCTTGAGTGTACTACCAAAACGATGGCTATTCGTGAATCTTTATCCGGGGTTCCCTGAGAACGCGAACTTTGCTAACTCAGCGACGGGAACAAAAGCCAGGGGAACTACGCTGGCATTCAGTTAGGACGTTTCTGGAATAACTGGAGGAATGCTACAAAATCATAATGAAACACTGGTATGCAAAACCCCTTCATACAAGTCAGAAAGTAATATTAAAGCCAAAAGTAAACTAAAAACATCTGATTGGACGCGCGTTACATACAAAACCCAATTCAAAGACTGATGAGTGCTGTGTTGGACCAGAACGAAGACAGTTATGCATCAGCCCGCACGTACGATGGCTGATCACCAGGTGGGGGGACGTTCAGTCTTTTCTGGTCATCGCGCACGGCATTGAGGAGGGACAGGAATTCAACTGGGACAGTAGTAATATATTAAATCGGGCAAGGACAAAAGACGAAGCTGAATTTATGTGGGCATGGCGGCACGCAAATAAGAAAACAGTCGACAGGTTTAATTAGATCGACTCAATTTCTCAACTCCTGGCAAACAGGGAACTCCGGGGACCTTGGACCTGTACAAGCAACCAGAGTAGACAACAGCGGAAAGCAATAAAAGGATACCAGGATACTTGTCCAGCTGTGGCCCTCTTTGAGTATCTAACCACCACGCCACCCGAAGGAAGCATGAGGTACTGCCAGGTTTCTCATGCCTAGATGCAGAGGTAGGGTTCGAATCATGGACCTTCCGGTCAGTACATTCGCGCCTTACCCATTGGGCCATCTCGAGCTTGACACTCACTGCTACAACTCCTAGCAAAGCTGAATATTAATCAATAAATCTGAGAAGCAAACAGGACAACAGATGGAAACTGTACCAAATAGAGACTGCGAACCGGTCGGAAAACCATAACCCAATGCAAAAGAAATGACAAATCAACCAAATAAATAACTCACAGACCAACCCTGAACATTCAGTCATTATTCAGGCATTAAACGCCACTTAAAAACTATGTTAACGCAAGCAGAATTAGAGCGTTTACCCAACCAATCACGCGTCTGGCGAGGAAATGTTTGCAGCCAAAATACTGAGGTTGGCGAGCAGATCAGCTCACACCTGATCAACGGCCAAGACTATCTGTACTACTGTGAAGTATTTGGTCCTGTTTGGCAACAAGCCTTTTTACAAGTTCCAAAGTATAGACGGACGTGAAAACAAAACATTCGAAAAGAATATAATCACATGCAGGGATAGAAAGCGTCCGGTTTGAGCAAGATATTAATGAGGAAGAATTGACAAGACAACACTACTCAGAAAAAGTACTGCTGCGGGAACTGGTTAGGGATTGACAAGTGCTCAACACTTGCATCCCCAATTCTTGGCAGACTTACCAAACAAACCAAGTAAAAGTAGTGTATCTGCAAAGCCACCTTTATGCATGTTACTCAGGCTAGACCTGATTTTACAAAGGTATATTTTATATGGTTGTACTTCCCACACGACTGTCACCTGTTCGCTCATCCCACAACTAACGAGATGCTTGATGAGGCTAATTAGACTGAGTGATTAGGCTTCTGGTCTTTAAATAATTGTGTGGGAACTCGTGCTTGCTCATTCATTCCTAACGAAACTGTCTGCCTAAATATACAATCACGTGTAACTAATATCCTGCGCAAGGAGAACACTGGTTCTGTTGATACAAACTGCCCATATCCTAGCCATTTTTTATCACGATCCCAAAGATTTTCGGTTGGTGCAGATGGGAAACTTTTCGTATGGGCAACCACCAGCCAGGCAAGTGGCACATACTTTACTGCAACTTTTCATCAATATCTCAGAGGAATTTGAATTCCCTCTGACGATAGCCATTTCATCCCCATCATGACCGTTATTGTGATGTTTTCCAACTGTAGCTCATTTGCGAAGGTTGGATAGTATCTTGCGTTCTCCGTCAACTATCCATCCATCAAGCGTTGAAAATCATCACCACCGCTGACGCTGCCATCTGCGGTGATGAGCTCTCTGAGTACAGTCAAAAATTCTACCTTATTCAGTTCACTACTACTGAACCGCTGACCAATAGTGCCAACCTAAATGATTTCTGTTATAAGTAGTCAGTGCGAAATACGCTCTCCGTCTGGTGAACCCGAATTCAAGCACCCTAAATAATCACACCGAAATTGGACGAATCATATGGCCAAGAAACTTTGTGCCTGTGTTTTGCCTTCCCGGACCTGAATTTTGGTGTTGTTTGTGAAGTGTTCACTAAATTTCAGTTAATTAAAGATTTCTGCACACAATGTTCATGTGGTCGTTGGCTTGTTCGCTGAGTTGGACAGTTTGATTGCAAACGTTTCATCACCAATCAAGGTGACATCATCACTGCGTTATTGGGGAGCGTAGTGGTGCGTAGCGATGGGTTGGTGGTTGTGTCATGTATCCAGGGAAATTAGTACTCCGCAGGTGAAAGTGAGTAGAATTGGTTTTAAGAAGCGGAGACATTTAGTTCTGCTGGTGAATTCGTTATCAGTCGTGAGGCTCCATCGTTGGGACTTGCGAGCTGCTGTGAACAACGCTCGCCTTTCAGATGAGGAGACCTCCCAGATTTCTTCAAGTCTATGAAGGCTTCTACCACAAGCCTCTTCTGGAGCTTTCCGGAGATGAATCACCAAGAGGGAAAGTATGTAAGCTGAGAGTGCGGGCCTCTGTCTAGCACACCCCGAAAAAGGCCTCACTCCAGAACTCATTTGAGGGTGTAAGTATTGAAAGTTGTGCGCACAAATTCCCAAAATGTAATCCAAAAATTCAGTTTACGTTTTGAAGAAGCTGAAAACCCAGTAGAGCTCTTGGATACAAGACTGTAGAGAGAACAGGATCATTCATTTGAAAACAAGGTACGCGGATACATCACCGCACCATAAAATGGTTGTGTAAAGTTCTGGGGCCAATTTGGGCCGTAGTTGCTGATAACAGCACAAGAACGGGAGTTTTAGTCTTCAGTCAAGAGGTCATCTCGTAAGTGATTCCAATCCACGTTAAAAAGACGGGCAGCACTGTCCAGCTCTTTTGAAATCAGCATCGCGCAACCATTCAGCCATTAGCCGAAAGAAACGAAATCCAGCAACTTCCAGAGCAATTTAGATTCGTTTTTTTAGGCCTTCGTTTTACACACCCAGATGCTTTGTGCAGACACTGGCAACCGCAAATCAAGACAATGACATCTTCACCCAGCGCGAATCAACTGGCATGACAATTCTGATGAACGCCTTGATCATTTACTATTGATTTTTATCCTGGCTGCTCCCAGTTTACGCTTCCGGCCGGTTTTTTCAGCCGAAAGTCTCTGTGATAGAAGAAACTAAATCGCGAAAACCTATCGCTGTCTCTCAAGGTGGCTTCAGCCCTGGTCCTACAGACTTCTTACACTTATTTCTACGCCTACTCTTTGTTGTCGTCAAGCCGGTTGGGGGAACATTACGTCAGTTATCGGAATGGCTGTACGAAGCTAAAGATCGCTCGAGCATGCCGAAAGCGGAGCAGTACAGATACACTCTTAAATTTGTGTTATAACATCCAAATTCCCCCTTTTCATCGTGTTTTTACGTTGGATGAGCCTCTTAGTTCCTGAGACGAAAGTAGAATTGCCTTCAGCTCCGATAGCAGGACTTGCATTCAGTACTGATGTTTCCAGGTGTCTTCCAGGTTGTAGCTGGCCAGGTTCGTCCCAAAGACCACCGTTTTGTTTTGGGTTTCCCAAGCCGCACTGCCAGTCGGCGATTTATGCTGATATTCAAGATCTGCTGATCTGGTTTAGCACGACCTTTGTTGCACGGTTAGCACTTATCTCGACCCTTTTTTAGTATGTATTGTCACTTAGATATCTGCAAAACGAGCGGGTATAGATTCAAAGTAATCTCATAGTGGAAATAAACTCAATCTACACCAGAAATATTACCACACACCACCGCGGTGATTTGGGGGTTGTTATTACAATGACCGGACAAGTCCACCGTCTCCTTTAGTTCGCAAGTCTCCTACAACGCTCGAGTAGACGCGATAACACATATGATGGACCAAAATACATTTGACAACTTTCCAGTAACTCCTAAACTATGGTTTCAACCTATACGTTATGAATATCTTATAACAATCTCGGTGATGTCTTCTGGGTATAAAGATATTGCTATTTAGGGTCAAGTATTGCACGGCAAACAACGTCAGGTATGTGGGACACTGACTACGGCATCACGTGTGGCAAAAAGGTTCTCACTAGCCAACTGACCAATCAAATTGTGCGTACAAATGAAGCCATATCTACGGGTTCTGCCACTGGACTTGTGTAGTAGCGCAGCTAGAAAGACTGAGCCACCACTCTACCCTCGAGATCGATAAATCAATCAACAATTTGGATTCAAGGGAAACCTAAGGTTGACGGAAACCCGGACACTGCGCTTAAGGGATGAACCCGAAGCAAAAGAGTGAAACCGGTCTTGGAGTGTCGGGGAGTTTTTAATGGGCCTTATGGATAGTGTGCTACGTTTAAAACAATCCCGTCTGAATATCACACTAGGTTGTTTTCTGACCTCGCTCACTGAGCCGACCTCTAGTACCACGCCCATCTAATTGTGATGCCTCCTCACAGTTGTTGTGATGACTTTGCTCCGCTGTCAAGTAAGCCAGCAAAAAAGAGAGCTTGCTTGGAAATCACTGTGTGAGCAGCACGAAAGGGGCTGAAGATGAAACGAAGCAACGAGTGTCCAAATTTCATTTCTGAGTTATTACTTGTATGTCACAACTCGAGGTCACGGAAATCACATTTGAAAACTGGTTATCCTGCCTTCTGACGAAGTCCGACAGTATTTTGTTTCCACTCACAAAGTTCCCCTATATGATAACGTTACAGCCGGCTTAACAAGTTGGTATCGGTCTTTCCATTTACCATACAAGCGATGACACACTTTGAAGTTCGAATGCCTTGGCCGGATTTTTCCAGCAGAAAAACTAAGTAAAATAAACTGCTTAGCTCCCAAAAAATTAGCAACATAGAGGTTGAAACCAATCAGCTAACACGTTATTTTGGTACCCCTTGTTTTCGCATTGACATTTCCAGAAACGGGGATAGTTTGACACGTGTAAACTGTGCTCTAATGGTAGTCGACCTGCTCCAAAGTTTGTGATTGATCTCACTTATAACGTGTGAGTTCTTAAAGGGGAAACACAGATTCCTAGAAAAAACATGTAAATGTCTGGGGCTCTATCAACCTGAAAATTATTGAGCGACATGTAGTTAACATGAGGTTATGTGTGTATCGTCCATTACGTGGACATTTGAAATTCCCCACGTTTATTCTGTCCCTGTCTGTAACCCCCACTCCACTTTTGTGTTCAGTGCGTGTATATGAACTGGAGTTTGTTTGTCCTTACCACCTCACTCATTTGGCCTTGAGGTCATCCAGCTATTTTTTGGCCGACTTTATGCACGTGTGACTGTCTCACGTGGGGGCCTGTTCGCTCACTTGGTTCGTACCTCTGTAGTCCGATTGGACCATTCGTTTTGGACGAGTATCTACTGTCGAGGTTTGTATAACTTGTGAATTTGTCTTACATTAATAGTACCGTACGGAAACCCAGCTCCGACTTTGTTTTGCCTTCCCGGAGGTTCTGGTATTACGCGTCACTTGAAGATACCGTTTGCTCGTTACAATGCGCCTAACGTGTATAATAAAGGATTATAGTTAACCGACAACCTGTATTAAAACCTACAGTCAGTGGCAAATTAACTGGGTGTTGAGTGACTCGGGGGCGAGGTGGCCCAAGTGGTTAGACCGCAAATTTACTGACCGAAACGTCCGTGGTTCGAACCCGACCTCTGCCTCTCGACTTCTCCTGTTTGGGCTTGGGTAACCTGGCAGTATCCCAGTCCTCGTGCTTCCTTCTGGTGGCATGGCGGTTAGGCACTGAAAGGGTGCTACAGCTCAGCGAGTAACTCGGTCGAATCTCAGAAAATCTGTCGTTTGTAGCGATGACATAAGCACCAATTTACTAGACAAGTGAGCGTATACCTCAATCTGGTTGGAAATGAGGTTGTTAGGATTGTGTTTGTCTAATGAGTCGCAAGAATAACGCAATGGACTGTTGGCTGTCGAAGAGTTTTAAAAAACCTGTCGTGATTAACGTTTGGTTTGGGGAAAATTGGAGATTGCTTTTTCTTCGTAAAATAAGCTGAAGATCCTTGCGGGGGGGGGAATGATTTAAGGCCATCTAGCCTTTCTTGAAAAACACGATCATAATAAAACATCTCATCAAATGCTAAATACCTTCCTTTGACTATGTCATTGGTTGTCTGTTTGTTTTTTGTCCTTCACAGCCGAATTTGTTCAATTTTTGTTAAGTGAACTAAAAGACATGTTTAGTTGTACTCTTCTTTCC
The DNA here is from genome assembly GCA_003604175.2 of Clonorchis sinensis. Classification (NCBI taxonomy): domain Eukaryota; kingdom Metazoa; phylum Platyhelminthes; class Trematoda; order Opisthorchiida; family Opisthorchiidae; genus Clonorchis; species Clonorchis sinensis. The sequence goes on from CM030372.1 coordinate 12,954,812, forward strand.
TAATGGTTGTATAACTCTACAAGTTAGCTAACTGGAAGGCCACCAGCAACAGAAGATCTCCAGTACGTGATGCTTGTGACAGTTAAATTGGCCCGTTCGGAAAGAAACCACCTAACGGTTACATTTATTTGTTTGTGGCAAAATGAATTATTGAACCCTCACAGGCACGAATAACTGAGAATAACGTGGTAACGATGTGGTAAGTGTGGAAGAAAATCTGTTCGCCACAGTTGAAGATAACCTTCGGAAATAAAACAAGATGTCCCTAGCGGGTTTGCAAATCATAAGGCAGCGTTTCACATCAATGAGAAACCCGGATTGCAAAGAGACTGAAGTGAGATTCAGCCCCAGCAAACATCGGAATTATAATCGAAATTCGAGAAATATTTACTCTGTGAACTAACTATGAAGTGAAATACTACAAAGCAGTTTCTAAGATAAAATAATTTGATCGAATATGGTTTGATAGATAGATAGATAGATAGATAGATAGACAGACAGATAGATAGATAGATAGATAGATAGACAGACAGATAGATAGATAGATAGATAGATAGACAGATAGATAGATAGATAGATAGATAGACAGACAGATAGATAGATAGATAGATAGATAGATAGCTAGATAGATAGATAGATAGATAGATAGATAGACAGATAGATAGATAGATAGATAGATAGACAGACAGATAGATAGATAGATAGATAGATAGACAGATAGATAGATAGATAGATAGATAGATAGACAGACAGATAGATAGATAGATAGATAGATAGATAGACAGACAGATAGATAGATAGATAGATAGATAGACAGACAGATAGATAGATAGATAGATAGATAGACAGATAGATAGATAGATAGATAGATAGATAGCAACAGCAATTTCGTTCTTACCATCCTTACTTACCATACTTACCACGTGGTATTTTTATGCAAAACACGGAACTTCAATTGGATATCATCTGTTCTATTCCACTGTCTTAGTGTGGTAATGTGCGATGCTCAAGGAACACAATAGGACATCGGCAAGTGCAAGGAAACAAACTGTATGCGGTGGCGGTCACAGTCCCGGGACACGGGACTAGTGAGTTTGAGGTAACTCTTAAAAAGGCCCCAATCGCTCAGGGTAAATAAACTCATTTGGCATCGGAACAAAGAATGCAGTTACTACTTTTGTTTGTCCAGTCTGGTCACAATACCGGTATGATCGCAAGAAGTATCAATAGGATTACCGCCGTTTTATAACTTGTAGCGGGTAGAAACATTCTGCAACTTGTGGAAGAGTATCCCCACACTGCCAGTGCGGACAAGCAGGTGCGCTGGTAAATTTTACATGTGAGAAGTTCCTAAAGAATTGTAGGAAAATTACAAGGAGATCATGCACAACCGTAGTCAGAAGTGATAAACCTCAAACTAGGCGTTTCATAAAGCCATGAGGAGACGTCAAATATGGACGTTCTTTTGAATGAATGTAGCTCCTTAGAGTTTGACCATGGATTCAACCTTTTACAGTTTGTCTGATCGTAAGGGAATCTCTATATAAATAGCAACTTTATGGTACCTAGATTGCACACACTACTTGGACTCCACCAAGTAGCTAAAAGGATGGTTTGGAAGAGTATTCTGGACAAATAACCTCACCGGATGGTTTTTTGCATGACATGCCTGACAAGTATTGATGCTCCCCCAAAACGACCGCCTGCTGTGGACTTACTGCTCAGACATCCGCTGCTTCAACTGCTAGATGCCGCTTGGATATACAGGTATACATGTACTTGAATATCTGCTCGACACACTCTCTAGTAGAGCTCTGTTTGTTTGGTCAAAACGATTAGCAGATGTTAACACTTATATACACTTGGAACGGTGTTTCCACAAGATAAGATCAATGAATCGTCAATAGCTGTAAAGGAATCCACTGAATGGTTCTTGTAAAAGTAGCAGATACTGTGGAGCATGCACTGACAGCATCACGACAAACGGTCCAAATTCTCTTCTCCAGTGAATCATCAGGGTTTCACGGTTGCAACACTCAGCGAAGAAAGAATTCAACAGAGATATCCAGAAGGGTTATATCCAAACATTGCGTGGTGCAGTATGAGAACAGTGAAAACAACAAAAAAGCTAAACATGCGGTGAAAATTTTGACACCAAATCCCTTGTCCTCAAAAAGGATGTCAGCGTGGTGGTAAGGAAATAATACCCGTAAGTTTAGGGTCCTAAAGTCTGCAACGGTATCTGCTCACAGAAAGTTTCTGGAGCTGTAAACGCTATCTGTTTCCAGCCTACGCAACGTGCAATTTAAGTTTAACACAGGCAAATCCAACGTTCATTTATTTCGGTCAGCTGTGTTGATAAGTAATCAGACGTCTGCGAACAAACAACAAGTTGCTTACGTAAGCAACTAAAGAGCCAATCGGGAGCCGAACCAAACGAAATCAAGTACTTTCGAGCAGCAAATTAAAAATTCGGCATGGCATCATGCCATGACGGGTGGACAGACTAGGCGAAAAACCGTGGTGGAAAACGTCATACCAAAAAAGGCTAACCTGATGTGCTTGCGACTGAAGTTCTGTTTCGCACTCCATGTACAGGTGGGAATTGTGGTGTTCGAAGATCTACGACGTCACCATTTGCCTACTCACTGTTTTGTAAGTAGTGCAAAATTGATTAAATTCTCACGGTGAGCCGTAACTGCTTGGGTAAAACCACGCTTTTGCACTACTCTACTATAAGCCGAAACCCCAATTATTATATAAGCGCGAGAAGTTGCTGATCGGATAGCCGGCAGGTCACGGGTACGGGAAGCCCTACTGGGGTTTCGCCAGATGAATATTCCCTATAAGGCTGAAACAACTATACAGTACCTCTCAGCTTTACAGTGTGGATTGGCTTCAATTACGGAAGCAAAGCTCCATTAAAAACTCCTAAAACTCCTCATACCACCAGCATGCTGTAGGTAGATCAAAGAGAGAATACAAGTCACCTCATGAGTAAGACTCCCATCTGAGAAATCTTCACTCGAGGAGCCAGGTATCAAATGTCACCGCATGATGTGTATGCATGATTCAAGAATGTTTGGTGCTAACTTCTGTTTGACTGCGAGCTAATCACACGGCTTATCAGCCGCTGATGGTCAACCGGGAAGCCCCTGATTCAAAACCCCCTGAATTATAGTGATATGAGTACTGCTGATGATTCCAGGTAAGGATGAAACAACTGTACAATGTTCTCGGCTTTTCAGCAAAGATTGGCTTGACATACAGAACGAGGTCTCCATTGAGAATCCCCGGGTCTTTTCACAATGCCGACGAGCAGTTGTCGTTCTAATTTGGACTACTGAAATCGAGTGGCCTTACACCAGCGATTTTGTCGATGAAAGTGCCAGTCATCGGTGTTCAAGGGACCATAGGAATCTTGAATTCAAAAAATGTCAGACGAGGATTCTGAAGAAGAGGTGGTAGAATAACTCATCGTTTGACAGGCAACCCGCCTGGTTTGAAAGAAGCAAAAATTAGGGCTAATAAGAAAGGGAGAACGCACTATAGGGTATTTTTTACCAACACCTTTACAAGAATCGTATAGAAGGAGTGTTCACTTCTTATCCAGTAATCATCTAGAGTTCTGGCTAACTTTTGGAGCGACCGTTTGTTAAGTAAGAATTTTGTGCATCTGGCGACATTAGTGCGAAAAATTGAGTTTTGCAACGAACCAAGGCGGGATACAAGTGATGGGTAAATTTCAGTTATTTTTGAGTTTACCCATTGATATTAGTCACCGTGCTACGCGAGAAATACGTTTGCATACCGATTTGGTTTTCACGGGATGCTCACCTGGGACCAGTGAACGAGAGATTCAACTGAGTTTCAGATGAGTCCCCCGTGAAAACCAAATTGGTGTGCAAATGAGTATCTTCTTCAAATTTCCCGCAATTTGAGCTGAAGTAAAACTTAAGGTTGACGGAAACTCGAGGACTGCGCCAACCTGATGGGCCTGAACCAGAACAGCGAAACCAGTCAGGGGCTGTTGAAGAGTTTTCAACGGTCTTGTGAGTACTTTTCTCCAGAGGGTTATTGGCTACTCTTGCGCACTCGCCTTTTATTGACAATCAGTGTACTGACTGGTGCTCCTTACAATTTGGACAAATCTGGGGAGTTGCATTTTCTGCGACTTATTTAATCATATTTCAACTACTTTATGACGAACAAGAGAGTTGTTCACACCCATCAGGTCATGAGTAGTTTCCGAACTCTTCCACAAAAATAGTGACCTGAGTGTTTTAGGTTAATTATTGGACCTCCCATGACCAACCAACAATAACCAATGGGTGGGATTCCAGCGAAATGTTAGTCGGTCGTCACTCGCTGGCTCTTTTGTAGGCAGATATCACAACCCCTACCATGGGGGTATTCAAGCAATTTCTCTAACATATTTATCACACTTGGTCAGTCAATGAGACCAAGGTCAGAATGGTTGATGCAACACACATAAGTGGCCAACATGTCTGCTGCCAGTGTGCCCGAAAAGCGGATTGGTGAACCAGCAAAACGTCAAACCTCCCAACGCGTAGATCGCGATACATAGCTGTCAACCAGAAATCTGAACCGACATATAAGACGAATTTAGTGTAACAGTTGAACTAGATACTGTCCACTGTTTGTCCATCCACCTTCAAACTCTGCCTGAAAAAAATTTGCAATAGAAGCGAGATCTTGACCAAAAGGAAATTAAGATCTTTCACCACATTCTTCCAAGCAGTGACCTCCCAATCGGTTCCACAAGTTTCGTAATTAATTGCTTACACTTCAAAAGCATCAACATGATCCTACAGTTGAGGGAATAGCGAAGCATAGACAACTTAAAGAATTTCTTAGAAAATGATTTTTAGCACAAACGCCAATGACAAACCAGGCGAAACCTGTACCTGACTGGACTTCCAAACTTGTCCAGCAGCAGCGTCTTCTGAAAGAGAGCCAGGACGAAAGCAATTCCACCATTGCCGCCCGCTACCAATTAACCCTTCGCTGTGGTCTTGTTTCTCAGAGTGCATCGCCTCCCCCTCCGAAACCTGATGGTAATATTCACACCATTTATTTTCGTCTTGTTGGCGGACCTCATGACTCTGGTAAAGCGTGCCACTGACAGCTTGACGATTCTTTACATGTAGACAGTTAATTGCCTCGAACAGGTGGTGAGACTGCTATTGGTGTCGACTGTATGAACTGATAGGCTGGTTCGCTAGCTAAAACCTAGCGCATGGACAACCGCATTCAGGCCAATAGAAAGTAAGTAAACGCAGGTGTGATAATTGCCACTCTGCTCGTAAGTATCCGGAGTTATGTGACCCGTCAGTCAAGTGTGAGAAAGCTGCCAGTTCGGTAGGTGAACACGTCAGGGATATATGGGGTGACGTGAGCGCACCCACAAGAGATTGAAGGACCGTTGCACGTGAGTTGAACACTTCGATCTGCAGATGATCCGGGTGACTTAATAGGTCCCGGCCAACTTAGATCCATGTGGGCAGTGTGTCGAACTAGTGGTAGCTCAAGTGAGTTTATTGGTCGTTGATCAAGTGTCTGTTGACCTGTTCGCCTGTTGGCAATTGACTTGCAAACGTTTCGTCACTGTACCAGGAGACATCATTAGTGCGCAGTTTGATCGGTACCACCTGTTTGCGTGCGTGCCGTTATATAGCATCTAAAGGCTATCTGTTATCTCCTAAAGTGATTGGCTAGTTGGTTGACAGCGTTTTTCGTGAATTTATCGATCAGTTCGTGATCTTTGATGCGTTGTGGTTTGCGTTCCTTCAAGTCGATTGGTCATCCCAAAGCCTTTTATTTTTAGCAGTTTCCTCCGCCGTCTGATTTGTCTCTTCCTCGATTTGTATTGTGTTGTGGCTGGCCGCACTGCTACACAACGCAAACCACAACGCATCAAAGATCACGAACTGATCGATAAATTCACGAAAAACGCTGTCAACCAACTAGCCAATCACTTTAGGAGATAACAGATAGCCTTTAGATGCTATATAACGGCACGCACGCAAACAGGTGGTACCGATCAAACTGCGCACTAATGATGTCTCCTGGTACAGTGACGAAACGTTTGCAAGTCAATTGCCAACAGAACAGATCAACAGCCACGTGATCAACAACCAACCAGATCCATATACTAGTGACCACCGATTGAAGCTTCGTGACATCAACTGTGATAGTGTTCCGACGTTCATTTTAATCACATCCACTATCGTTAGCTGTTTCTGTAAACGGCAACGCTGGTGATGAAATATGAGTATTGGTTGGAGGTAAAAGACAAGGAAGGTCCAGTTTACAAAACAGCCTTGCTTAACTATGAAACCTAGGGAATTTGTTTTTGTTAATACTCTCGCACTTTTCCGGTGAATAACTAAGGTACCGGAAACATTCTTACCGGTTCCCATGAAGCTGCGTTGGGCTAGCTTTTTTAGCGTGCCTAAATGTGTACAACACTAAAGTAACTGATGCATACAACACCAGGTTAGAATGACATCTGACTGAGCTGCCAATCTGTCACACCTGATTGCCGTTTCCACTCCAGCGCCTGGTGCCAGAAAAAGAACTCACCGACAAGGAACACAAGAACTTTATTGCAACGAACGAGTGCGCGCGAGTGCAAAAGTTACAACAGCCCCGCGCTATTCAAAGGGCATTTTCTGACATTGATCCAGGCGCCGCTCACTAGAAACACACCCAGATTAACTTCGCCGGGAACTGTAGGGTGTTCGAGGTTGCGACTTTTAAGGAAAGTTAGTCTAATCCGTTTACACTTGTAGGTGATATGCTGCCGATAGCATTTTGTTTAAGTGGGCGGAATTTCAAGGTCACGGACCATCACTGACTCGCATTTTGCTACCAGTTTACGAGAGATAAAACACGAAATCGCACTTTACCGTATTTTGGCGTTCTTTAAGAATAAAATAACATCTACAGAACATCCGATGCGAATTCCACCCAGGAAAATCGGTCATCAACGTTTGTTTGCCTTGTACTCCCCAGATTAAACGGACGGGATAATTTTATTCAGCGAACTTCATCACAACACTTTTTCTTATGGAGCTCAGCTTCCACTAAGTACAACAGTGTCAAAAAACAGAATGAATTGTGCAATGGAGCTGCAAGGGTACTCTCTGTGGATGATTGCCTTTCCCATCTATGCATAACTAGTCAGTGGACAATACAGCACCAGGAAGTAGCTTTAGGGAAATTACCAACACAATGGTATCATGTCTATTAGGAATATTACTCACCATGGATGGAATACGTCATAAAGCGGTCATCATGATAACGATAATCGTTGTTACTCACCTTGACTACTTATCGTCACTGCAGCATGCTAGCCCCGTGTCAATATGCGACGCTGATTATGAGGCCCCGCCTATACACGATAACATAACGGCTAATGACGGCCCGTCATACCCATAACTGTATGCGATATCGCCTACCTTCGCTACATATCGTAACTGCCAGGCCTGTGTCTATGTGTGACGCTGATTATGAGGCCTCACCTATACACGGCAACCTAATTTAATGGCCAACGACGGTCTTTCGTAATCATAACTGTACGCGTTTTCAGTCATCTCGAATACTTGTTTTAACTGCTAGGCCCACGACTATTTGCGACGCTGCTTATGAGACCTCACCCATGAAAAATAACCTAATCCGATGGCCAATGACTGTCTCTCACCCACACTTGCACGCGATGTCGCTTATCTCTGCTGGCTGTGGTAAACACCAGGCCCGAATCTATGTGGGCCGGTGAAAATAAGGCCTCCACTATGTGTGGTATCCTAAGCTAACGTCCAACGTGGGCCTGTCATACCCATAACCGCAGACGATACCCCTGCGTTGGCTACTTATGGTAATTGATAGGCCTCTGTCATTGTGCAACACCGAATATGAGGCCACAACTAGGCTCAGCAGCCTAACCCGAGGGCCCATGACGGCCCGTCACGCTTGTAACTGTACTCGACGTCGCCTACCGTGGCTACTTATAGTAATTGAAGGGCCCGTACTCGTAACTGACTAATGCCCCAACTATACATAATAGACCAATCCAACGACCAGTGGCGGTCCTTCCTATCCATACATGTCATCCTTGTGCCAACCCCATGCCTGAAAATACACAACCACCTTTAAATAATCATGTTTCTATTTATTGGTTGTATCGGTACAAAAGTATTGTGTGGCAAATCCAGTTCTCAGCTTCAGGAAGCCGCTTTTACTCGACAGGATTTCTGAAAGGGAAAATATATAGCCAATTACGACTCGTACACACACCGTACACATCCTCTGAAACATAACTGAACAAATTTGTAGTGACCAACTCACCAAGTGCTTACTAAACTCCTTTGTCCACAATTCCAAATAAGTGTCCACGCTGGAGCTGCAGTCTTACTGTTATAAGGGTAAACCCACCACTTGCTCAATTAGTCCCGTGTGTACATCGATTATTCAATAGCGGTATTCGGCAACCAAATGCATTATTGAGCGCAGCAAATTTAAAGCTAAAGAGGGGTGTATACTTGTCAGCCGTAGACCAAGTGGTATAGACTTGAGCCCTGGGATCCAAGGAAAGCGAGCGTCATCATACGTGCACCCATGGATGCAGGGGGTAACAAAGACCTGTTGAGTGGGCGGGAACTTGGTGTCAAGTCTGCTCAATACCCGGCAATACTCGGTTTGGACGCCATGTTTGCTGTTATCCACCCCACCTGGTCAGTGATTTACATCATCAGAGATCCCCAAACGGACCAGAAAAATACCGGCGATCTTACATTGGCTTCGTCCTACCTCTACGAACTCCCTTGGCTAACCCAAAAACCCTGCTGCTAACAGAATTGCACATCCCAGCCCAGTCATCTCAAACATGACGTCCGTTACGGGGCTGTCCAGACACCGAAGTACGTCAGTGCAATGATGGCACGGCACTGCCATATCCAGTTTGCTAGCACACCCGCAACTAATCCCTTCCTAGTCTTGGCTATACCTTCTCGCCAAATCGGCCAATTAGCTACAACTACGAACAAACTCATGCTTCATTCTGAATGTAATCTTATGATCACGCTACCCACCAGCTGTGAGTACACATTATTGTTATTACCTTACACTGTGATTGCAGGGTGCAGTTGATTAAAAACCGCACCTTTTCCTCCTCTTTGAAGATAAGAATGACGTCTGCATGCTCCATATCGACAAGGTTTTCGTCAGATATTTGAAAACCGGGGTCCAGAAGAAGTTAGTTAGCCAGGAATTGTGACCACTTCTGGCCGCCTGTTATTTCGGGCCGCAGTCTAACTCACATCATGGTGCCTTCTAGGAGTATTCATGAGACTTTTCCTATTTTGAGTCCGCGATGTAGACACGGCTGTCTTATTGCCTTGTCTGAATGACAGAAACGAACCACCGTGCGCCTTCAATTAACCCAAGAATACCCTCAATCCATGCCGATCCCAATTTGTGAAGATTCCTTGGCGAATCGTAACTACAATAACAATCCTTAACGACTCACCCAAGATTTTCGTGTACGGGGCTGTCCACGGGCCCAAGTACGGCGTTGGGATGACGGTACCGCGATTACCATACCCAGTCTGATTGTTTCCCGTAGTTCACCATATCCACAGTATTTACCGGGTGGGGGTGTTACGTGCACCCACAAGATGGCCTCAATCCGTTTAATTTGTGCCAGGATTTGAAAGCACTGGCCATCTTATTGTGCTGTATGCTTGTTCTGCCCATAAACACATCAATTCTACCAGATCACTATCGATGGTTCGGTATAGCCTCGCGCCTGATATAGCATGTACTGACCATCATAAAAAAACAATAAACTTACCAGCCGTGACGGATTTCTTGGCTTGGTTTTGCAGGACACCTGCCACAATGATAAGAGACTTTTCATACACAGGTCGTTGAAAGCTGCTCAATTTTGAGTTTGCGGCGACACAGAGGGCTCAATTATTTTTCTTATCGTTTTGAGATTATTTCCAAACGCAATGCAAAATAAAACACTTGAAGAAACCGGCTCTTCCACAAATTTCCCACCTTCTTCAGGGGTACACCACGCGAAGCTGTTCGCAGCCATTAAAATATAAATCCCGCCCCCACGGTGGACCTCGAGTACGTTTAAACAACTTCCAACAAAACTGCGCCCGCATGGGACGATCCTAAGGGACTGAATAAATGCCACCAAGTGCTGAAACTTCATGTTAAAGTTTTCCCCCTCCGAACTATGGTTTCAGAGAAATTTCGGGTGTGCATCTAAGGCTCGGCGATCCAGGCTGTCTGATAGGCGTTTAGTGAACACCCATCAACATCAATCATGCTTCTATGAAATGCTCGAAAGTTGATCACGGTTGATCGTGTTTCTGTGACTTGCCTGAACACTCATCGGGTTTTGCTGAATTGTTTGAATGATTGACTGGCCTGGATGCTTCCGGCTTCTCTATTGAGATTTTGGTGGAGTTTTGGGACCTCGGTGGGTTTCGGGCATTCTATGGTTATTTTCAGAAAGCTTACCTTTCTGATAGCACCTGATCACTGATCAATGAAATTACGGTGAAACCAACAACTTCGTTCTTCCTGCATCTGGAAACAGGGTGGCTTGACCAAGAGGTCGAAGGGCGAGTAAATGCATGTGACTATGAGTGATACTATAAGCGATACTAGTGAGAAAATACCGGATGCCTGCTTCTACCAGCCTATGTGCTCTTACCGTGTCACTAAAGCCTCAGAAGGGAAATAACTGTTGTGAAATTTTTAACTGTTTGAAATTTAAACTCCCCAACCACATTCTTGGTAAACCTAATGCGCAGCATACTCAGTTGAAGAAAACAATTAGGTCGATTATTTGAATGTCGCGTTAAAAATTTTGCGAAATCTGTTAGTTTCTGGGGACATTTGCTAATAGTTGACGGCCTAAAAGCTTAATGAGAAAAAGCAGAACTGGTAAGTCAAGGCCAGCTCCAAAGAATCCTAGGATCGTGACAAGACCGGACGGAATAGTTGAGTAGTCGGGCTGATTTCTACCACACTTGGTTCATCTAGTGGATCCAATCCAAACAAAGACTCCATGATGTTGAAGCGGGCTTAAAATGCGTACTTGCACACTGGGATGGAGTCATTAAGCGAAATGCTAAAACGTTCGCAGAAGATGGTGATCCAACTTCAGTTGTAAGACTACAAGTTATCCCAGGAACCGAAAACGCAGATTTTTGTCGCTTTCATACTGTCCACAGAATGAAGCCGGAATGGTACGGAATCAACTCCCGAATTTTAAATTATCCTCGCGACGGAATCACTTTGCCTCAATAACCAAAGCTGGCTCGTCAAAGATCAAGGGAGCAACCAAGTGGGGAGGCTCTTAAAAAAGAGGTAACCCGCTTGTCCATCAGGGGCAGAAACCACAGAGCACCTGAGGATTTTCCACAACGATCAAGACCGTTTCACTATGAAACTGGACATGGCAGTCACAGTGTTGTTCATTGGCTTGGGTCCGAAAGGTTTATTGTCCTACTACTGGCTGGAAGATCGCGGGTTCGAAACTCCCCACTGGAGCTTCGTGAAGTGCCTAATAGGGAGGAAAAACCTGTAAAGTGTCTTTAGGCTGTTTGGCATAGATTAGCCTCACTGACAGGAAGAAATGTCACTTGAAACTTACAAAATCTCGTCACACCCAGATTATGCTCTTTAGGTGCGGTTGTACAAAAGCACACATTAAAAGATTCGCAACGGAGCCTGATGACAAAAGTACAGTTGGTGCACCCGTGTTAATATTAGCATCTGCGGGGCTGGGGAGCTATTTCACTGGTAAGAAATGACTACTCAGTTAAAGGAGTACAAAGTACAGTTTGGTTTATATCAAGCAGTTGACGGAAAGCCGACGAATGAGCTAATGCTTCCAAGTGGGATTTCAAACCTACTTTGACAAATGGTGATAGCAGAACTCTTTGTTCAGATCCAGAGGAATTGCGTAGACGTAGCAAATTACTGTAGTGACTACTTTGAGGTTTGGGTGGCGGCAAGTGTCAGTAAAACAACCCTCATCAATTGGAGGCATTCTCAGTTTGTAAGGTACAGTTTTCCCCAATTACTCTTAACAGAAAATGGGCCACGTCTTGCAGGCGAAGGGTTTTTAGGATCTCAGTAAATAATGAGAACGGTAGTACCTTTAGATAACTCGTATCACGGCCGATCAACTGGCAAAGTAAAGTCGGTGTTCAAAGTATCGCAACTCACGAATATGGACAAGACCTTTGTATCCCTGATATCGTAGCAACGAAGCAACTTAGGGTCGAATATCGTGAACTTCAACCAAAAAATCCTTGCTCACCAAACGCCATAGTAGAGGAAGTCCTTGTTCTAAGCCGTTGAACGCCAAACACGTCACCGAAAGACTGCAGCTGAGGAGTTCAACACAGAAGAGTTATTACGGACCAAACGCCTGGACTATGCGACCTGATAAAAGATGAGGACCACCGAGTACAGTGTGTTCCTAAAAACCCTAAACTGCAAACTGTGAGTGGAGCGGTACAGTCACTGCACGGTTCAGAAAGCCGCTCGGGTTAAGGCGGAGGACTATATATTTTCCGGTGAACGATTACCAGGCAACAGCAAACTCAGGACTCAATGACGCCCCCGCAAGAAGTGAAATAGTCTTATCGAAAGATGAAGGGTGCAGTTCTAGAAGACGACATAAGGTCTGCGGCGACAGTTACTTATTACCAGGCGACACGAGCAGCCAATAGCCGTCCGATGGCCACCATTAAAACCCAGGTAAGGACATCCTCTTTACCGTCCGGATAAGGATCAACGGCTGACATAAATAAGTAGAGAACCAATCAGGAGCCGAACCAACCAGGGCCAACAGAATTTGAATGAGACATTCGGATTAGTGACAACAAGTGTTGTTCGTACACGAAACTAATGATTACAGCTGATAAAATCAGTTTTCTCAGGAACGAACCGGAGTCGTTTTTTGGTTGTTTTCTTTGATCGTGGCAATTTTGCAAATGTCTAAGTAAGATGAGATGAATAACAATCACTCCTCGCATTTTCATTCCGATGTGAGCAAAATACTGGATAAAAATTCGAACGCCTGCAGACACAGATTTTACACATTCAATGCATTCCCTTTTTCAGTATTGAGCTTGTGCCATACTGGATGTATGTCATAATGGAGTTATGGCAGGACGGGATGCCCGGGTGGTTTCACTACCAATCTGGTCATTCTTTCTTCCACCTAACTTTTTGCAGGAAATGAGACTTCAGATACCTAAAACGTGAGTTAGAAAATAAGGCCAAGCGTTCAAATTGCCTGTAGGAGTTTAGCGGCTATTTGTTGGACGACCAACTAGATGTTTTCCACCGGTTGCACACCACCTACACCAGAAAGACCCGTCACTCGAGTGCTCATGTGCAGTGATGAAGGCTCTCCCTTTTACATCATTAGCATCATCATCATCTTTAAAAAATTCGCCTTACAGTGGCTATGACCGGTACAGTTTTGTTCGCCGATTATTCGAGGAGTCAGGCTATACGGCTGCGCATTTGAGGAGGGACCGAAGCAAACGTGAACAACCAATGTTATATTTGGCTCCTCAAAGACGAGTTTTCTCACGGGCTGTCTAAAGTAGAAAGCGTAATATTTCACCTGCAAGTAAGTGTATGCTGTGTTTGGTCTGGACCGTTGAGTTATTTCCGTAACAGTTGCATTCCGCTCCTGAATACAAAGGACTCAGGTATGGTTTGGTTATGGAACTTTTCTCCTTTCTCTCCTCACATGACATGGGATCTCCAGTTTGACTCTCTCTAGTTTGACTGGGCGCTTCACGATGAGCACATACAAACCCCAGACAAAATGGGAACCAACGCGTGAAAAATATTGTCCACTTGCCAGTGTTGCCGTTGTTCTCGCCTGCAGGGATGAGTTACTGATTGTGTTACGTAGAAAACACGTCAGCAAACTTTGAGCAATCCGCCCACTGTCCTCCAAACTTCTAACCCGGGACTTCGTGATTCTATCTCACCTTTGTTCAGTTGACTCGGCGATTTCTAGCCTTAAGCATTTTGATTAAGTTACACTAAATTACTGTGGATAAAGATTCGTACAAAGGAGCCTTAACAAAGAATACACAATAAGAAATAGAGTTTCCATGAAGAGAAATGTTTTCTGGCTCAAATTAAGTCTCGCCATCTTATTAGAAGTTCCGTTCCACGCAAAGGCTATTAAGTGATATATGAAACATGACTCTTTAGGAAGCGAATTGGATGTGCTAACTCTGGTGGCAAAACATCTCAAACTATCTTCGGATTACATCATATGTGAGAACTGTTCAGAAGAAGACCCTTGGACATCCATGGTTAGATTATAATTTATTCCCTGACCTGGGCCAACGACGAACTATTTTAAACAGAACCATTCTTGGTGAGTCTGTTCCGTTTGACTTCATTACTATTGTATCCTCAATCTAACGTTATTATTTTTATTTCTTCGCTGTACACTCCTGGTAAAATAGCTTTTTGGGTAGCCAGACTACTGCAGCTAAAGCAGGGTTGGGTACTGAAAGCCACTACACTAAGTGATTAAACGTGATAAATGTTGCCAGGGGATATGACGTTGAGCAACGGACTTTGACTATTTTGGTAGTGTGGATGAATTTGGGAATTTCTAATAGGGCTTTCTTCACGTGGATGAAGCTATAAGCGCCGATTGACCACAAAGAGTCGTACAGCTTTTTCCGGCTTGTTGGGAAACATTAAAAGTGCGCGTCTCACAAAACTCTAGTAGAGACTCTCGAACCCACGATTTCTCAACTAGTGGTTTGAACATCTAACCCTTCGACCACAAGCGGCTGATCATTTTAAATAGAATGTAGCGCCACTCACCCTTCAGTTACGAAATCCACATCATGGTGACGCTCGATGTTCAGTCTTTGTTACTATGCCTTTTTATCCATAAATATAGATGGCTTTAAGTGTGTTGAAGGCAATTCGATCAGCTTGTGTCTCGCAATCTGCCTCTTTGCTGTTCCGATAAAACAGACCATCAAGAAAATTAGTCAAGTTTTCAATGGAAAGTGGATCCAGTCCCAAAAGGCAGGGAAACACTGTGCGGTTTTCTAAAGTTTATTCGGCGTTCAACACTGTGCATCTCACGAAAGTCCGGGAAGTCTTGAGCCCTCTAGGGGATGGAGCACTTAACCTTTAGGCCAAGAGCGGCTGGTCAGCAGCGTAACTAGCTCGCACTGAGACAGGGTGAGTAACGCCATATCCTGTCCAAGCGCGAGTTTATCACACTTCTGATCAGCCGAACAGTTTGACGGGCTCGAACCTTCACACTGGAGTTTCGTGAACTACTCACTACTGATGGTTCCCAATACGAACGAAGCAAGCGTAAAGTGCTCCACGGCTTTTCAGCCTGGATTGGCTTCACTTACATGACGAAACGTTTGTTGAAAAGGTTGGTTGCCCCATCTAACTTTGGGCCCCACATTTTGTGTGTGCAGGCAGTATTCAGTTAAAAGTGTCAGGCCTTCTTGCAGAAATTAAGCTGCGAATTGTGTGGTATAGTCATGAAACATTTATGAAAGAAACCTGTGTAGAAAAAGTTTCCCGTTCACTGCGTCACAATAAGGAATTTTGAGAAATTTATCATAGACTTTAACGTATAAGCGAACTTGGTACAATTCTAAGAACCTTGCAAAGGATTCTGAAAAGATATTATGGCCACAATTTTAGAGACAATCTTTGAGACTTCTGTTAATATCCGCACGAATTTTATCCACAATGTTTTTGTTTATCAGCGGGTTTCCTGTTGGTTAGGTGGGTCTTCCGGTCTTATTCAGAGAATGATTAAAATAGTTTGGCGGATCATCCGTTGATCCTCAAGAAGAAATAGAACCTGGGCTCGTGTTTTACAAATGCCCCTCAAAGAAGGAAGTGGTCGAAAACAAAATAACTCGGCCACACATACAGGCTTTATTCCTTACTGCGTCTCATCGGTGAGAGCTTCCGTCTTGAACATGCGATCAAATCAAATACCCGATAGAATCCCAAACTCGTGGCTTGGACGCTTGTGTGTTAGTTTTAGTCCAGGTTGTTGAAGTCATATCGAATATGGTATTGCGTGTTGGTTTTCTTCTAGTTATTAGAGGTACTGGCTGACCGTTTTAACCACGTCAAGCATGTATCCCATACCGGTGTTCTCATGGGTGCTATAAGCTGGTACTGCTATTGAATTACCGCTTGAAGTCGACAAACCTGGTCCACTGCAGGCTACTGTCATGGCGTTGTCGATGGCCACGTAAGCATTATTGCCACCCAAGATAAGCAACATTCGAGAAACCCTGAAACTTTCCAGACGCGGCATTGGCAACCGGCATTCGGCAGACACTAAATCATGAGTGGCTGTTAGTTCATACTTCTAGCCAATCGGAGCTCGCCTTGATGTTGGACTGGCGAGCTGCCTGATCTCCAGGCCAGTCGCTTGCGGATTGTGCTTCCCGGCCGCAGCAGCGTCCAATCGGGTGAGGTAAAATGGTTTTAGTACGAAATTTCGCCTAAAACCGGAACAGGACCGTTCAAAATAAGGCGTCCAGAATCCAAATGTGACCAATGCCACAACTACCACCTAGAAACCATCAGTGTATGATGCCGGATAGAACTGTCCCGAGGTTGTTTTCATGAGCCGTAGCAACCTAAGCTGCTAGCGAATTTGGCTCAAGGGTTACTTCCTGTTACTGCCAGTAAGAAATAATGGGTGACAGATTTCCTATGTGGTACACAATTGTCAAAGGTCTGGCTGATTTTGCGGCCAAAAGTCAGAATGGCTGTGGCTCCTTAAAACAACGCATGCCAAAATTTTTTGGTAGGAAAATGCATAAGATCTAGACGTTAAAATGCTACTTACCCGTCACTTTGCCCAACGACACAACCTAACAACCCACCCACGAATTCACCCCCACTGGTGATGAAACGTTTGCAATCAAATTGCTCAGATCAGTGAGCAAACCATGTAAGGTGTGTTACACCCATTTCTCGGCCATCATCCTTCCAGGCGAAAAAACCATAAAATAAACTCCAGATCGCTATCCATAGGATTCACGGATTCACGGAGTGATACACAGGATAGAAGATTTTTGCCCGTTTCCCGGGTCGGTTTCGTTCTTGTCGTTCAGCGGTTGTTGTTCACCTGAAAGGCACAAGTGAAAAAGGGTGTAGCACTACTCTTTTACTTCCCAGCGCAAAGCAGTATGCTTCCCAGCGCGAGGACTCGCATAAATAATTGTCCAATAGAGTTCTGAACTGGGTTCAAGAAGGAGTGTAGACAACCGTCTAAGGTGGGTCATTCCATGCGGCAACTACCCGAAATGAGAAACACTTTGCCTAATGAAGGTGTGCGCTCTGAGCTTAAAAATATTCTTACCATGCCCCCGCCGTGTGTTTGCTGGGTCAGCGGTGAAAACCCTGTTGGTCAAACCTTGTTCAAACAGGGCGTACGTAAGAATTGGGCCCCCTCGGAGGCGGCCATACTCTAGGGAAAGAGGTCAAGCTCCGAGAGACCCGTTTTGTAGTCCACAGATCTGTGGATTACGTCTTTCGTGCGTAGACAACTTGGTTGGCATATTCAAGGAGCGATCTAACATAGGCCTTATAGAGTATTTGGAAGTCCATGCGAGTAATACGGAGGAAGGTTCGCCGAATCATCCATAGCATGCGAGTGCCTTTTGGGCCAATTTTTCATGGAGGTAGTTTTCTGTTATGCGCTGATTAGGCTCATCAAGCTGTTCCTATCTGTGGTGTTCAAGTCCTCCCTTTATCGATTTCGGGCTTTTGGCCTACCAACTCATTAGCACTAATCATTGCTGGACTAACTAGCCACGCGTAACCAGGTTTTCTTCCTAATATGCTGCAATCGAAACGTGAACCGAACTCGGTAGTTACCATTAGCACGAAGGCAGGTTTGGCTCTCATGTATTGCAAAATAACCCATGAAAAAGTACCAGCAACAAAGTTCAGTGGGTGAATGGAAGCAGAGCTAAAATGCAGCTATCTCTGTGACTGTTGTGTAAATACGCCAAGTATAACCTAAGAACGCTAACTGATTTAGGTCAACGCTAGCTTCTAGGTAATTAGTGCACAGGCCTCATCGTAAAAAGAGGTAACAGAAACGTTCAACGTTTGACCCAATAGAGATAAACAAGCTAGGTTTTATTATCGGATGTTGTACTAGTGAGCCTGGAATAATGACGCAGTTGACATAGCGAGACAAAAAGCAGAGTACTGCAGTCATTCCGCTGATAAGTGATTGGAATCGTTTGGTAAGAGCACCATGTTAAATGAATGCCGAATAACACAACAAGAAATTATGTAGTGAAGGTCCCCATGGTCGCACTAAACATTGGTCTTTTGGGTTGTAACTTTCAGTCACCTGGCTGTCATTTTTCGTGTGTTTACTGGGTGATGGAATGTTCAAGTACGGTGGTTTGTTGCGAAGGTGCTGGACAATACCGTGTTTTGGTGGTTTTTTTATATCCAATATGCCACAATGTTTTTTGTCATTTCAGCACCAAGTTATTCACCGGGTTGGTAATCGTATGGGAGAAAACACAACTTCTTGACTCTCCAGTTTGAGTGGTTGGGCAGTTGTTCCCCCAACTTCTTGACACCCTCTGCTGCTTTGTTGTCAGACTTTAAACCAGTGGCCTCAGGCGGGTACCCTGGTATTGCGAGCTTATAAATTATTGTTAAGTACACAGTAGAATGTGTTCCTGTGTCACGCTAGCTGCCACTTCATAATATCAGCAGAGTAATCTCGTTTGTATTTTACAACGAGGAAACTAAGCAAAACTGTGCAACTAGTGTGGTCATTTCTCTCAATTGTTATTAATAACTCTCCTCCCGCGCCAATTGTTACTAATGCCTTTATATAGCAGAGTTTTAGGCGCATCAGCCATGGAAGTGACAAACTACTCACCAAAGTGCAATTCTGCTGCCCCGCATCCGCCCTCCAAAAGTTCCCTGTCTCTATCATGCCAAATCATGGGCAGGTTGGTCTGCAAGCTGTTCCTTCATGCATATATAGACGTTTATTTATATAGACGTTTATATATATATTTATTATATATCTTATATATATATTATATTATATTATATATATTATTATATGTGCATATGTTATATATCATACATTTTTATATTATATTTATATAGAAATATATTTATATGTATTTATATAGACATTTATTTATTGAACCCAAATACAGCACCCAACTTCAGCAAATGGGCAAAACAGTAATTTATTCATGAGATCTTATTACTTACCGACTTTGAGTGACTGTGCCGCAATTTGCTTATTGTCCAATTAGTTACCCGTAAACATCCGAAATTCGGCTATCAAGCTCACCGTCTTTATAAGAACTAGCAGGTTTTGAAGGAAAAATCGATCTTTGTGTTGGTTGAATAATTGTGCATCAAGCCGTTGTGGTCTCGTTTTTTGGAGACGCTTTCTATTGAGAACTAACCATATCCTTATCCATCACAAAGCACATATATATATAGCCCTGTTCCACGAAAAATTAAATGACCTTAGTTATTTAAGAGCACACCTGAAATGTACCAAGGTACCAGATATACAGATAAGGACAAACACGTTTTTCAACCTTTTGTTTACTAACATTTGTTCCCTATTAGCGATGAAACCCAATGCGATAGGCGCAGTTGCACTTTCTGACGTTAAAGTGTACCTAAGCAATTATGAAGCCAAAACTATCGTAGTGCGACCGGCCATCAATGTGTTCAAATAGCGAACAAAATATAAAAATATCATTCCTAATTTTCAGATTTACTTCGAGGGTGCTTTTGTCGTATTAATATGAGTTATTTTTTATTGAGTAACCAAAGATTCATGGGTTCACAAGTAGGCAAGTACTCCTCAAAAATCTTTGCAATACTCAAGTTAGGGAAAAGCGCATGCCTTATACACGGGACTCAAATAAGTTCTTCATGGTTCACCGAAGGCTTTTGTATTGTAACCGTGTTTCATGTGCGAACTGCCGAAAATTCATCGCAGACCTTTTACAGATGCTGATTCGACGAATCTCAACTGATTCATCGTTGGTGTTCAGATGTTCACAACACTAATCTAAAAATTAATTTATCGTTTCGCGGTCTTACCCTTTCATTCGATTTACCTAGTGCGAGTGAAACGTAAGTAGCACTTATTATACGACAAACAGATAAATGTTAAATAGCGTTGTGTTAAAAATCGCGAGCAAAAGGCTAACCAACGGCCAATAGCGCGATTCCGGGGCAGTTGGTCAATCCGATACCCAACAGAGATTTAGCTTGACTTAGCTGATTGGTTCTCCTTCTGCCTTAAATCTCGACCAACCTCGTAACCTAGTCACTTGGCCCGACGAAGCTTTTGTGTCAAAAGCGAAACGTTGCCCAGCAATAAATCTACCGATTGTTACCGAACCTTTCCGAAAGCGCTAAAGTTAACTTTCAAACCCTACAGAGAAAAACCTTTTTGCGCGGGCAAAAATGATATCTGTCACGATCGACAGAGCGCACCCTGCTCCACAGCATTCGGAATGAATTTCTTTTAAGCCAAACAAATGGCCGAGATTCAAAAGCATAGTCCCCTACCCCAACTGGCAGTGTTAATTAGAGGGATCCATCAGCAAAACGTACCGAAATGTATTAGCACCAATCCTCAAAGTCCCCAAGCAGCCTTAGGCCAAAGCAATGTACATGACAACTTTCACCTGCGCGTACTGAATGAGTATGTGCCACAGGCATGTGCTCAGACAATACGTCTAACGCCCCAAAGCTGGCTGAGGCATTTCTGAGGCACATTTCTGTTGAATTATTCAGACTTTGACTTTTGGCTCAAAAACCCATCTAGGTTAGATTCAAATTGGGTTGTCTCCCTGCCATTCAAGACAACCTACGTCATCACATTGGATGTTCTTAACAAAGTCAAATTCAGAACTAAAACTCGGGTTCTGATTAGCCCCTCAACTACAAACCCTAAACCAATCACTCTACGGTGCACGCTCATGTGAATTTATCTAGTCGGGCCACTTAACCGCACGGACCGTAGACGGAAGTCGATCGTGAGTGTTGACTTGCCGGTCGGTGTGCCTGTTCTTGTGGCAGCAGCTTTCGGAGATCCTTACTAGCTTGCTGAGGTTCAAATAAATTAAGTTACGTATTTTCCGAAGTAAAGCTTTGCCTTTTAGCTGCCATGCAATTGGTAAATTTTGGCACTTACCTGATGTCAAAATGCAAAGCCTCCCATGAGGCTTTTATAGCGAGGCATTGTATCAGGACCAGGATTAGATGGTTGCGCATACTACGTTGATCGCAGCCCGATGTGAAGGGTCATAATGCAAACGGTGATAGCAATACATGTTGTTGACACGAGCTGTCGCCACATTCAAATGCATTCAGCGTATGACCACAATTCTCGGCGGCCGTGACCAGCGGTCATTAGTCCTAGGACTGCTTGACCAACTGAATACCCACCTCACGGTTTATCGGACGCCCATTCTTGGGTGTTGACATCTTGAGTGGCATACATTTCCTCGGTTGGTGTGAGGGCGCATCGGACTAGTGGGGAAGAAGTTGAAGCGCGTCCAATCCGACGACACTGCAAGCAAAGTACGGAGCGCGCACATGAACGACACAATAAGGCTGATGCATGCGTTACTGTGGTTCCTTGTCCTCGGTTATGTCGTTCAAATTTTACAGATCAGAGATATTTGTCAGTCGAAGCAAAATGCCACAGTAAATAGCCACTAGTTTCAATGATTCTGCCGAGTTGCGTGTTTTTAATGACTTTTCCTTAAAAATAGATCAATTTTCTTGCTTCATAAGTCATTCAACTGGTTTGGGTGACTAAGGATTCTTCAAGAATGATGCCATTCCGCTCTCCGGTGAGGAATACCAAATAAACCACCACTGATACTTGAAAACAGACCCGCCACACTACTTGGGTAATCGCAAAAATTACATGACGAGAATTGATAGCTATTCAATATGGAAAGGTATGACGGGAAGGACGTTTAAAAGACCTCAGTACCGTGTATACCATAAGAAGCCCAAAGAGGTATAAGCCAAGGACTCGAAAGTTCGTGCGGCACCTCAAACTCATTTACCGCTAGTCACCCATTTGCATGTGAGGACGTTTAACCGCGGTTTCTGGGTGTTTCCTCACTAGGGCCCGCGCACGAGTTGTATCTTGAGACAAAGCATTACGGGCAGAAGAACCGTAGTCTGTCACTTAACTGTGGTCTTGACAACAGGCGACAAGCATTCCCTGCCCATGCATTACTCATCACCATTGCCAATACTCACTGCTCGGGGCTACCTCCCGGATTGCGAGCGGAAAATCATCAAAATGATGCGTGCATTCCATAATCCGAAAATTCATGCCTTAGCAGCGTGTCCGCGCTTTTGCTGAAGTACTATTCATCTAATAGACCGAAGAGCACTATAATCCTGGGGATCGTTTGCCTCAATACCTGCAAGTAGTCGCTGAACCCAACTGAGCAAATTCTACGGAACGTCAGCGTATTGTGTCATGCTTTCAAGCAAAGCCATCAGATTAACTGAGGTTCCCCGAGTCTGCAATTTTCTCAAAGATTGGGAAGCATCTACGTTTTGATTTATGGCATTCCTCAGAACAACGAATGAGGGCGTCACATTCAAACACCTTGTGGGCTGTGCACAGGCTGCTGACCCATTTTCCAATCTGCTGCAAAACAAACAGTTTTGCCTTCAACGGCGGTGCTCAGTATTGCATCAATGGGTTGCTTAAACAGTATGATCCAGTGTAGAGAAAGCTGCAGGTTGGGTGGCTCGCTTGTGTTTTGGCTGCCAAATTACTCGCCGAAAATGTCTTCCGCGCTTGTGCTTCCATTTGGCCCACATCTATAAAGATTTAGTGTGAATTATATTAGCGCCAAAAAGCATGGTATTTTAGTTCAAGACCATTGGCTGCTACACAAAAGTGTTCTCGGCGGACTCCACGACAAACCTCATTGCCGAGGCCATTGGATGTATGTTTATCGATGAACAGTGCCTGGTGGCCACTGTTCAAGGTACTGACCCAAAATGCATGGGCACCCAGAGTTCTGCAGGCCTTCTACGGTATCGACACCATAACGCACCATCTCCAGACCTGCTGACATACCTCGACACCGTTCTGAAGCTCCGATCGGTGTCGTTGGCCGTTTCCACTGGCCGATGCAATGCCGGTAGTTTACATGCGTCTAAGTTCCGCAATCATAGAAAACTCACGGGTTATTGACGCTGAACCGCTCTGGTCAACCACCTCGCCTTCCAGAGGACCACACCATCTCTGCTTCTGGCATTGGTCTCTTAGGAGCATCACTTCCAAAACGCCTTGCCCCCACAGTAAGTTATTTTTGCCCCACCGATATCCACCATTCAAGCCGCGTGGGGTTTTTCCCTAATCCCTCGAAATATGCACTCAGTACTCTTTGATAAAGCCAGTTAGCAAATTACAGCATCCACAAGAGAGCCGCTTTGGTGTACTCCAAATTGAAGAGAGTTTTTAGCATAAGGCATTTTGAGTGACCTGAGCTTGTCGGTGCAGATCGACTTAAGCCGACTTAACTTCAAGGACTTGACTTGAGGGACAAAACCGGGGAGCCGACAAGTGACGCACTAGTGGTTTCTGAAGTCTACGGAGAACACCATGCGGGACTGCACTCTATCCCATTGCCCTCGTCACTTCCAATCTTGTCAAGAATTAACTAGGGGTGGCCTCTAATCAAACTGGTCTTCAATAATGAGGATACTCGTCAACACTTGCACAAGGCAAACCCATCCAGCGCATTCGTGCCAGACAAGGTCCATCCAAAAATCCTGAAGAAATCGTCGCTCACACCGGCAAAGTATTCCTGCCCGGCGTTTTTTCAGTCACTTGACGAAGACAACTTTCTCTCTGCTTGGAAAGAAGCGATTGCCACGCCAATCTACAAACTGGTGAACAACTACCGCCCGGCACCTACGGGCCTATTCGACTCACAAGCTCACCGTACAAGGTGATGGAGCGCATTCTGAAGCTAGTCACTCTAGATCACCTTACTAGTAGAAACTTGATATCTCCAGTACAACGCGAATTCCTCCCAAATCGTTTTCTGTGTGACAACCGTGCTCGTATTTACAGACAGCTTAATCTGAGCTAACGACGTGGGACTCATATCGGATGCCATATTTTTCGACTTCTCAGAAGAATTCGATCGAATCTCACTACTTCGCAAACTCGAGTCTTACAGGATTCAAGGGAAAATTCCACGCTGAATTAAAGTGTTCCTATCGGACGGAACACTTCATGTGAAAGTGGCCGGCGCCGGTCTTCACTGGAGTTCCCCAAGCTCCGTTTTGGGACCAACTGCTTTCATGATCCACGTCAGCGGCCTTCTAAATATGCTCTCAAGTGCATGTCCACTTTTGGCGGACGACTTGGAATCCTGGAGTGTAAATGTCAGTGCCCTCCAAACGAATATAGACGCTGCAAGGCAGTGATCGCTGAACTGGCACCTTCATCCGAAAGGCAAAAAGCGCGTTTATATGTTATTCGGAGGGGACATAGCGAACGCCCTCGTCGTCCATGGTGAGAATGGACCAGAAGACATCATGAGGATAGATGCAAAAAGGACGTACGTATCTGGCTTTCTTAAGACGTTTCCTTCCCACTGCACCATGAGAAATCTGCCCAAAAACCATTCACCGTTCTACAGATTATTCAGCGAAACCTCTCCAGTATTACGCTCATGGAATCCAGATATTTTACGTCAGACCGCTTCCTGAACATGCCAACTACATTCTTTGGTCAGGACGCAAGAATGACGCGACCCAATTTGAGCCTGTCCAATGAGCTGCTGCGAAAATCGTTGCCGTCCTTATATCTGTTCATTCTGAAATGAGTCTTGCAATACTTCACCCTTTTTCCACTGCGACGAGAACTAACACTTACTTATGCCTTGTTTGAACAAGGTTTGGCCGACTTTTATAAGTCCACATTTTTTCTCTCTTCGGACAGCTGCTGTGTGAAATGACCTTCCTTCGATGGTTGTTCACGTTGTACCTGATATCCATCTCAGTGCACTTTCAAACGCCTTTGCATATGGGTCCCCGCGCTGGCAAGCTTACTGCTCCGCGCTAAGAATTTAAAGAGCAGTGTGACACCCTTCTTTTGCTTGTACCTTTCAGGTGAACAGGAGCCACTTAATGACAAGAACAAACTCCGCCTGGGAAACTTGTACAAAAGCCTCGACCCTATGTATCTATCAGTGA
Source organism: Clonorchis sinensis (assembly GCA_003604175.2). Classification (NCBI taxonomy): domain Eukaryota; kingdom Metazoa; phylum Platyhelminthes; class Trematoda; order Opisthorchiida; family Opisthorchiidae; genus Clonorchis; species Clonorchis sinensis. Next base: position 12,980,183 of record CM030372.1, read on the forward strand.
ATCCGTGTGAGCACGTGAACGAGAAAAACAAGTTCCTCAGACCTGGCACCCACTGTTTAGCCCGAATAATCTGGAACTTACAGATACAACAAGGGCTCTCCTTGGATCACTCGAGACGGATTAATCCAAGAGTGCGAGTTTCCGGTCGCGCTGAAAGCCGCGAAAACCGTGAACCAATCGAACGTACAGAATGTGAACTTGACCTAGAGAAGTGCCTGGGCTATCGACCTTGTGACATCTTGTTTGAAGACTCGCTTCTTCGCTCCCCATTTTCAGAATGGCATCAGCCGTCAGATATTTTGTAAGTTTTTTAAAATGCAGTTTGATTCTATCGCTTTATCGTGTGTGTTTAATATCGTTTTCACCCATGGAGCTGCGTATACATAGTTGTCTGCCATATGTACTACCATTATGTTCGTTCGCGAACCAACGTCCTTACAGGGTTCCATCGCGCCCTATCCTTCGAGACATTGGTCCTTCGAGATTTCCTGGATCTGCAAGACCAATGGGATGTCGTGGGGTGATGTTAACTCGGAGGATCGAGAGGTAACTGTTGATAATGTGATTTGGAATATTTCTAGGGTACTCTAGGTAGTGCTCTAGAAGTTCATGATCATCAGGCAGAAACACCAGTGATGGCACTAGTATCTCACTACCGTACAACCACAAAGTTCATTTGATTATATTTAAAGGATTAGAGGAAAAGGAGCGACGAATGGAAAGAGCATTGTGAAATGCCCACATCTTCAAGTGGTCGATCCAACAATCTGCAAACTGATAACACAAACTCCTCTGACATCGATTAGCCACGATTTATTGCTTTTTATCCACCCAAATGCATCGAGGATCCCGGCGATGCCATTCAACAACACCCAAACTTAGTAATTTCACACCCTTTCCGCCAAGTCGTGCATTGTCCACCTAGCAACTTGCTCCATTCTGAAGGAGGCATGGACAACAACGCTTGTCTCGGTAGACTATGTTTTGGCATGCGTACCACAGCCGAGACACCGCACACATCATTTAGGTCTTTAAGATATGTGCACTGACTTCATCGGACACACTGCCGTCAGGGCTAATACAACCACCGTGATATGTAAAATTCCTCACAACTTCCAGTACTTTTCCTTTAATTTCGAGGCGCGTGTTCAGAGGCTGCATGACTTTCCACTTTGAGGCTGCAAAGCGCATGATGTTTATTTTCGTCACCAGACTTTACGCTTTTGGTTAGCTCCTCATGCACTCAAGCACAGAGAAGTATGTGAATATGTGAACCGGCTGTACTCACAAACTTCTGGGGCATCCCATATGGAGGGAGGGTAGTTGGGAGCACTGAGGGACCGACAGAATCGAGTGCACTCTTTAAGTCACAAGGCATCAATCCTATGGGTTTTCTGTACATGTAACTGCTGATGGAGTCAATCAGTGACTTTGTCAGATCCAAACTATGTACCGTTGGCACATTGGTTCCAGCTTCTACACTTTCGATCACTGGAAACTGGGAGTTTGGACATACAGCCAAGCCTTCTGAGCGATGTCATGTTTGGTTAGTTCGAGAACTGTCAGGCTGTTCACCAGGACCTCGTCACCTTTGAAGAGTGGGGGTGTGCGCCATCCGGGCCATGTTCTTGAGGATTGATATCTAACGGCGGATTTCGGTTGCTGACGGACTGGTGTCGGTGTTACATTCACGCCCGCTGGGTTCATTCCGTTGTGTTGAAGGAGTACGAACGTATGGTTGATGCATACTCCACCTGGTCAGAGTCCCACTCGATGTTTACTGGTCAAGGCTTGGCCTGCCGCCGTAGAACGGCGAAGAATCGATGATTCCAGAAGACCTGTTACAGCGGGGTCAAACTGACGACTCTTTGATTACTACATTCATTGGAGTGCCCTTTTACTTGTGACGCTTGACGATGCTGATACACCCTACACCTTAGGTGCACGTTTTCGACTTCATGTTCCAACCAATAGGAACAGTCTCATCGTCGTCGACAACATAACATCACTGTTCAATACTGACAATTCGTTGCCGTACATCCGTAATTTGAAAGAGAAAAATAAAGAGAACAATAAAGGTGTATGGGGAAGGGACTCAATGCTAGCGTACCACAACCATTCCAAGGTGGTTATACCCTCAGACAATGTAGATACTAATTGCCACCTAGAACGGCATTGATATCGATTAATAGCCATATCCTGCAGCCCCAATCATGCGCACGGGGGATCACGTGGACTCCACCCTGGAAGGGGAGTTGCACCCAGAATTTCCGTAATCTCTTCCATACCCCTCTACCAGGTCAAAGGTGTACCACGTCCCTGCTTGCGCCAATCTGAATTGGGAACGGAAAACCACACTCTTCAGAGAACGATGATTCAATGTGCGTAATACCTGATCAAACCACCGAAGCAATTGGTGCTGAACACATTCTTGGATTGAAGTCTCCGTTGCACAACCGAACACTCACTTTCTAATTGCTTCGTTGCAGCTTCGCTGGTACCAGTGCACACAAGCTATAGTTCCGAGACCAGCTGTCGAAGCCCAGAATACGTCGCATTTCCGTTGCTCGTGGAGACCACGTCTCACAGCTCATACTGTAGCCAGAATCCTGATTGATTCAAGTCAAAGCTTCATAGACCAACATAGTCAGATTAAGGACAAGTGACTCCAAATTTCTTTTTACGAATGGAGTCGAGATGATTGCCTTGCGATTACTGCATTCACTACGAGCCCCTTTTCTGAAAATGAGCGCTAATATAGTAATAAATGTTCATGTGTAATGCACTTTCGGTTTCTACTTGCCATGCCACCAGAAGGAAGCATAACGGCTGACGTACTGCCAGATTGTCCAAGCCTAAACAGGAGTAGTTGAGATACAGAGGTTGGGTTCAAACCAGGGACCTTCCGGTGGGTAAGTCCATGCCTTAGCCACTGAGCTGTCTCGAACACTATCATCAGTTCTCTCCACTTATCTGAGGCTCCCGTTTTCACAAGCGCAGGTAGATAAACCTGAAAAAATTTGACTGAGGAATTAACATCATCTTTGAACAATACGAGTGGGAGGTCATTCGAACCAGGAGCTCGGTCGAGCTCGCGAGCGTCGTAAGTCCCCGAGGCCGTAGGAGGTTTCGGGTTCATCGCTTTTGTAGGTGGTTACGATCACGCGGTTTTCCGGGACCGGTCTCAAGGATTCTCCCAAATAACCTTCGGGATTCCCGGTATTTCTCGCATATTCCATCTAGATAGCCTTTTATATCCACTAGGCTTGATAACGGGCACGCACGCTGAGTCCCATTTGATGTCTGATATCGTCTGGTTCAATTATATTCGGGACCAGTTGGAACAGTTCTCCGATGTCCAAGCAGTGCCATTGTTCTGTCGGATATCCATTGTTTGAGCCGAGCTGACAGAGCCGTGCTTCTGGCGAAACTCCAGGCACTGCACAGTGATGTGGCGATCTCGTTCTAGTGTTAATCTATATCCGACGATGGAGGAACCCAGACGATTTTGATAAGTTCGTTTAACTTCTGGATCTCCAAGTCTCTCAGTTACTCAGCCGGTTGTCCGCTGAAAAGTGAAGAGCGAAGCGGATCCGGAGGATTGCATGGTCAGATGGCGAGATCGTGAACCTAAAAAAAATTAATTATTTTTTGGGTTCGAACCCGACCTCTGCCTTTCGACTACCTCTGTCTAGGCTTGGGCAACCTGGTAGTATTCCAGTCCTCGTGCTTCCTTCGGGTGGCATGGCAGCTAGGCACCGAAAGGGTGTTACAGCTGGACGACTTTTTTATGGTCAGTTTCTACAAGTGTTCCAAAAGGAGTAGCAGTTATTGATCTGCGGCATCTGATGGCGATTTGATCCATTTGAGTCTGTGGCTGGCATGCTTTTGGAGTACATCGTGTGGCCAGGCGAATTCAATGATATCAGAAGTTGGTACTTCTCAGGAACCGTTTTCGGTCAGCACACAGCTGAAGCAGTCGTTCGCCATTGTCTATACGTACGGAACTCAGTATGAGTGAAAGACAGCTCATTCTGCTTGCTTCAAAGTGTGAACATCACAAGCACCCAGGTAGACCTAGCGTCAAAGCCCGGAGAATAATAATAATAATAATAATAATAATAATAATAATAATCGTTCAGCTGTAGCACCCTTTCGGTGCCTAACTGCCATGCCACCAGAAGGAAGCACGAGGGCTGGGATACTGCCAGGTTGCCCAAGCCTGGAGATTGATTTCCAGATGTCTGAGACTGTCGGCGTCGGACGACGCGTAGACGTTGCGGCCAAGATGGATGCGCGACGAACGGGATTGTCAGTCTTAATGGATGGACCTACACGGAGAGAGTTATCAATTAATTGGGGGGGGGAGGGGAAGAGAAAGTGCTTGAAAGAGGAAGGAGGGAAGCGTCATCAGTAGCTTGTTTCCGTCTATTCGGAGAAAGAAAAGTTACTTGACTGATGACACGCGACGGCCGATGTAGCATGGCAATATTTCTTATTTGTAGGAACTATACTCGTGGGAATACGCGTGGGAATATTGTCAGGCTGTCTAAATCTAGGTAGAGTGAGGATCGGGGCCGTCAACCAAAGCCTTTAACTCAAAAAGTCTGTCTGAAAACAGCAGCGTTTGAACGGAAAGGTTATTGCATAGAAATAGTCGCCACCCCTCTCCCAACTCCAGAGCAGAGGGCCAGGAGACTGTGTTGGTAAAACCTCTAATTATCGACCAACCTGGTATGAGAAGCTCTGCGAGTGTCGTACGGACCCTCCAGTATGGCTTAATGCGTCACGGAGTCACACAAACCATCACACGACGCTAAGGTCCACTCTCTCCGTGAAGAAATTCTCATATGGGGCTTTCATTCACTGCGTCTTCCGACCTGTTTCTCTTGAATCTCTGACTCACCCAATCCTAGTGTACTGCAACTACTTCCGGTTTGGAGCCCATGTAAAGTACTGTTGCAAGGTTGCGTGGGCGCATCTTATTATGGCATTCGACCCACTATAGATGGTGAGTAGCTCATGGTAGTAAATTGCAGAATTGCTAACGCCCGTTGCACTTTCCAGCTAGAGTGGTTGTACCCAACTTAACGCTGCCACATTGACGTGGTGGTCGGGCTTGAGTGCTGAAATGATCCCGCGGACTACACTGGCTGGAACTTTGTTCCACAAGGTGGAACCATGCCAGGAAGGCCGAAGGGGGGCAGTTAGACCAAGATCAGCGAGACCCCGTACTACGATTACTCGCGCTACGAGGCGGTTTGGGGGTAAAGTCTCACTGTCCTCTGCGACAGGAGTGTGAAGGCAGGAAGGTGGTTCCCCCAGGCGACCAGCATGTCCGTATTTACGGAAGCAGCGTTACTGCCTTCCCCCGAGGAAGGACGGGTTAGAAGAGGTCGGCCCCGAAAACCGCACACTCCAATCACCCAACGGTTGACAGTAACATGAGACAGTATCACCTTATTTTATGCGCCTTCTGGTTAGGCCAACCGTTGCAGCCGGACACGTCAGACTACTGAGTCATCGGCTCCGGGCAGGGTCCCCAAAGAAAACCCTACTGTCCGTTGCCATGGGTCAGACATTTGAGTCAGAGGCTAGGGGCAGGGTCCCCGAACAAAACCCCACCTTCTCCCACTGCCTCGTGGGTCGGACTTTTAGTCGAGGGCTCAAGATGGGGTACCTCAACCAAACCCCCTTCTTCGGCCTGGTCAACCGGGAAGTATCATTTGCCGGCGCAGTTCGGTATTCACCGATGTCCCTCTCCTATCCCTTCCCACCAAATAAGCAAACGTCGCTGGGTCATTTGACTGTCAGTTATCTGACCGAAGGGCCTTATCCTCCTCAATGCCTAATAACATTAAACAAAATAACACCTAAATCCACGAAATCCTTTCTATATAGGAGCGTTTAACGTCCGCACTCTATAGCAAATTGGCAAACAGGCAGTGCTTGCTGAAAAATGCTCCCTTAAAATTGATGTATGCTGTCTCCGAAACACGCATACAAGACCCAAGCGTGATTATGCATCTCAGAACGCCAAGGATGAAGTCAGTTCTTTCAAATTTCTCCCTCCGTGTGTCCGGTGATTCAGAAACGATGACTCGTGGAGTGTATGGTGGGAGTTGCAATCAGCCCCAGAGCTGAAGTAGGATTGGATCCTAGTGAACGGTCGTCTTTGCGCCGTCCAGTTATCCAGTTCAATCAAGCTCAATGCCTCTCGGCATAAAAGCGGTGCCTGTTTGTAGTGTCGGCTTATGCCCCAACGGACTGTGGTTCTGATGCTGAAAGGATACTTTCTATCGAGAGCTATCCGGACTCATTCATCAAGCAAAACACTGACATTGTGATCCTTGCAGGCGATCTGAATGCCCAAGTAGGTCGTGTAAGCTCCGTGGAATCACATTCTATTCGGAGTCGTTGCTCGCCGCACAGACAACGGAGGTCGACTCCTTCATTTGTGTGCTGACCATGAACTGTTTCTGGCAAGTACGAACTTTCAACGCAAGTCATCATCATCATCATCGACAGCATGACATCAGTGTTCAACACCGATGCTTCGCTGCCGTACAACCATGATTTATTTGAAAGCCTTATTGTGAAGAAAAAGAATAAAGATGGACGGGGAGGGGACTTATTGCTGCTTACTACAATCATTCCGAGGTGCCTACACCTCCAAACATTCATTCAGGCAATCTGGATAGAAACTGACAACAAGATCGCCACTGACATCGGTTAACAGCCATATCTTGCAGCGTCTCCAACCAAGCGCAGTGGGGATCACGCGGTCCCCATCCTGAAGGCGAGTAGCACAGACAGCACCCAAGCGTTTCGTGATTTCTTTCATACCCTTCTGCCAGGTCAAGGGTTGGCCACCTCTCTGCTTACGCCACTCTGAATTGGGCACGGAAAATAGCACTCTCTTCGGCAAACGATGATTAGGCATGCGCAACACATGTCCCAACCAACGCAGCTTCTGGTACTAGACACATTCTTCAATGGAAGTACCCGTTGCACAACCCAAAACTCGCTTTCTAACTGCCTCGTTACGGATTCGCCGACACCATCCCACACGAGCTATGGTTCTGAGACAACGATTGTCGAACACCTGAAGACGTCTCAGTTCCGCTGCTCGAACAGGCCAAGTCTCACAGCCATACGACAAAACAGCCCGCACTGTAGCTTGATACACACGTCCCTTGAGATTCAGGGACACACCACTTTGACGCCATAGGTCTCAAATTAGCAAACGCGACCCGAGCCTTGCAGATTCGTGCATTTACCTCATCTGTCACACTACAATCAGAACTAATACAACTTCCAAGATATGTAAAACGCTCCACAACTTCCAGTGCCTTTCCCTGGATAGTAAGTGGTGTGTCCAGTGACCACATGTCCAGGAGCATGACCTTACACTTTTGGGTGCAAAGTGCATACCAAAGGACGTGCTGACTTTGGTCGGTTCATCTAAAAACACCTGCTTTCAACGTAAGCGTTCGCATCGTGTAACCTGGCGGCCACCAACTTCAAATCAACTGTGGACCCAGTTGGACCACGTGGCCATCAGCTACCGGTGGAGAGGCACACTTCAAGACTGCCGTTCTTTCTGGGGCACACCACGTAATTCCGATCATGCCATGGTGCGTGCACGCTTGACATTTCGCTTCCTTCAGGCCCTCGCAAATTATCAAGAAGCATGCCAATCCACTATCTTCGAAGAACTACCGTAGCTCAACGGTATCGGTGTGAGCTAGCCCAATAACTCTCCATTAAACCAATACTGTGGTGGCAGTGAGCATGCGTGAAACATTGTGAAAGGAGCTATGTTAGTAGCGTTCAGTGCTCTGTCCGACTCCTTCACTTCGAACACAAGACCACTGGATGTCGTCGAGGTCGCTATCCATGGTTGATGCCAGGAAATCCATACCAGCAGGCAACGAGTACGATGACGCACGCAAATCTCTCAAACGCCAAATAGTGAAGAGTCTAACGAAAGGCCTAGAGCTCTGGGGGACATCGAAAGCTCGGGAGATGGAGAAGGCTTTTGCTACGGTAAACAGCCGTGCCCTATCTCAACTCATACGATCGACTAGCCTTAGGAATGCAACGGTCAGTGAAACGATAAATGAGAGATGGTTCGTCAGTTCACTCGCAAAAGCGCCGACTGGAAAGATGGACCAAACACTTCAGCTGGTCTCCTGCAACACAAGTGTCTACGGGCGAATGGGATGTAAACCTTGATCGCCCATCGGAAGAAGAAATAAGGTACGAAATATCCGCACTGAAACGTAACAAGGCGCCAGGACCGGACGGTCTGTATCCCTCCCTTTTCAACGAAGGCGGAGAGTCCCTGGTGACCCATCTGACAAAGCTTATTGTTTTTATATGGAACGAAATGCCTTGAAAATGAGGCATGTCAACAGTTATCCCTATCTTCAAAAAGAGTACACGGACGCTGCGTGAAAACCACCGTGGCATAAGCCTGGTGACTGTGGCATCGAGGGTGCTCTCTGGTCTTATCTTTCGAAGGTCGACTGAACAAAAGGAGAGACAGATCCGTGAAAGCCAAGCTGGGTTCCGTCCTGCAAGAGGATGCGTTGATCACATCTTCACCCCCCGACAGATTCTGGAACAGCAACACTGTTTACAGCAACCAACAATGGTTGTGTTTCTTGACCTGAAAGCTGCCTTGGACTCTGTGGACCGTCAGGCACCATGGCAGTGCCTGTGCGGCAAAGGTGTCTCCCATAAGTCCTTGACCCTCCTTAAGGCGCTGTGCGCCAACTCCCGCAGAAGTCTACGGGAAGGTCGCACTTGAGTTCGCCACATTAGGTGGTGTCAGGCAAGGCTGTCCTCTTTCACCTTTCTTGTTCAACTTCGTCGTTGATACGATTATGGAAGACTCTATCAGATTGTAATGCCTGTGGGATCGAAATGCTCCCGGGGCGTCCGCTCACAGATATCAAGTACGCAGACGATATAGCTCTTCTTGGGTCTGATGCTGTGGTAACGCAAACAATATTAAATAATCTGAATAATTCCGCCTCACGGTTTGGCATGCGCTTCACACCTGCAAAGTGTGAAGTGCCGCTGCAAGACTGGGTGGGCTCGGAGCCTAGCCTTATGCTTGCGGATGAGCCGGTTGAGGTAGTAGACAAATTTGTTTACCTGGGAAGCTGTATCATTCCCGGTGGTCTCGCGAATGATGACATTTCCATCCGGGTTGAGCGGGTCATAGAACTTGCATCACCTGTGGCGTAGGCGTGATATCAGCTGAACCGTCGAGGGTCGAGTTTACAATGCTGCGGTGCGCTCCATGTTACTATACGGATGAGAAACCTGGCCGCTGCGCGCCGAGGACGCCAAAAGACTTTCAGTGTGTGACCATCGATGTCTTCGGAGCATTGCCGGAATCTGGTGGGAACACCGGATAAGCAATGCTGAAGTACGTCGAATGGTATTCGGAAGAAATAATCCACCCTCGATAGATGAATTGATCACACTGCATAGGTTGCGCTGGATTGGCCACTTGCTACGTATGCCAGTCGACTGACTTTCTCGAAGGTTTCTTTTCGCACAACTACCTGAAGGGTGTGAACGAGCCAGAGGCGGCCAAACAAGGACTTGGCAGCGAAGTATAAAAGCGATTACCAGCAAACTTAGCTGCACTAGTCATTGCCGTCTCCCTGGATGGGGACTCCGAGACGGGCCACATCAATGGTTAGAGACATTGTCGGACATGACCCAATCGCGCCCCCAATAGCACTCGTGCATCCAAGCTATTGCCTTCAATGCATGAACTCTCTTCCCAGTTCTCCCACTTAGAAGTCCACTGAGAGTCCTTTAATTTTCACACCAATTTATCAGCTCCTGCCTCCAATGCGCAGCTACCTACCTCACCTCTCCAAATCATCGGTGAACGAAACTGTGGCTGCTACAACCACTATGACAAGTGCGCGGTTCTTAGCTGACAATGATGATGATGGTGGAGTGGACTTAACATCAGATACCCAGCAGGGGATGCAACGCCCCAGCGCCTGTGGTGTCATCTGTGGGTGTGAGGCCTGACCACTGTGCACTGAAGACGAAAGAATAATGCTTGTATTTCACCACCAGTGCCTTCGAAGTATTTCATACATGTCATGAGAGTATCGGACTAGCATTGCCGAAATGCGGCAAGTGTTTTTTGGTAGCAGGTTGATTGCATGTCCAATCGGTGGGTTGGTTCGGCCTTCCCAATCATGCACTTTGTTTGTCAGGTTTTCGGCTGCCTCATCGTGTCCTGTGTGCTGATGTAGGTTCTGAATGAAAGGTACTAAAGGGTGGGTAACGCATGACCTGGAGACAAAACACAAGAAATGCACTTGGTCTTGGCCACACTTGCATGCCATCTGCAAGGTTGGGACATCAAGAACCCAGAACACCGATTATCAATGGTACTCACCAACCCGGCGATGCGGCGCAACCAGCGATGCTGTTGTACCTGCTGTCTGATTACTCACCGCTAACTCAGTGTTTTTATTATTCCCCACATCCGCCATCCCTATCCATCCTACACTATCCACTGCTACAGGCCGCGCACACGATTCTCGGTCGACCAACTGAACTCAAGCTCTGGAGTCAAACTGACAGATGTGATGCGTGCACTAATTGGTTCGCAAATCGCACAGCTTCCTGATGTTATCAGACAGCTCCTTTCTGAACTATTATGTCTCTGCAAGCCCCATATCTAATCGATTGTCTAAAGGGCGCAAAGGTATCTTAGTGATTGACATTTAACCGAGTTACGCCGTTCCTTGGTGTTTACCCATGAATTTAATCGCATCTCATGAAAATTTATTTCATCTTTTCATTACAGGTTCGCGGTCTCAGTACATCGTCCTCGATGCAGAAATTAATAATGGTATGTCAAGTTCGCATCCAGCTCGTTCCTTATATCTGCTGCTCTTGTGAATCATTTTGCACACGCACTAGCTCCCACTCATTCACCACCACCAACTAGTTCAATTGCATAGCAGTTTGGAGTCGCTGCCTCGTCTGTATCTTCCTCAGCCTGTCGAAATTTGAACGATAACTGAACGTGAATATTATTGCTATCCTATTACTATTATCCCGGATTGTTCGATCTGGTCACTAGGAGGTGGATGAAGATGCACCTTCGCGGAACTTCTAACACTTCTAGGCATCTACGTAGAGCAGCTCGAAGAGCGTTAACTCGTGCGATGAAATGCACTCACCTGTAAATTACTTTGGCGCTAATGGGAGGATCAACCGAATGTCTCGCTTATGGTATTGTTCAGCTGAATATGCAGCACAAAGGACGCCTCATGTTTCGGTTGATACGAGGCTCGAGATATGGAAGCATATTTTTCGACCCAACTCATTAACACCGTCTGCGTCCAATTTGGTGTTCAAGCGGAACATAAGGTTGAAAGAAGCTCTTAAAATAGGTAGGGTGAAACCGGTAGTCAGCTATCGAAGTGATTTCAGCAACGTTTTGCTAGTCAAATAGGTAGGGTGAAACCGGTAGTCAGCTGTCGAAGTGATTTCAGCAACGTTTTGCTAATTGAGTTGTCAGGAAAGCGTTAATTCATATATCAAGGCCTGTCTTGTCATGCTTGATACATGTGTGTGTCGTCGTTCAGCTGTAACAGCCTTGCGGTGTCTAGCTGCCATGCCATCGGAAGGAAGCACGAGAGCTGAGATACTGCCCAGTTGCCCAAGCCTTGACAGGAGCAGTCGACATGCAGAGGTTGGGTTACAACCAAGAATCTTCCGATCAGTAAATTCGCGCTTGTTCAATAAGCCGAACAGAAGTCGGTGGTGACAACTGATTTTTTATAATCTGGTGCAGTAAGTCAAGTATGCGGTTTTCAGAATCACCATGTACATAGAAGTTCAAAAACACTTCGGTTCTGATTTTCTTGAGCACCAATAGGACAAAGCCATCCATCTCAAGGGCTGCAATTGGCCCTTGACTAAGGGTGGTCTGTATTTCGGGAAACAGATCACCCACAAATCTCGCACCCGTTTTGTGCTTACCATTTGTCTCGTTTCACTGGCTATTCAATCACTTATCCATTTTGAAAGTGGGTAAATACATTCTCGTCGCTACGCTCCTGCCACTTGATTAAATGGGTTCCTGTCAACAAAATCTCAAAGCAATGTTCGCTATTTGTACGCCTGCTTCTTTCGAGAGGTAGTTGGATAACGAATACATACCATTGGTGTTTAAAATGACCACTTTATTATAATGGCCCGTAGCAAGGTTCTTGACTTAGCTGGGGCCATCAGAGTGCCCAGCTGTTTAGCTCGAGGTAGCTCAATGGTTAAGGCGTGGTAGGTCCGTGGCTCGAACCTCGGCATCTCCACTGTTGCCGTCTAGGCTTGGGCAACCTGGCAGCATCTCAGTCCCCGTGCTCCCTTCGGATGGCAAGGCAGCTGGGCATAAAAGGGGTTAACAGCCGAATGGTTATTTTCTATTTCTGCCAGGCTGTTTGTTGCTGTTGTCTGCTGCTGTGTTGCCGGTCACCCACACCACTTCATTGTACTGTACTCCAACTTTGCCATGTAGCCTATCCTTGCAATTATGTACAACCAAACACGGTACCGCTTTGAATGCACTTCCGGGGTTTGCAGTAGTTTGGCTCTGCCAGGACGTTTGACCTAGACACCGTATGTGCATGCATCATAGGGATGAGCACGAAAACAATATGGCCTGGTCACATTGCCGCAGCTGGTACCCACACCTGCAAACAGGTGTCAAATAGGTCGGGTTGACTTGATAATTGGGGATGACATCTTGCAGAATTGGTAGTAGTCTTACCACTTGTTTACTGTTGTCACAAGCGGCTTGTGGAAAGTAGGTAAGAGAGGAAAGATTTTCACCCAGAAATTAGGCCCTGTACAACGTGTGTGTAATCGGTCCCTTGGAGATATGGAAGCAAGGAGAAATTATTAATGTGCATGGAACAGGTGTTGGTTTTTTTATCAACAATTTTTATCAGGGATTAGGAGGAATTTTCTTGCTCTGATTTTCCAAGTAACGGAAGATCAGTGCACTTTTGGCGTCTGTTCGGCTTCTTTTAAGGGAGTTTTTTTGCCTACTCCAATAGAAAAATGAGGGATTTGAAGCACGATCTTTTAGTGAGATGCTTGTAATTAGGTATTCCCTGTGAGATTTTGTAAGGGCATTTTATTCGGGCTTTCAAATAAGATGTGGTGGATTCCCGAAAACATATCGATTCTTGGTAAAGGAATGTTGATTTTCCCCATTAGTTGTAAGTAAAAAGTATTTTGAATGCAACCGGTCGCCTACAGTACTATTCATGGTATCCGAGGATGTTCTCAAAGTACTGCCGCTTACTCAACGGTGAGTGCATTGGGTAGCGGCTGATAACCATTTTCCTATCAGCTGATCCATGGATCAGTCGTCTCATCCTGTTCGACTGAACACCGGTACCCATCCTCCCGCTTGTTTCGACCGCAATCTTTCTTATCTCGCAAAGAAAACCATGTTTTGATCAAACCGACTCGCATAGTGCAGCGGACACTGCTTTTGTTTTATCTCAGCCGAAATGAGTCATTCACCAACAGGACTTGCGGACGAATCAAAGACAGGAAGATTTTGGGGGTTGATAAATCTCGATGGTATGATCAGCATTTACCAACCAAATTAGAAAGTATCAGGAGTATATGGTCGGATCCCGAAACGTTCAGACACAACAGGGAGGGAGGCTGTCATCTTTATTAAGAAACAAGCTCAGCGTATGGTGGTCGGTCTGTAGTAATTCCAGGCTATTGATTAAAAGACCAGGAACCTGTCCGCTGATTGGCACAGCTGGTGAACTGAATTAGATGCAACTATCGATCTGGTTAAATTCCAAGCTTGTGCCTCGATCTTTCGATGACTGGATACTACGATCTTACCACCCGCCAGCAGTCAGATTGTCTGAATAATTCAACTATTGATTCGAGTGATCCTACAATTATTACGTGCACACCGTGGCCACATAAAATCTGTCGGCATTCGGCGAGATGGCCCAAGTGGTTAGAGCGCGAATTTGCTGACCGAAAAGTCCGTGGTTCGAACCCGACCTCTGCCTCTCGGCTTCCCCTGTCCAGGGTTGGGCAACCTGGCCGCATCCCAGCCTTCGTGCTCCCCTCGGGTGGCATGACAGTTAGGCACCAAAAGGGTGCTACAGCTGAACGACGACGAACGTGATCCGTGTTTCGATTCGTTCCGGAGCGAACCCCATCCATGGCACCTTTTTCTTTCTGCTCTTCATAGGTATTGTCGGAGACTTAGCCATTATTTCGATTTGGATCGTGATTTCATACCTCATAGTTCTCATATACGTCCTCAGTTATTTGGATGCAATTGCGTTTCAGGTAGCACATGGAGTAAGACGAGTTCTTGGCCGAATATAGCCATAGTAGTGGTGTCTCTGATTTTTCAGCTGCGAGTTGATACACTCCCGTTCCCTATCCACCAACTGCGAAAGTAAAGCGATTTCGGTGTCATATTGGATAAGTGTTCGCCTCCGGGAGGAAAGGAAACTTAGAGCAGACATAGGACCACCCTCTTTCTGTACGAAAACTTCAACTATCAGGCTCACTAGGGGGTATCAGGAATGCGTATCGGAGTTAAATTTAACTTTCGAAGACTCAAAGCTGAACAAACATCAAGTGCCATGGCAAATAGTGTTCGCATTCCCCTATCTCTTTTGTACTATATTGATCGCATGTGATTTCTGGCTTACGGTTGTGGCACCTGGAGCTGAGCATACGAGAATGTGCTTAGAGTGAAGTTTAAGACTATTATGCTTGCCTTTCAATGTGATCATACGCGAATCTCGTGAAATGTTGGTTTTTATCAGTCATATACTGTACACATCGGTCGTTCTTCGTTATCTGGGCAAAGTTAGTTGCGTCTCTCGGAGGTAATTTTGACACCAAAGCATTGAAAAATGACTTGGCTCGCATAGTCATGAGATTTTTGTTGGATGTACTGCAACTGGACGATTTACTTGGCATCTGTTTCTTTTCTTCTCTTCATAGCCCCCTGTACATGTTTTCGGAGTTGAAGGCCGTTATGCTACAGCACTTTACTCAGCAGCTTCCAAGTTAAAAAATCTGGAAGCTATTGAGAAAGATATGAATACGATTCGGGACACCTTGGCTAAAGATGTACGGTTGCGGGAGTTCTGCATGGACCCGAGTTTACAGCGTTCGGTCAAGGCAAAAGAATTCGCTAAGGTGCTGGACAAGCTGAAGGTTAATTCACCCACAAAAAATACCTATGGTACGTTTGTCCCATTATTGCTGCTAACTCTTGTAATTGAGCGTAGAACCTTACACAGATTGGATACTGCTTTGAGATTGAACTCCTCACCCAAAGGGTTCGTGATTCCAACCCGTTTCTAATTTCCCGGTCGTTCCTATTACGGGTTGAGAAACCTGGTAGTGTCTCGAGCATCTTGATTCCTTCAAGTGGTCTGGCAACTAACTATACACTGAAATGTTGTTACTGCTGAACGATTTGCTTTGAAAGTGGCCTGTATTTTTATGACTTGCCATCATCATGACCGGCAAAATTTACCATTCATTTCTTGCCTAATCCTCAGACGTTTAAATCGCATATCACATCACGGCTTCGTTGGCCGGGATGGAGCCGCCTTGACACAGGAGACAGTTGTAAGCGCGGAGTAAGATGAAACTGCATGCACTTCGTTTCGGGGGTATCTTGTAAGTCCAAGTCAATTCATGGATAATACACGAGTAGCTATAATCCCAAATGAGTGGTTCATTCTCCTTGGGGCGCGCCGGTTGAAACATTTATGAATATCAGGGAGTTCCGGCATTCCGAACCTCATTGAACTCATTGGCTGGTAGATTCCATCACAATATACTGTAGAACGTAACCGGTTGCACGTGATATGGGCCTGTGATCCAAGTTAGCCAGCCAGGCTTGATATGAAACTCTGAGAGTTCTGGTGTTTAGTGTACTGAGGAGTTTTGGCCCAATATCGACTGCCTATGGGATGATAATCACTCTTATCTCTCAGGCACACAGGACTGCACCTCAAAATTTGGGTTGCGGATGATTCCCAATAAGAACAAAATGATAAACGTTCAGCTCTGCCACCCTTCTGATGCCTCCAGTCACCAAGCCATCCCCCCCCCCGAAGGAAGCACGCAGGCGGAGATACTGTCCCCAGATCTAGATAGAGGCAGTCGAGGTGCATAGGTTGCGCTCGAACCGAGGACCTTAGGGTGACCAAGTTCGCGTTTTAACCACTGAGCTATCTCGAGCTCTGAATATCATATACTGAGCTAACTTTATATGACAAACTCCCTATTGGGCTTCCTCTACAATTTCCCGACTGTGCATAGGGTCTACTATCCAGGAAAGGTATAAAATGAAATAACGCAAACGAAAGTGCTTACCTGATCTTTTATCCTGCTATCACTGTTTATCTGTCTGTCTGATGAAGCCGTTTGTCTTTTGAAGTAGCTTTGTTATCCAGTCTGGTCATCTGGACTAATTAGTTTCTTTCGGCAATCGTCAACGTCAATTGCTTTCATTCCTATGTTAGTTCTGTTAGCGGAAAACGGACGACTGGATCGCATCAATGTGCTGCTCGACAAATTCGCTCAAATTATGAGCGCACATCGTGGCGAGGTGCCATGCGTTGTGCGCACAGCCAAGGCCTTGGATAAAGCTACTGAACAGGAACTACGGACCGCTTTGACAGGGTTCCTCAAGCCGAATCAGAAGTTGCAGCTAACTCTTGAGGTGAGTTACGATTCTTAGTCCCCAGCCCCCGTAAAACATAGCTCTCGTTCTTATTCTAGTACACAACTGGCACCTTTGAACTTAGACTTCGATTCAGCTCAGCCCCTTCCCAACTGAAGTTGCCGTATGCTGTTTACATCGATGGGAGAAGTCCTTCTACGTTCAGTTGTCTTTTGTTTCGTCATCCGACTCTCCTGTTTTAAGTGGACCGTTTAGAAACTTCCCTACCATGTTTCATTATCTTCCAGTTTTTTTTGGTTCCATATCTTACACAAGCCCTGTTTTTCCTCTCCCGCAGCTGGATCCGTCTCTAATCGGTGGTATGGTTGTTAGCATCGGTGATCGGTTTGTGGACATGTCGATCGCCCGCAAGATACGGATCTACCGTGAGGCAATGGAACAGCCACTGTGATGCATAGGCCTAATCGCCCCATGTCAAGTCGTACAGTCTAGCAATTTTTTCCAAAGACCGATCTCGTAGCCAATTGTCTTCTTCCTTTTGGTTCTCTGGCTCGATACCCGTTTCGGTGTGTGGTCAGCTGGCATAATATGCTGTGTAATTCGATGACACGCACCTTGGTTCCATTTCATTCTTTCCTCCCGCTTCCGGGTGCGGTTATGCTGGTTAGTCCACACGCTTTTGGTGCGCACTAACCAGGTTGCCATCAGCAGTAATCCTCCCTTCCGTGATAGCAATAATGCAGTCAGAACTGTGCAAACGATAGGTTTGTGGGTATAGATTACACGTGTCTCACGACTACTCACAAGTGGTCAAGCGAACCAGATCGGCCTGTAAATGCTTTGAGTTGCAACAAGACAAAACAACAGGAAATACTGCTCTCTAGGAATTGTAGTGATGCCATAAACTCCCACCATCATTTCAGTGTATGACCTCAAGCTAAGGGGATATGGGGGAAATGTTGTTTGCCAAGCAGAACTCTACACGTTTGGATTACAGATATTCCCTTGAGAGGACCATTTGAGTTCTCCAAAACATACTGTTCGGTTTGGAAAATCACCACCCACATTACCGCAGAATTGCGTGGTTATGACCCAAAAACGGTGGCACCACGGCGGGGGTGTTAAACTGGATGGTCTCTCTGGTGGCTTGTAAATTTCAATGAACAGCGATGAGGAACATAATTTCAAAAAGTCACGTAACCATCTATAGGAATATTGTATGACTACCCTTTTTATTGCTTCAACTGGCGACGAGTTTCAACCACCACAGAGCATCCTGGCATTTCGTAGCCAAGCAGTCGCCGACATTGTTTTTTAATCCTATTTTGCCGTTTCAGTGTAATGCACCGGACTGTTAAAGAATACCTACCGTACCACTTCCCAACCACGAAATCTCAGCGCACCCGAAATCGCAGGATAGCTGTATTGTGTACGAATAGTATACTGCGGAACATAATCAGAGGCGAATCATGTAGCCGCACTAGTCAAGCTAGGACTTTACGACTCTCCAGATTTCAAGGGTCCATTTTAGATACGTCTGGTACGGTAGGAAGTCGTTACTTGCGTGGTAGCATATTTATATATGCCGTAATAGTAATATATATATATATATATAAACGCACACACACTGGGCCTCTCGAACTTAGACCGCCCACGTGGATGTCCTAACTGGTCTTCGTTGGGTGGTGGGAAGTAACATCCTCTGTCAACGGCATGAACAAATAAACAGAGTAATACAATAATGATATACTGAAGCTAGTACACTGATATTCTGGCCCTCTGCAATGTGAACATTGGTCTACGAGAACTGTCACATTAGTAAAAGTTGGAGAAATTCCATTAGAAGGACATTATTCTACCGTCACCAACCGTAATTGTACCAAAGAATCTCCTTTTCATCCGAACTTGTGTGCGGTTCCCTTGTGCTCTCCTTTGGGGCTCACATGATTCTAATTACCTGTGGTAAAGAACCTGCACGAAATGGGGGGGGGGGCTCCAAAGTCGTGCTAAATCTATACAGTTACACTAGACAGTCGACGGATGATGATGACAAGGACGTGCATAGTGTGGCTGTTCATGTCTGGAGAGAAAAGCCGTAAAAAACTTCCGATGGCAAATTGTCTCAAAAAAAGACCGATTCGCAGAAGGGACCACTTTGCATTATATCGCCAAAATGGACTTTGTTGTGGCTGCTTAATCGTGAAAGCGGTGGCATTTCGGAGCAACAACCTCTTTTTGTCGGGCTCTGTTCAGGAGGGGTTTATGTAACCAAAACTCATGCCTTAAAACGTCAACTACTCTGGAGGCAAATGACTGCGCCTACGGGATTCCTAATGTGGGACAACTCGAGACACAAATCCCACATCCTGGTCTTTGTTTGGCAGGGAAAATTTTCTTCGGGGCTCAGGCGGTCTTCTATTCAAGTTCGGGGATATCCTCTCAAAAGGTATGAAGTTTGAGTCAAATCTCACAGGACTTCAATGAGGTGGTCTTAATGAGGGAAGAGTTGATCTCAGGGAGAATTACTATATATATATATATATATATATATATATATATATATATATAAGCTGAATTAGACCATGCACAGTCGCTGCGGCTGATAGGAATCTACTCCTCTCCGGAGCCTCCCGCGTTCGAGAGACGGCGTTTAGCTGTCGTACCACTGTTTGTTTGGATGTGTGATGTGAGTACTAACACCGACAGCGGTTTTTTGGTGCGAAAGTCGGTCATTTGAAGTAAAATGACCCATTCCAGATGCTTTCTCTCCCTTGGAGAGATCAATTCGACCAAACTGATATCAAGGAGGGCGTTCGGAGCTCGGTTGCCTGTCTCTGGGATGCTGTCTCATGCCACATCAATAACACTTATAGTGTACCGGCAGAGATGAACTCAGTTTTTTTCCGACTCAGAAAGTTATCCGTTCGGATAATTACCTAAGCTCCTTGGCACGCAGTAAAAAAGTGATCCTTAGGAACATTTGGGGGGATAGTTATTGTGTTGCTAGACGACGGATACAATTGTCACTTACCGCAGGCGTTCCGGGAATAGCGTCCATAAGACCCCATCTGACACATTGGAACGGAAAACCTTTTGACAGATGACTAACCCATCCAACGGAGCGTGGGTAGTTCAGAACCAAAACCAAGTAGATTAGTTCTGACAATAAATAGATAACTGGAAGTATACAAAGTGAATGAATAAAAAAATTCCCCGCGCCTGGTTTTGTCCAACACGCGAGCATAAAAAATGCTTGTGCACATATCTGCTTTTGATGTCACAATATTGACAGTTGATGCGTCTAGTGACAAGATCGCCAACTGAGAGCATACAGGGCATAAAATGGAGTTGAGGGTCGCTCGGGCTGGGCGGTGAAGGAGAGGGAATGTACAACTCTGAAACATGCAAGGGCGTGGGTGGTGTTTATGTACAAAATGCACAAGAAGCAACAGGCCGATTGACCGTTCAACCGTCACGGGCTAGGCCTGCTTTGACGCGTTTCATCTGTTGTATAAAGTACGCTTCCATGACATCAGCACAGTGGAATTCGGGACTATGTCGGGGAAACACTGTGCGAGCGTCTGAAAAAATTCGATTCATTGCAAATGCGAAATCCCCCAAGGTTTCAAACATGTCTTGCGTTAGCTCCGTTAACAATGTGCAGAGATCTGGAAAGATAAAAAGACTAAGTGAACAAAATAAAATGCAAACAATGGCGGGAACGGAGAACGATGCATTTCTGTGCGGATATTGTAGGTAACTAGAGGAATATGGTGCTCCTGTACATTCGTATCGCATAGAGTCTACGACACTGCCAGGTTGTCCAAGCCTAGACAGGGGAAGTCGAGAGGCAGAGGTCGGGTTCGAACCGCGGACCTACCGGTCAGTAAATGCGCGCTCTAACCACTTGGGCCATCTCGCCCCGAACAGAAACAATGAGCCGAAATACATCATAACTGGCAGTCGATAGCAAGATGATAGGGCTCACTAAACACAGTTTGTTTTCATCGTGGCTACCGTCCACAACACTCAAAGAACAACTATTCGAGCTACATAATGCTCGAGCTTTAGTATGGAGAGTTTAAAGTCAATACACAGCTTAGTAGAATATGATGTGTTAGTCCGACGTTTCAGCTGCTGTGGCAAACCTTTTCCTTTGCAACTAATTGAATGCGGGCAGAGTGCAACGTTCTTTGGGTCCACCAACATGTCACCTGGTCGGTGTGTTCCTGGACGCTGTCAGAGGCGACCAGCGGGTGCGGGTTTGTATTCTGAAGTGTACTTCGGCTGAGATGTGTCTCCGTTCGGTCGTGATGTTTCATTGTTGAGATTTCGACTTGACATCTGGTCAGTAAGTTCAAGTCAGATAGATGGGATGCTGGTTTTATGACGCACATCGCATGTGTGCTGGTCTCCAGTGCTTCAGTGCACGTCTGTTCCACGTGTACGACTTGAATCTTGACTAATGTGCCATCGAAGGTGATTTCACGGTTTGACTGGAGTAAGTAGCTGTAAGTAAGTGGCTGAATAGCGTTCAAGTCATTATTATTATAAAAACGATTGGATTTCTTGGACGAAAGCGAGCACGCCGTTTGTACTCCGTGATTCGAACTATGGTGTCCAGCTACAGGCAATACAGTGCGGATACAGGAGAAACATACGACATAAATACTGTGTCGGAACGTACTTTTGATATCGGGCAACTTTGCCACAGCGGGGTACTTTTGTGGGTCCAGGACTTGAACGAGAGGCCATGCCATTTTGTGGTGCTAGAGACCAAGCAGGAAATGCAAAGTCAGGTGCATAAGCCATAGAAAACGAAGTGCATGTAAACGGACTTTAGAAAATGCAATCCAAGGTCGCTGGTCACTCGTCACTTCCATCAAATCGACTATCTCACATAACAGTCAAGTGGTTCGTGGGAAGCAGAGTATAGGTATAGCTCCACATCAAACAACCTAAATGAAAACGAAAAAGAATTCGACACAGATGGGTTTTACCTTGACGCATACCCTACCTGAAACCCACCCTGTCCACACAGTGTTTGGGCGCGAATGAAAACCATAAATGCGATAAGATTTGACGAGTGGAATAAAAGCCGATGGGGCAAAAAATCTAGTCCCCGTCCTGATTGGACGGACATGACCACTAAGCCTCCAGTGTCAACCATTGAGTTTTCACACTGACAAGCAGGTTGACCAGGAAAACACAACAACTCGGTTTGAGCGACACACTTTCACGGTGCAGTCATCGATAAACCTTCCACATCTTGATGCAAGACCTTACCGACTTCTCACAATGCGATATGCCCTCAAAAGTAAGCAACCCAGCTTGTGATCGATTAGAATGGAATACATCGTCAATGAGCACCATATAACCCACCCCAGGTTGTTGACGAGATTATTGCTACTCGGGACCACAAAAGCTGCATTGCGGTTCTGGTCATCTGAATTCACATGACAGCCAGAAAGTAACGCATATCAGCTGTTTCGTAGCATAGGGGTAGAGCTGCTTTTTGAAACTAAATGGTCACCTTTCTGGACGGAAAGTTGCCCTAACAAAAGAGCCGAGATCACCCACTAAATTGATAAGTAGGTATAATAATAAATATGCAGCCTGATCTATAAAAAAATACATAATCACTTACATGACGGAAGGAAATGGACGTGGGGTTGTGTTGTTCAATGAACTGAGTGCTATTAGGGTGGTTCGAAGCACCATTAAAAGTGGAAATGTGAAGGTTTTGTAGTTTCACTGATTAGCCCTTGCAAGGTGTTTATTTGGTGCCGTATAGCGGTTTCGAACAAGCATAACTGTAAGGTATAATACGTCAGACGAACGACCATGGGAAACGTAGTAGCCTAGTGGGGCAAGCAGACATATGGTTCGCGCTAACGTTTAGCCAGTGTATCGCACAAATTTCGGCAACGTGGAGAAGGAGCACGCGGTTGCACAATGAGAATCGGCATTTCCAAGATGCACCGTTGGGGAGGCCCGGAATTTCCACTTATGCTAGTGAGGTGAGAACCGACGACGTCCTGACAGATCGGACCTTCCTGAACAGTGCTCAGATAGCCAAGTGGTTTAAGATTTTCTCGACCTAGTTTTTACCAATGGTGATTTTGAATTGGTTAGTCTCCTCATATCCTTAGTGTTGTACAAAAAAGACGTGACCGGCATGCTAAAACGAATGGTCCAAGACAGTATAGTGAATCGGCTTGTTATTATTCCAGTACACTGGTGCGGTTGTATAGCAAGGGAATATCGACATTAAACAACAGGCTACCGTTAATTACAATGCCGGATGAAGAGTGAAGTGAACGCCACTCTGATTGATCATCTAGGACTTCGAGACAATTCGTGAAAAGACCAACACCGTATGTCAGTCGGACGTCAAGAACTGGTCCTTACCATCATATCTTCTATGAGTTCCAGCAGCCGCATTTTGGTATCCGATTCTAACGCTGTTTCATAGATTGTCGTCACAGTGGAGCCGTTCGTGTCCGGATCGGCTTTCACCGGAGTTTCATGGTCATCCGAAATCGACAAACCTTCCGGTTTGTTGGGTGCGTTTTTCGAGCATGTCGGACAAATGTAGGTTCCTGTGTGACTAGCTGCCTGCTCCGAAGTCATCCCGACACATTCAGCGTGATACCACTCATCGCAACCGTCACAAGCGATGTAGACGCTGCGTAAGAGAAGAAAGGGTGATAGTTTATTGTTGAGTGCGGTTGATTCTGAGTGTAACCATCTTGAAAACAGAAAAAAACATGCAAGATCGCCTTATGTCGTCCTTCAAGTTATATTTTTCCACCAAGGAGCTAGTGAATAGTTACCGGGCGTTCTGGCGCACAGAGGTAGGATATATTGATGGGGCTGCACAGCGATAGCAATAAGAATCCCGATCAGCGATTATAAGCTACCAGGCGTTTCGAGTCTGCTATGCTAACGTCGCCCTGATTTCACAGCAGTCTTAACAGGTGAGCTCTCAAGCAAATGGGTCAACAAGCTGCTCCTGCACCTAACCTGCTTTAATGACAGATATTTCTTGCACTAACAGAGCGTCGTTAGCTTCCGCATTATAGCGATGCCTAACTTCAGCACGAAAGACAGATCTGAAAGCTCCAAGCAAGAAGGGAGCACACTGAGCACATCCTTTTATTACGTTAGATGTATCCGGAACAAAATACCTAATGATGACCGCTTAGTTTCCTTGATTTAAAAAAAGCCTTCAACTCCGTGGAGATGGCCCAAGTGGTTACAGCGCGAATTTACTGACCGGAAGGTCCGTGGTTCGAACCCGACCTCTGCCTCTCGACTTTTCCTGTCTAGGCTTGGGCAGCCTCGTGCCAGCCCTCGTGCTTCCTTCGGGTGGCATGGCAGCTAGGCACCGATATGGAGATGTCAAACGTCTCTGAGGATCCGATCACCGTGGTTTCGTAGAAAGCAATAAGCACGACCTCAATGCTATTTGAAGACACCTTGTTCTCGGTTGGCTTCCCGAGAGAAACGAGGTTTTTGCACCGAACTACACTCTCCCCATTCTCTCCACTCTTTACTTAGGAGTCCTTTCGTCATGTTTATATGGTAGTTGAGCTCCAGTGTTTACTACTGGTGTATTGTTGTCAATGATGGCAAAACGGTAAGACGCTACAGTTTAGGTGAACCGACTTACAGGGTACCAACTTGCACAAGCATATCTCTGTTAATACATAGTCCAAAAACCACGAGCTCTCTATACATGAATCCTCCCAAGCCCAATCACAGTATTCCAATATATGAGGAAGATGTACAGCAAATAAGTCCCTCGTAACCTGCCCGAATAATCTAACCCAAACCTCTATGTTGCGATTTAGATCAAAATTGCAACAAGAATTTAGGAGAACAGCAGAGCCTAGGTACTTACCGTAAGGGTTCATACGGCGTACGGCATAGGCAGTAGAGCATCTCATTCGCATCAATCTCCGCCTTTCTGCAATCCGGACAATGCCAAGATTCACCCAGATTGGCTGATTCGGCCGCACGGAGTCCGACACATTCGAAGTGAAACCAGTCCTGACACAGATCGCAGCCGAGATATTCTCTGAAATGAACAATGATAGATAAATAACATCATTAGCGACTCCCGAGCGAAAACCGAAGGACGGTCTGTCTTGGGTTACAACTTTTATCGACCACAGGAGCATATGATAACATGGCACCTCGACTTTTGATAATAATACAATGAAAGGTTGAAGCTAGTACACTATATATCGTGGCCTTCACTATATGAATTGCAGCATAATAAACATCCGCCTAATATCTATCGTTCGCTATCATAGCAACTGTAAAGACAACTCCATCAGAAAGACTACCGGAACAGCGCGGAACTTGGGCTGGTGCCAAAGCTTGAAAATAATCTTATTTAATATATTCTCTATACAGTTTGCAAATGATGGAAGGACCACTGCGAGTGCCCATATGACTGTTTACAAACCCAGTGCTCCAACAATTACGAAGACCAAATTCAAAATATTCATAGGTTGTTTGCCAATCGGGCGCCCTATCCATCGAAAGACTACGGTAGTGGGAAAGTTGGTACGGATTTCATGCATTTCACTTGTGAATTAAGCCGTACTGTACTGATTCTCTGCCAATTGGAACCCAAATATGTCTTGGACATCTACCCTCCTCTGGAAAGAGCAGCACGTGAAGTTAGCGACGGAAACAGGTCCTTTCTGAGAGCTATTCTCAGATGAGGACGGTGTTTCCAGCTAGAATACCGTGAGTGCTTATAAGTGAGTTGAGCCTAATCAATCATATCAAATTTTTGAAAAGCTAGGACATTTATGTACACAGTGTGAGATCAAGAAGCGATATTTCAGTTCGGGGTTGTCTCATGGGAGTGCAGTCACATCCTTGAAGTTCGGCTTTTCCTCTATGTACATAAATCGTCAGAACAGAGCACGTTTATGCGGCTTATGAAACTTCTAGAATGTAGCTAGTGAAAAGAGTTGCAGCGGACCACAAGGGGAACTGTAACACCCCGTTGTAGAAGAACTGTCTGCATGATACTGACCAGAGATCAAATTGGTGATGAAAAACGTAAGGACGCAGACACGAGTTCCGTCTCCTGGTCATTATTGCGGGGGGAGGGGGTCGAGTCATGAGGACAGGTCGATTTCAGATCAAACTACGCTACTATACATGGTAGAAATGATGTATATGATGAAATATAAGACTGCATTACATGATACCACGGTGTACGCGCGCAAAAGTATGTTCCTGTTACAAAATACAGCCTTTACGTCCCTTGGGTGCATACACCTAACACGAATTTTGTAGCAAGACTGAAATAGTGCCCTGATGTCAAGCGCAGACAGCATTAGAAGAGTGAATACGTGGAGTCCAGTCAATAACCTTTCGAGGAATAAATAGCCCAATCTCTAGATTGGTAGGCTGTCATCAGAGGCATAAATAAAGTTGAGACAACTTTCACAGCAGCTCAGCTAAGGCACCACATGTGCGGCGTGCGGAAAGGCATGAGTGTGGTTCCCGAGTTTCGAGAATGGAAATGGTGACGATCAGTGAGTGTATGTGGCATTTTTGTGTTTAGTAGAGACTTCACAATTTAAAAAAATGCAGGAATCGACACACTACCTAAGACGATTGCGAGCTACTGTTGCAAATGGAATTATCTGAGCAGTTAGCTGTCGGTCACATGCTCCAGATGCCAGTCGACCGACTTCCTCGAAGGGTTCTTTTCGCACAGTCACATGAAGGATGGAAACGAGCCAGGGAAAGTCCAACAATGACTTCACAGCGAAGTATGAAAGCCAGTACCAGCAAACTCGGCTGCACTGGTCATTGCCGTCTCCCTGGATGGGGACCCCGAAAAAGTCCATATCAATGGTTAGAGACATTGTCATACATGGCCCAGTCATGCCCTCAATGTCGCTCGTGCATCCGAGCTATTGCCTTCAATGTATAGCTCCCTTCCCAATGCGCCTACTTAAAAGTCCATTGACGGCCCTGTATTTACGCACCAGTTTATCGGTTTCAGCGTCCAATGCGCAGCTGCCTACCCCACCTGTCCAAATCACTGGTGGACGAAACTGCGGCAGCTACAACCACTGTACGCGGTGCTTACAGCTGATAATGATGACGAGCTGTCGGTCAGTTATGGGATACCTGCTTGTAGGAATACAAACAAAAATCGGCTATCCATCGTAATAGCGCTAGTTCATTTCATGAACAGCGTCCACTTACATGAACAAAATAAAAAAAACAAGCGAAAGTGCAATAGTTAAACGTTCTAACCGAAATATCTCAATCTGTGCATCTACCATTGAAGAATGTGCCCAGCACCAGAAGCTGCGTTGGTTGGGACATGTGTTGCGCATGCCTAACCATCGTTTGCCGAAGAGAGTGCTGTTTTCCATGCCTAGTTCAGAGTGGCGTAATCAGAGAGGTGGCCAACATTTGACCCGAAAGAGGGGCATGAAAGAGATCACGAAACGCTTGGGTGCTGTCGGTGCTACTTGCCTTCCAGGATGGGGACCGCATGATCCCCACTGCTCCTGGTTGGAGACGCTGCAAGATATGGCTGTCAACCGATGTCAATGGCGTTCTTGTTGTCAGTTCCTATCGAGATTGCCTGAGTGAATGTTTGGAGGTGTAGGCACCTCGGATTGATTGCAGTAAGCTGGCACCAAGTCACTTCCCCATCCACCTTTATTATTTTCTTTACAATAAGGCTTTCAAATAAATCATGGTTGTACGGCAGCGAAGCATCGGTGTTGAACACTGATGTCATGCTGTCGATGATGGTGACCAGCATTCATCAACAGAAAGGTTTCCTGGCCGTGCAACTATGTACAACTGTTCAACTGTAACACCCTTTCGGGGCCTAGCTGCCATGCCACCCGAGGGAAGCACAAGGACTGGGATACTGCCAGGTTGCCCAAGCCTAGACAGAGGAAGTCGAGAGGCAGAGGTCGGGTTCGAGCCACGGACCTTTCGGTCGGTAAATTCGAGCTCTAACCACTTGAGTCACCTCGCCCCAAACTATGTACAACTACAACAAATAAGCGATGAAGCAGAATCTAGGTCTAGGCCACCGCATACACCAATGTCACCCACAGATATACCAAAACCGATCACGGAAAAGACTGACTAACAGTTACATCATGGAAACCCAGGATGCTGTACGAATGACCATCCTCCTCCTAGGGAAACTGTGTTCAGAGTGTTGTCGTCGCGAACATTAAAATAGACCAAGTTGATAAGAGCAAAAAAACAGACGGTCAAAAGTACGCACGAATATCGACAAACCTAGTGGGATCGTATGGGGTCTTGCACAGGCAGTAGAGTGTTGTCGAATCCGGTACATTCGGAGCTGCAGTCTGACTAGGAGGAGAGGGTGCGGCAAAGGCTGTCGGAATTCTAATAGTCTGTTCCCTGGCAGGACGTGCAGCAGGACGGCCCCGGTATCCGCGACCACGGCCAGCTCGTCCTCGGCTGCCAGTTGACAGAGAACGTGACGCCCCAGATCTTCGTTTCCCAGCCAAGCCTTTGAGTGTTGAATGGGGTTCATCCTGAAAAAGGTAAAAAAAAGACATTTAACGGTAACAGCCCTAGAGTGATATGTACTTTTCATTATGGCTCAACTTCTCAAAGGCCGTTGCAGTGAACCGAATTGCATGACAGAAGCCGAATCTGTGTTTGAATGAATCACACCAGCAGCCACATCACCCTAAGCAATAAAATTACTATGGGTGTTTTCGTCCTATTGCAAATCATGATGTTCATTGGGTTTAGGCAACTGAATAAAATGTCAGGCGTTGGTTACGCGTCATGCACTCACAAAATGTGAAGCCCATCAACATCTCGTTTGGGGTAGATTGGGTGAATTGTCAAACGTAATTTCCACATTCGGAAACACTATGATACAAGAAATCTGGTTGGTTGTCTGCATGTGGAGATGCAATGATCGTTTAACTTGACAGTGGTGAAATACCTATGGAATTCTATAGCAGATGTGGTCATAAGTTTGTCTGTAACAACCATGGGTCGTCCAACAGAGATGAAAAAAGATGAAATTTGGTCACATTAAGCTAACTCAAGAAGATATGCCTGAGTGTGCGACTACTACAACCCACACAGGTGGGGGAACAGAATATCCAAATAAAACCGGGGCTCCAGCACGGTCCTTGCACATAAGCTCTGAGGACTGAGGAAACCCTGAAACATGTACACCTTTACCCTTAAAAAGGGTACTAGAACCAACGTAAAGAGGATAATCTTGATCGTTCTGGCAAATCACACGGACGCTTGTTCGTGATTTTAGATTCCGACGTCACATGGCCACATGTCATATCTGATTGTCATAACGACCGTGTCGGCGTTAGTCATCACAATCTACCCAGACGCACCAATAAGTGTTTACAACGCACCAACAAGCGACCTGGAGTAACTGACAACTGTGGACTTGCGGTCAATGGGTTGCACACCGAAAGCCACTGCTGTGGTTTCATCACCCTTGGTAGGGAATCCGCAGTCAGTCCGTATCAGCAAATGGAGCACTCACTTGTTTCAAGACAGCCGAAGGAATAAGGATTCGTTCAAGTGTCTCATCACCAAGACCGGGCGATGTGCTTGGTGTTGATGCCCCACTAGATGAATTGTGCTCGTCATCAAAGTGCGGCTCCTGGTCACCAGGTTTGGGACACGGAAGTGGAGAACCTTCTGGTTTTCGATACTTCCGAGATCCAGAGACACGAGTAGTCAAGATCCGCGAAAACCGAGAGCGACCGCGCCCCCGGCCACGTTTGACGACAGCCGAACCGCGGTTGAAACGTCGAAGTCCAGACGTTTTTGCAATCCAGTGCGGTTCGTTTTCTTGATCCTCATTCCAGAAAGCTGGGGTGCCAGTTTTTGAGATGGACACATCTTTTGGACGAGGACTGGCCTCTTGAGATGACTGTCTGTTACGGCTTGAAAGAGGTGGGCGACCTCGTTTCGTAACACCCCGAAGAGGAGTGAAAGGAGTTTTGGAGGGAAAGCTTTGTGGGGGCTGCTTCACCTTGATGGGACTAGAGCGCTCCCTGTGAAAACCCCGCTCCTGGAAGTCACTGAGAGAGTCCTAAACGATGGGATATCAGTGAAACGATGAGACAATGGTTTCGGTAATACCAGATGAAAACATTCGACAGACCCTATATGTGACTACATGCACTTTATGCTGTGAAAGCTGAACTAACCAGAGAAACAAGTCTTGCTAATGACAAGTGAAGACGCCGGCGGGTAAGAATCTGGCTTCGTAAAGAGCGAACACGCTGCTCCAAAAGAGCTCGCTCATTACGCATTCTTCGCGCCGCAACTGAGGCTTTGGCTGCGTTGGAGGCGGCTATTGAACGAGCCCGTGCTTTTGCCTCAAGAACAGAAGGAGAGATGGTCTGTTCAGGCTGGCCAGAAGAACCAGGTGGGTTGGAATCCCTCTGGTAAGCCCGACGGCGTGTGGAAAGAGCAGGGATTAGTCTAACCGTAGGGTCACCGGAGATACGGAATCCCGAATGCACGTCCCAGATAATCCCGGAAGAAGCTGGAAAGTGCATAAATGGATGGATAAAGTTCACAAAATTAGCGAATAAAATACGATAAATGGGTGTGGAGTGATATGGATAGCAACGAGGGTGTTGCCAAAAAGTCTTTATAAGGTGTCAGCGTACCGAGATTTGTATTTGTCCCTACAAGAGCGCTTGCTAATGCGGGATGGGGTGGCGGTTCCACTTGATTCTCAGGTGATTCTTCCGGTTGTTGTTTTGTGTCGTTAGCTTCCTCGTCTTTCGTCTGCACGCTCGGAGGAACCGTTGATAACCTCGCAGGTCGCCGTAATGTCGCGGCACCCTGGGATTTTCCGTCTGACTTTTCAGCACTCACATGCAGATAATCATGACTGGGTGGCAGGTATCTGACAAAGAAAGCATAACCAAGGAAAAAGGGGGGTAATGAGAAAATGAACGAATGAATGAATGAGTTGGAAGTCAAAAAGTATCAAAATGAAGCCATAAAGAGTCGATATAGTTCCGAAAAAAGATCGGCAGGTCAAAATCAAATTTTACCTTCAGACTGCTTCCGGTAAGCTGGAACTTGGGCTGTACGGCAGTTATGCACCGAAAAGGTATGAAACAAAGCGGTTCGAATTTTTTGTTACACAGTGGGGGGAAAGATGTGATCTTCGCTGAGAGGTGTCGTTCAACCAATTTCTGCGGATTTGGTGTCCCGGGTCCGATTCGGATGCTAGATAGCATCAGGCCACGTTATTCCGTCAGTCAATTTGGTTTCAACCGATTCGGCCGAAGCGAACAGCTGTCGATGTCTACTAGACAGAGATATGCAAATTGCCAGGCACGCTTACATGATACACATCGTTTGTAATCGGTTTCACCGACAGAGATGCTAGATTCGACTGGCCGCACTAACACAACTGGTAACCCGGTAGACGAATATCCCACGTCACTGCAAAGGAAGTCACTCTGAGCGGTTATTTCAACAGCCCACAGTCAAGTTGGTGAATTCATATTGACCCCAATGGAGAACCGAGAAATCAGCAGAGGCGTGATCACACATAGAAAAGCTAAGCGGCATGAGTTCCTTTCTCTCTCTCTCTCTCTCTCTCACACACACACACACTGGTTGAGATCCACCAACTGAGGTGTTGTATAGATGGCAATGGCCTGAAACCTACAATCGACCCAAATGACGTGTTTCAAAAAGGATGGATGCACTTGTGGTTGAACATTTCAGTTTCACTTGTGTGATCTAGAAAAATTCCCAAATATTTTTAAGACAGACCATCAGAGCAGAGTACTGGGATCCCAGTGAACCGAAACGTCCGAATTTACTGAGAACGGACAACACAGAACATCGGGGCAGTGTACAAAACCATAGCGTCCATTAAAAAGCATAAAGACATCTAGGAGTTGCCTTCCCGGGGACCAAAAAGTCACTCTTGTCTTGATTGATTTGTTAGTGGAAGTGAGAAAAACAGTCGGTTAAATTATGCAAATAGGTTTATAGGTGGACTAGCATGCAAACAGGTCTCCAGCGGGTGTCAACGACTTCCCAAGTTCACAGACGTACCACGGCCTCAAAGAACCAAAAAAGCACATCCCTACTAGACGAAGCAAACAAACTTACTCGTTCATGAAGGTCCTAATCTCCCACAAAAATAAGTGATCTTCTGCCATCCACCGCTCTTCGACTCGAATTTCCTGATGTGATGCTGTGGAGTTCTCATTCACAGTCCCAGCACTTGATTGGCCATTGCGATTGACACCTCTACTGTTGCGGGTAGAAGGTGGCCAATCGTCGTCATCCTCATCATCATAGGCACCATCGTCATCATCCGATTCCGAGGATCGGTGAATCCGACTACCAACTGGACGACGCTTACGGCGCCGAGCAGTGGCAGAGCCCCACCAGGTGTCGTCCCCGAACGGATCGTAGTCGGGGTCTTGTCTGGGCATTGTTTTGCGATTTTTCGACTTCCGACTAGAGTGTGGAACAGGAGAGGCTGTAGATGATTCAGATGCAGATGAGTTGGTGGTGGCATGTGCTGTACGTCGGTTGCGCTTCGCATTTCGACCGGGTGTTCGCCTAGTCTGTGGAGCCCCACTGGACGAAGGCCGGGTGTGAGTAAGCCTCACTAGATAATTTGCTCGCTGCCAATGCTTGTCCTGAAAAGAAATTCAATATGACTGTCAGTATTGTGCATGCGCCAGTGAAGATAAAAAACAAAAACAAAAAACAACAGAATTCCATTTGATATTACCAGTGGTTGAATTCCAACTATTTTCCTGGTACAATAGGCCGACTGCCCCGCTCTCCCTGTCCCAGAGTCCTCATAATCCATGAGTTCACGAAAGCATGGGCGACCATCCGCATCGAGCACGTGAACATTGTCCGCTGGCTCGCCCAGAATATCATCCCATCGGATACAGTGCCAGAGAGTGCGCAGCAATAAAGCTATGTTGGCCACATCCTGGCCGTAGTCTTTAGGTTGATAACTTTCTGCCATTGCTGACCGACGATCGGGGCCAAGACGGAGTTGACTAAGACGGAATCGCCATGTCTCTGACAATGTCGGTTTCGCTGTCGGATATGGCCAAACGATCTGCGTGGGAGTTGATAAAATGAGAGTGCTTAGAAATAAATAAAGTGCCTCTTCACAGTGAACGCATAGAGACCTACACCTGGCCTTACACATACTACATATATCAAACTAGTAATGGCCAGGGATAAAATCTTTACTGCTTGTTCCCATGTTGGCAAACGAAGAAAGAGAGAGAGATCCATCTGCGGTTAGTTTGTAAGCGAGCAGACATACGCCATTCTCCGTGGAGACGATTATAGACAACAACCATGCGATATAGTGCACTAACTACTTGGGATTTGCAAGTATGGTGTTGTGCTTCAGATTCCAGTACAATAATACGTGTCCATGAGCCTGAGAAGCGGAGAAATTGCTATTCGCTGTCTCCCTAAGTAGAAATCATATGAAAGGCTATCGTCAGTCTGAAGAGGACTCGGTTAAAATGCACTTTTGAGAGGGAACAATCGAGTGGCTAGACGTATGGGAAAAACGAGTCTCTTGAAATAATCGGTCAATCTTTACATTCATCGCTATAGATATTTGGAAACATTCCACTGTATTCGCACTGATTTAAAATAACAAAACTGGACGGCAAACAATAGATGCAGCCGAATTCCTGCGCGAGAACCAGGCACAGTTAACATAGGATACCGTACCTGGTCACATTATCAGTCTTGTTCCCTCAGACAACCATTGTACCATATTCCCACGAGCTGTTTGAGCGAAAGCTCTAACCTATCACAAAAACGCCGTTGAAAACACAGGTTTGTCGATATAACAAAGCTGGTATACTGCTCAGTCTAATCAAGACTGAGCAGTACTGGTTATCATTTTGCAGTCGAGCATGCTGACTGGTTATACGGTTGGTAATCTAAACTGGGTGAAACCAGCCAGAACTACCAAGATTAACGTATTTTAAGAGCTGTCCATCAACAGGACAGGATGATTGATTGTTGATTGCAAACCACCAGAGGATGTGTCAACTGGTAGTTTTTTGGTTGTACGAAAGCAGAGTCAGGCATAACCGTAATCTTGTAGAGTTGTGATAGGTTTTTCTTCAAAGTTGTGGTTCGTTCAGCTGTAGCACCCTTTCGGTGCCTAGCTGCCATGCCACCCGAAGGAAGCACGAGGGCTGGGATACTGCCAGGTTGCCCAAGCCTAGACAGGGGAAGTCGAGAGGCAGAGGCAGGGTTCGAACCACGGACCTTCCGGTCAGTACGCTCGCGCTCTAACCGCTGAGCTATCTCGCCCCAAGTGGAAATGCGGACAATCCAGCCTACTTTTCTCCGGTGCGTGAAGGAACCGCATTCAGAATGGTCGCATTTATTATTTCGTTACCTTTTATCGTAATCGGGCCAGTGTATTACATCACAGTTTCTCCCGCCATCCAAACTTTCTTTGACGGGAGAGTCGGTCCTAAAGCTGAAACCATACACTCACCAATTTTTTCAAATGCTGGCGTGGTTGCACCTACACGTAATTTCTAGTTTCGCGCTCCAACGGCTCAGCCAACTCGATCACAATGAAGAGTCTAAGGGTTGAGAAAGGGTGCTGGTGGATAGCGACGGCCCGGTAGAATGCGAAAGCTCTGGAAAGGAGGACGGCCGTACACTATTTCAACTAATCCGAAATGGCCCGAGGAGGGCGAGCAGCAGTAAGGCAGTCCACGGAAAGGACGAAACCTCGATTCACTTGCAGAGCTGACATCCTGAACGATGGACTGAACGGTTCAGGTGGATCAGCGGTTCATTAGCTTAGTCTCCGGAACAGCCATATGAAGTTGAACAAAATGTCCACTAGCGAAGTACACTCATTTGCAAATAAATTTGGTTTTGCGAGAGACTCACCTGGAACCCAGCTGAATCTCCCGTTTGTGACGTTTTCAGGCAACCGAATGTGCTGCACCAGGCCACCTCATGTTCCAGTTGCTACGATATTCGAGATATCGCGATACATCGCGAAAAATCACAAACGAGAGATTCAGCTGGGTTCCAGATGAGTCTCTCGCAAAAAAACTTTGTTTGCAAATGAGTGTATTTCGTTAATTCCGTGCAATTTGGTTTCAGGTAGAACACAAGGTTGACGGAAACTCGAGCACTGTGTCTACCTGATGAGTCCCAAAAAGGGCGAAACCGATCGTGGGCTGTCAAAGAATTCTCAGCAACCTTATGAGTAGTGCATTACAAATAAAATGTTCACTAGTTCTCCAGCAGCAACACAAATTCGGATCGAAGCTTCACTGATTCAACGCCAGAGGGTTTGCACCCTAAACCCTTCCAAGGCGGTGAATCGTGTGTAATTATCTTGAAGATGCTACTCAAAAACATCCTGAATGATGGTAAAATGCTGACAAAATGGGGGTGCCGAGATTGCAATTCAAATAATCCGAAACAGCAAACGAACATAAGGCGAAACCACTGGGGAAGCGCACTAACAGTCAGAGCACTCAAGGTGCTTTATGATATCATGCCGTGTAGATTGGTCCATCATGAGGAAAGTCAGATTCATGAGAATCAAAATGAGTTTCGCCCTGGTAGAGCTTGCTCCGATTACCACTCGAACTGCGCCCTTCCTTTCAACTGCCAATAACAGCGCTTTGTCTAGATTTAAAAGCTGTCTTTGATTGCATAGATGGGCGGAAATCATGGCAGGGCCTGGCGGAAGGGATTTTGCTTCCAATTCCTCATCTCTTATAGATGTCCTATATCCCTCCCTAGGTAGAACAGCTCGGGGCAAACCTTCACCCGAGTCCGTCACATCCAGTGGTGTCCAACATGGCTGCCCTCTACCGCCCTTCTCATCCAACCGCGTTGACGAAGTGTTGCTTGGACCTTATTTACCTACCTCTAAGAGAACCGATGTTTCCCACAGGATATGATCGCCGTATGGACCCGGCTCTAACAATGGGAGGATCGAAATGCTTCCGAGGCGTTCGT
The DNA here is from genome assembly GCA_003604175.2 of Clonorchis sinensis. Lineage (NCBI taxonomy): Eukaryota > Metazoa > Platyhelminthes > Trematoda > Opisthorchiida > Opisthorchiidae > Clonorchis > Clonorchis sinensis. The sequence continues at coordinate 13,016,010 of CM030372.1, forward strand.
CCACAAGCAGCAAATAAGTTGACGATATCACCCTTCTTGGACGACACTTTAGAAATGCAAACCACTTTAGAAAACCTAAACAATTCTGCCTAACGGCTCCACATGCGCTTCAAACCAGCACATCATAAAGTGCCGCTGCAGTGGGAGCAAACCTAAATTTGATGCTGGTAGAGGTGGTGGACGACTTCGTCTAATTAGACAACTGGATAAGTTCCGACTAAAGACGAGTTGGGAATGTCGGGGCAGCGTTAACCAACCACCGACATTGATGGTAATGACATGGTAACAGTTTGACCGATCGACACAACTAATTTTATGGACCGAAGTCGTGACCCCAGCGTACACGTCTTCGTAGTCTCTTTGCGCTTCACCCGTGGTCACATTCCACAGGTGACGCTGTTTGGGTGCCAGAGGACCGCTCGCACAGTAGGGCACAATTATCTGCATTCGACCTCCGAGGTGCAGAAATATCCGTTATCCCACAGCGTGACCACCATCATTATCACTGACGCACCAAAAGCGTGGAGCAGTGATGTCCAGCTGCCATGCAATTTTTTTAGGATAGTCGGACAACGCGAACTAGTATAGATTGGTCGACATACAATGCAGCGGTAATCAAGCCATGTAACACGCAACAGAGTCTTATGTGCTCTAGTACTCAAGCCGAGTAGTCAGTCCAGAAAATTCCAATCAACCATGCCCCAAGAACCAAAACTGCGTATCGGGGGTAACACTGGCGTACGAATATCCTAACCTACCAGAATTGGACAAGCATCAACATCTACCTTCCGCAGGTCAACAAAGTGACCCATCCGACGGAACAGCACTGTACAGGACCAGCGCACGTTCAGTGCCACGTGCAAACAAAGTATCTTGTATGCGCCGTTGCACCGCTTTGCTTGAGGTCGCTCTTTCTGTCTCTTTAGGCGTCATGAGCTGTTCATAGGTTCCGGATCTCTTACTCCAGTTTATCAACATAAGTTTCGCCAGAAACTGAGCTGCTACATTTTAATCCTCAAAAAACGTTTTTCGACGTAATTGAATTTAAACATGTGAGTATGACTTACACGCCGTAGGAGACGAGACAGTACAGTGGAAATCCCGATGAGAGATGGCAAATTGCTGAGGCAGACTTACCTGTGCCAATCGTTTCTTCTCGGTGTCGTATCCAGGTAATTCACGACGACCAGCAGACAGAATAAGCCACCGCAAATTCCTCACATTCCATCGGAAAAGACTGCTGGTACTCTGTCGCAAGAATTCGAATTGAAAGAAAAAACGATTAAAGGAACAATGCGGCGTGGTCAATAGAAGGTAACTAATAAAGTAACTGTCATCTGAACGAAGCAGTAGACGCGTATCAGGAGGTAATTTGAAGTCTTCCATCAACAAGTCAGAGAAGAGACTTTTCGGTGCCTTGCTGCAGAATAGTATATAACAGGATTCTTGGGACAAAATCAGAGCAGGTGGCTTGCTGGGAATAAAATCAACGACTATGCAGGGGGCTGTAGAGATTGCATACATATCCACGACGCGAACCCATGTTCGGCGCGTAAGCGCTCTGCCCTTGAGGAGCCCAGTTGAGTACAGTAGCACAGAATGGTAGCTAACAGCCCAAACTCGGACACTGCTCGGGAATGATTAGCTACGACTAGGGTGCTGCGTAAGTTATGATATGTACTAACCGAGGAAATCGTCGCACATCACAGCGAAATTGAGCGCTAGACTAAATTATCCATAAAAATGGCTTGGAGCACCGTGGAATCTAATCCAGCGGTCGAACCAGGAAGAAAAATTTTAAAAGAGTCCACAAAGACAAAAACGCGTAACATTTGAATCTTGCGGTCGGAATCGCATTAAAAAACGTTAGGACAACGAAAGCTACCTTTTTGCATTCATCTTTCCACTCGATCGGTGGCCAAACATAAGTGTTGACTGGTGGTAAAGAAGCAGGCAGTAGCACTTCATCACTGGATTGGATAGACTGAATTTGCGCAGATCGGGTCAGCGAATAAGGTTGCGCTGTGGATACTGTGCCACGAGCAAGCAAAGCCCGCTGCTGCACGAGTTGCTTCCGCACATCAGCTATTCTTTTGTCCAAAGATGCCAACTGCAAGAGGAAAAAGGATTTTGCCGTAGGAGAGATACCGTCGAAAGTATGCCGTGCAAACATCACACAGATATCTGGTTCGTCGACATAACATAGCGCAGGAGGCAACCAAACTGAGCCAAAACTCCGTTAGCAATGACACCCAGAAGAAGTCATTATTACACCAGCCCTTTTCTGGCAGCACTTTTGCTGTTTTATGGTCGAAAATACTGGCGACCAAAAATATCACCTAGATGTGATCAGGATAGCATGATTTGCAATGACTGTCCCAATTCAACTGACAGGAGCCAGACATATATGGCAATCGCTCCTTAGACAGGACACACAAAGCCGATCAGAGTCTCGCGCAACTTATTCGGTATAGTAGAACGTGAAAAAGCCTGAGATGCCTTTTTGATACCAATGTAACCGGGGATGTTTGATCAATTTTCCGGCAATTTCCGACTATTATTAATATTGTCTGAATGTCCACACTTTTGACCTGATTATTTGAAGGAATAGTCCCTAATGGGCTCCCATCAAGAGAGAGCACTTCACAGTTAAGAACACCTTACTCCGGTTCAGCTTGAATTTTATTGCCAGGGCGCCTCTCAGAAGCTCGGAGACAGATTTCTAGAGGTGCGATCATTTTTCAAAATTATTTTTCGTTATTTCTAAACTAGTTATTATACGTGGGTTCTTTCTTGACCTGGGTGAATCCTACTATAACCCTTTCGGGACAATAACTTTTTTTAAGAGGGGAAGGGGAGTCTGTTTTTGTGCGACCATATTTTGGAAACCTTAACCACGTTCTAAACAAATGTGTATAAACGCAGTTACTCTTGCTGATTTGCTGTACACTGCCCAAAACTGCAGTTTTGGGCAGTGTACAGCAAATCAGCAAGAGTAACTGCGTTTATACACATTTGTTTAGAACGTGGTTAAGGTTTCCAAAATATGGTCGCACAAAAACAGACTCCCCTTCCCCTCTTAAAAAAAGTTATTGTCCCGAAAGGGTTATAGTAGGATTCACAACAAGGTCTACAGATCAGAATCCACTTTTGATAGCTTGCTAAGACGTAGGAACCAGATAATGCAAATACGAACGAGAAGTCCAAACCAACGTGAAAAACGCAGTAAATCTAAGGACCAACAATGTAACACAATCGTTCTATTCACAGGGAAATTTCTGGGATTTCCTGTAGGGCGTAGGTTATCAGACCTCTCAGCTTGACACCTCTTAGCCCGTAGTGTACGGCACCATCACCTTTCCTGTTTTATGCATAAAACGTGGACGCTAGGACAAGGATTGCTAAGAAATATGTCTCACACAGTAGTATCCGTAAAGGAGGTCTCACGGAAGAAATGCCACTATCTCGAAAATTTCATTACTTTGTTTTGAATAATGTCTTGAGAGAAGTAACAGTTTTCCCGCGATTTTTCTGTTCTAGGGAGACTACCAGAAAGCACCGATCAGGATTAATCCCTTGTGAAAGCCTGTCCATGTTTTAATCCAGGTACTTGTAGAAAAACATGAAACCGTCAATTTTGTGTCCCGTTCCTCGTCAGCTGATCAATACTTGTTACCCAATGCATATGGGTGGACAGAGCTCTTCAAAACCAAACAGGTTTGTATCTGTAGTTGAGTCATCCGGATTTGGAATCAGTGACATGAAGCAAGTTTCGGCTAAGCTAACTGTGATAGCTTGTGCTGGCGAACGGTGCAGCGCGGACCTGAGTAGATCTTATGGTTTAGGGAAATGTCACGTGTTGGCTGCATGCACCGGTTGCTGGGTGTTGGGGGAAGCGATGTCTCTTAGGTACGTCGGACAAAGTGGATGTGATGCCATCAGAACAAGTCAGTCATGCCTGGACTATCTGAGGTCCCAGATCTGAGGAATGCGCTTGTTACGAAGACATATTTTGATCGAATTGGGCGGAAGAGTGGAGATCGAACGAAATTATTCCAGCTTCAAAATAGTGGAACTACGAGATATTGTGCTTAAAAGAAGTGTATGCGGTGCAGCACTCTGTCATCACAGACAAAATCCAGCTCAGCTAAAAGGGGTGGTCTATCCACTCTTCGATTAACCATGTGTTAGATGGCCTACTTCGGAAGCGTTTGATTGATCGAGTGAATACAGTTCGCTTCAATACGGTACAAAGATACCAAAACATAGAAATGAAGTGGTAAAAAAAGACTAGTAGCGATAGCTGCTGTAGAAACCATATAGGACTAATGAGTCAGGGAGAGTGGAATACGGAACGCTATTAGATATATCCTCGCTTCACACTCCCCGCTTCTGAAACGGACAACTATGTGGAGGATACAATCTGCAACGAGCAAGTCAGCTCCAGAGTTTAGTGCGACGAAGTTGGGACCGTTAATCAACGCCACAAAACGTTCGGAAGGAAACTTAGGCTGATAGACCATCAGTATTCACCATATTAAATTGCGTATGTCCTTAAACCCGACTGACTAAACAGAACTCTGTGGATTTTCACAAAGGAAACTACTCAGAAGATTGCTGAAAACTCCTCGACAGCCCACGACCAGTTTCGCCCTTCTTGAGGCCTATCAGGTAGGCGCAGTAAGCGAGTTTCCGTCAACCTTAGGTTCTGCTTGAACCCAAATTGGACTGATTTCGACAAATACACTCATTTACATACATATACCTGGTTTTCACGGGAGACTCAACTGAATCTCATCATAAACGAGAGATTCAGTTGATTGTATTTGTTAAGAATTCTGGATATTTAGTCCGCCTATATATGCCACCGTTTTGTAGACTAAATTCACGAACAGATTACCCAAATCCTCCTTAATTTGATAGTTCTACCATTGAATGTACCATAGACTCAAAACCCAACAAATTGCGTCCATGTATGACCACCTTAAAACTGATGTTGTTGTTGTGAAGAAAGGTTTGTTCCTAAAAAGGAAAACAGATAATAGAACCATACCTCTGATCGGACGGACGCGGCTTGCGCTTCCACCTTTTTCAAACGCTCAGTGGCGTCTGTAACAGCTTTGTTTAATGCAACCTGAGCTTCGGTTGGTGCGCGGGCTTGCAGTGAAACGAGTCTGCTTGGTGGGGTGCTCTGTTGTGGCACAACAAGCCGTGGTCTAAACAGGACCGCAGCGGAGCGCGACGACTCATCGTTGGCATGTTCCGTTTTCGCTATGGAACGACGACTTTGCTGGAGTGTGGATGTATCCGCGGGTGGTTGCGGTTGCACGACAGGAGCAAGTGGTGCATCGCCTGAGAATAGAATACAACGGAGATAAGAATGACGCTTACTAAAAAGAAAAGAAACAGGTTTAAAATCTAATGGATTGCAAGGCAACCACCGTGAAGAACAGTTCGGTTGTTGAAGCATAAGGGATGTGAAGATCACCCCACCAAATGGATTTAAATCTACAAGATAATACTAATCCCAATTCTGCTTGCGTCCTGTCGGGAGCAACTCGAAAAGCTGGCAATTTCCTATCTTATACGTTAATTACTGACTCGCATCACGAATGTTTTTGGCAAAGATAACTTTCACTCACACATTTATCTACAAAACACAAACTCTCCCAAACACATGCCTCATACTACGTAATATCACCCAAATATAATTTGGCGATTTTAGCATCCGAGTTCGAGACGAGCGTGTTACCACTAGTCTACCAGTGCATGCATGCTGGGTGCACCTAAATTGTCACGTCTGAACAGTCGAACTTGTTCACGATGGAGCACATTCGAACAATGAATGGTATGAGTGAAACTCTTCGCAGATTGCATACTAATCATAGTTTTCAGCTGATTTGTAGATATACCAATAAAAATGGGGCGAGATGTCTCAGTGGCTAGACCGTGATCGGAAGGTCTGTGGTTCGAACGCGACCTCTGCATCTCGACTTCCCCTGTCTAGGCTTGGGCAACCTGCCAGTATCCCAGCCCCCGTGCTTCCCACGGGTGGCATGGCAGCTAGGCACCGAAAGGATGCTACAGCTGAACGATTTTTTTTAAAATGAAATACACGCCACCAGACAATCGGACAGTCTATCCTATCTTGTTTGCTTTCATATAATGCCTCAGGGATTCAATAAGTGACGTGAGGTGTTGCGATGGTCGACTACCATATGGGCGAAGACTGGGAATACCAAAAACCAAACATATGGTAACGTTGAGAATTCTCCTGGAGGAAACCAACTAAAAAAACTAACCACAAACAATTTTGCGCGCGGTGCTAGCGGCCACCACGCTTGCTATAGACTGCGACTGAGGAATTGTGAAGTACTTGACTTCATTAGGGAGTAATTGACCCGGGGTGGGTACAGTGGCCAGGGTCCGTCGAAGGATGGCTGGTTGAGAACGTGCTACGTTGGAGAGGGGAACGGACGAGTTGGTAGTCACAGTGGTGCTCGTGGGGTCGACAGCCTCGGCAGACGTTGGGATGGCTGTAAAACGACAAACCGGAATTTAACAAAAGCTAACAGACAGGTAGCATAGGACAAAAAGACAGGAAGAATTCCTACCGGAAACAGGAGTGGTTGTTAGAACGACAGAAGCCGAGCCGGAAGTGGACGTGGGGGCAGCAGATAGGATGAAACGGATCGGAGTGGAGCCCGATAATGTCACTGGAACGTTTAATCGATTAGCGGTGATGTTGGATGGGACGAGGTTTTGCAGGGTTCGGATAACCTTGCCATCTGCGAGACGTATAGGACCTGCGGCAATCAGTGACGTTGCACCGGAAGCCAAACGAAAGTTTTGAGGAAGAACGATGGGGCCTTGAATCGCTGCTGTGGGACTGACGGCGGCTGTGGATTTTGGTGATTGGTTGAGACCAACAATCTATGGGGAAAAAATGATTGATACGAATAAACTGGACAGAACCGACGTGGGCTACGTTAACCTGTTGTTGCGTTTCTATTAGCTCCTTCACTGAGAATATATACAACGAAAATTACACTTCAATACAGTGGTACGGCTTCTCGAAGGAAACACCATCAGAGGAAGCGATTTGAGGGGGCATACTTTTCTCTACTGCAACATCTCCCCGTTCGACAAAAGAAATCTCGTAGAAAACCCTACTTCTCGTTTACCGGATGGTTCCTTTGCTCCCAGAGAGGGATCACTTCATTCGAATAAAGTGTCCAGCACCAAAACCTATGGTGGATTAGTTGTGTCGTTCGCAGGCCAAGCTATCGAGTGCAGGAGTGTGCTATTTTCCGTATCAAATTCAGTGGTGTGAGGAGAGAACTGTCGTGAAAGGAATAAAAGCGACTACAGAAATTCTGTGTGTGGGGGGGGGAGATGTCTCAGTGGTTAGAGCGCGAATTTACTGACCGGAAGGTCTGTGGTTCAGACACAAACTCTGCCTCTCGACTTCCCCTGCCTGGGTTTGGGCAGCCTGGCAGTATCCCAGCCCTCGTGTCATCTTCTGGTGTCACGGCAGTTAGGCACCGAAAGGGTGCTACAGCTGAACAGAAATTCTGTGCGATCCGTCTTTCCAGACGGGGCCCGCGTGACCTTTCCTGTGCTTGGCTGGAGATTCCACAACATGCCAATAGGGGGTTTTGTTGTTAGCTTCTACCCAGATTGTCTGAAAGAATGAGTCACCTCAGAATGTCTGTAATACGCTAGAACTAGGTCCTTCTTATTTCATCTGTTACCCCTCTTCGCAATGGGACTTTCGAATGAATTAAGACCTCGTTGGGGAACGTAACACTTCTTGACTGAGCCTTGAGTAAGTGTTATTCGTGTTATTCGCAATGCTGACCGAAGGTGACAAGGTGAAAAAAGTGGGATGGAACAACGCATAGTCATCCAATGCGATCGAATTCGCAATAATTACCACTGTTTTGCTCGCAGTATACGAACACTGCTTCAGAATAAATGTCAATTAGATGGCTAAACGATATGGGAAAAACAAACGGCACAGAATGGCCCAGGTACAGGGTGCTGTGTTAACCTGTAAGCAACACAGGCACTGGGATCTGGAGCATTTGCCTCACGTGAAACAGAGATTATTCATCCCAATCTGATGGAACCTCTCTGAGATACATACTGTCAGCACCGCATTTCACACACAGATCTTACTAGTCAACCTCCAGTAAGGTTCCCACGAGGAAAGAAGCACTGTGTAAATAAAGTACCGATTCTCCACGAGGAAATCAGTCCCAACCGATTCAGACAATGGGTCGGATAGGCCCGTTTGCTCCGAAACGTCAGGAATTTGAGTCTAGTGTGGATAGAATCAAAGATAAACGGTTTTCGGTTACACGCATCAACTTATTCACCTGTGTAATTGGGACATTGCTGTTGGAAATTGTTGTAGAAAGAGACAATGGATCCAGCGTTGTCGGTACATGGTCTCCAGATTGAAGGGCTTTTTGACAAGCCTGCGCTTGTGCATAATCTGGGCGAGGAGACAAAAAAGACGGCTTTACATAAGAATTACATGGTATCAGCATCGATTAAGAGAATCTTAAGTATTCAGGGGTGGTAAATAGGCAAGCAAACTGAGATGCAAAACAGTGGAGGGGAGGCGAGTTACAAAAAAAGTAGACCCAATGGTGGATTCTTCACCAACGCTGCCAACAGTTGTTCCCCAACTTTTCGATGCATTTTATTTTGCTCAGGCTGACACACGGCTGACTCACCTGTCATTTAGCGGCCACACCAACTGAGTAGTCGGGGACCTTGTTCATAATGTGCAACCTCAAGATGGCTCAGTGGTTTGGGTGCAAACTTACTGAACGCAAGGTCCGTAGTTCGAACCCAACCTCAGCATCTCGACTGCTCCTGTCAAGGCATGGGTAACCTGACAGTATCTCAGTCCTTGTGCTTCTTTCGGGTAGCATGGCAGCCAGACATCGAAAGGGTGTTACAGCTGAATTATTTTCATTATTATTACTCCATAATAGGGTAGGTTACGCTGAAGCAAATCGCTAGGGTACAAGTGAGTAGCAGTCCACACGTGAGCTGCATAACCGAGATAGAATTATGATTCAGTTGAAAACAATAAAGGTTGCTTTTCGCGTTTGTTGACCAAGTGGTTCGTTTCATCATATGATCACGGCGGTTTCAACCGTGTTCCACATTCCACAGGCATATTATATGTGATAAATCGATTTAGACGGATGCGTCCAAAGCCGAATGAACTAGTCATCGGAATACCTGCACATCATTAGGGTGCCCGATAAGCTGGCGAAAAGCATTTCACGCACCGCATTAACCTTCCTTCCACCGCCACAGCGTCTGGTCGCACTGACATCTCACAGGAGAACAAAGTAGGGACGGTCGCCTGGAAAGGAACATTTTATCAGATAGCAAGCAATGTTGAAACATCTACCAAACGCACTTTGCCGTTTGGTCCCAATGACCAGTAAGAGTGCCCAAATCTTTCCAAAGCTTACTTTACATAAATGGAAAGCGTTATACACGACGTCTGACTTGTACTGGCATTCAACCGTTACTACATGCAGGAATTGCCATATTGCGAAAAGCTAATCCGAACAGTGAAGCGGAGGAGAGGATAATTGTTCCACAACGAGCGATGGACAATTACAAGACAGTATAGCTATAAATCAGAAGCAGCAGGGCACCAGAAGATTTGCTGTCTTGTTTGAATTTGGTGCAAACATCACTGGTACAACAAAGTGGACGATAAGTTCAGAAATCAAATCTAAACAAAATGTGTTTTTTGGAAGTACTTGAACAGGAGATGAGATATCAGTGACACAGGTCGTTCGAAGTGCGGATATTATGAAAACGTACCCTCAGTAGTATCAACACCTGTTACGACTACTGTCGGGTCGCCGTTCACAGGCGGCCTTACATTGGTCACCTGCTTCGAGACTGCCACATCACCAGCTCGAATAACGCGCAAAATACGATGGCCAGGAAGATCTGGACTCGAAATGACTTGGAAAGTTTGCTTATGTGCAGAACTTGTAACAGCCGGAACGGGTGTATCAGCTGGTACCTGCAAAAGAGCAGCCAACATGAACACATGACATTAGAAAAACAAATAAAATGGACGTTCGGAGTAAGTTTTCAAATGACCAATAAGTGAACGCACGATGAGAAAAAGTGAGCCCTTTCGATAGAAAGGGCTTACAGTTCAAACGGATCACAACACTTGCCCAGAACCAAGACAACTGGGAATTTTGTTTTTATTTAGCGAGACGGGCCGTAGACTGTCGAGGTTTTCAGCAACCGTACAATTAGTGTGGTCCATCAGGAAACTTTGTCCCAGCTACCATAGTTTCAAAGCACAATTTGTTGCGTACGATTATATAAACTAACCATTCACCGAAAAAGCTACAGAAATGTTAGTCCTATTTAGTAGGGTGAGCTGAACGTTAGCAGTACACAGTCGTACAGACGGGTCAACCTTTTCTATCAATGCCGCATTAAATCAGGCAACATAAATGTTCCATCTTAGGAGCGAGCTCCCGTTAAAAGCTCTCGTTAAATCCATTCATTCATTCACATAGTGTATACATGGAGTCCTCAGAAAGTAGATAAGGATTGGACCAAGGTACCAACGGACGCGACGTAATATGTGGGGAGTTCCGTGCATATTAAAATAGTAAGATGAACTGAAGACCCAGGACAACGAACGCTTCAGTAACCAAGTGCCAACCTGGCGAATAAATCAACCGTCAGGACAGATAACTATTTCGATCACTCAGTACACATCGGTCCATCTCAGCAGTGTGGCTAGTTAGGATATCTACATATCCACGTTCAATTCGCGACCACCATATAACAAAGGAAGCCGTGTTTTCCACTCCAACCTCTTGCTGGCGAAAGGTTCGTGGAGGACAAATCACGACATAGCATTGCGAAACAAAAGCCGTTAGTGTCAAGTTGAACGCTGTTGGATCCTCGCGTGTTCCCGAATGGGATCCATCTGGTTCTCCCTCCGCTAACGGACATGGGAATTACCCAAGTCAAGTGGCAAGCTTGCTGCCACTACAGGGCCGAACTGTCTAACCAAAATAAATAAATCTTTCAGCTGTAGCAACCTTTCGGTGCCTAACTGCCATGCCACGCGAAGGTTGCACGAGGACTGGGATACTGCCAGGTTGCCCAACCCTAGACAGAGGAAGTCGAGAGGCAGAGGTTGGGTTCGAACCACGGACCTTCTGACCAGTAAATTCGCGCTCTGACCACTTGGGCCATCTCGCCCCCAACGCCTGCTAATCGTCGTATGCTGGGCTTGCGTTGGGCGAGGACGTGAGATTCGTCCCACTGATGGTGTCTTGCTAAAGCACAATCCTAAATTAGGTCCATTTCAACGGTTCAGGAAGGCTCAAGTAACTTACTCTTAACCGTTTTCCCTAGAAATATATATAGGTTTGAAGTAAGTTCCCATTCACCTTTCTCCTTTTGCAGAGGCCTTCCATCTCCATGGTTGTATGATAGTTCCATTGCTGGTGCGTTGCTGTCTATAAGTATGACAACAGCGAAACGCGCCAAGATGGCGGCGCATAGAAAAGTGGATTCGAGCGACTGCTTGAAGCATCGGTTAGAACTAATTTACTGCCCCCAGAAGTCTGTAATTCAAAAATACACCTTAAAGCATGATTTCAGCAGAGCGAAAGTCAGGTATCAGCTCGAATCCTGTATGGATATGCAAACTATCCTCAGGTTCACACCTGTGATTCATTTCTTAAAGATTTTATATGCGAAGCTGCGTAACACAAGCGAGCATTCAATATTGGTGTCGTTGTCGATGAGAATGTTGATGATTCTTTGAACCTGAGACCACTATTGGGGCTGGATGACCTCCGTAAGAATGAAACTGAGGGGAATAAGCGCGTCAGTGGTTGGAAATTCAGTGTGCGGTGGGTAATCTGGGTCATTCGGAAACCCGCATGTTTCAATCGCCTCAACTGTGTTCAAAAATAACACAAGTCGTTGTGCTTGTGTTCCTCGCGTGAAAGGAGCAGTAATCCGATCGATAGCTAGGACAGCGGACGGACTTAGCTACTTTGTGGCCCAAAATCCTATCCTTGGTGAAAGAAACCAATTGCTGGCGAACGCAAACAAGAGTGCAAATCAGGACCACTCCGATGCAAATATTCAATAGCATTAGAAATAAAGAAGTGTTGGGACAAAGAACACATTGGCGCAACGGCTGACTTTGGTAATAATTGGAAAGGACTTCTCAGGTAGTCAACTTACAACAGATTCCGATGATTCCAACAGGTTAACTTGTTCGACCTCAGCATTCTGGGCCTGTTCTAGCGGGTCCGTAGAGGCGACTGTAACAGCAGGAATGATGACCATCCTGGGTTCGTTTCCTGCATCACTAGATTCCTCATCGCCTGCTCCGTCAAACTGAGGAATTGTACGACGGGGAGGTCGCGAGCGGCCTGTACCACCAGATTCGTCTGCACTGTCTGTCCCATCCCCGTTGTCTTCGCCCTCTTGTTCATCTTCTCCATTTTCCTCCTCGTCGTCGTCAAAGTCAACCACGAAGTCGGGGTCACGGCGAACTGCCTTTTGTCTTCGTGAGCTTCGGCGCAGTTGCTGACTATTGTTCACAGTAGCAATGTTAGTAAGGACGAAGAAAAAGCGGAATATATCAACACACTACTGATAAGTGAATCGTGAATCTAGCTTGTCTTAAAATTCACTCGTCTAGTAGTCTACAATGAAGTTACATTTGAGCTTGAATAAAACAAAGGCGATCAACAAGCACAAATGGCATGGATTCGTACCCTATCGAATCACCACCGTCGTCATCCCCTGAGCGCGGTCGTGCAGGCTTGCTTGGAGGGCGTTTGCGCTGGATGTCGTTTGTTCGTTGGTACAAGGCAGTGCAGTGTTGCTTGTCAATTCTTGGAGCAATGACTCTAAAAGGGGGAAATAACAAAACAGATCATATTGGGCATCTGAACTCGCAAACGAAGTCAAAAAAATTGTTCAGCTGTAGCACCTTTTCGGTGCCTAACTGCCATGCCACGCGAAGGTTGCACGAGGGCAGGGATACTGTCAGGTTGCCCAAGCCTATACAGGGGAAGTCGAGAGGCAGAGGTCGGGTTCGAACCACGGACCTTCCGGTCAGTAGGTTCGCGCTCTAACCACTTGGGCCGTCTCGCCCCGAAGTCAAGGATATAGTCCGAAGTAAATTGCGACGGCGCGATACCGAAAAAAATTATTGGGTTAGACATATGAGTAAGACAAATAGAGCATGCCTAGTGAGTGCTGGAGTGAGAGGGATAGGCATCGTTCGACCAGAGAGGACATACCGGAACCGAGGCCCATTTCCGAAGTCAAGGACAGAATGTTGAATGAGGGGTTTGGTCATTGGCTGTAAATTGGTGCCTGTTTGGTTCTGAGCAGATACGATTGGTCCAATGCTGCTGATTGGCCCTTTCGACACGAATGACGGAAGACTTTTGGCGCTATCGGCCTTCTCTTTAATAGCACGGGCTTTGGCAGTTCGCGCTTCCTGTATTTCGGTACTTAAAGAAGAGAGTCGTTCCGCAAGCTCTGCTCGCTGCCTTTCCAAATCTATCATTTCCGTTTCAAGTACGTGAATAGAAGCCTCCGCCTCTTGGGCGGCGCACTTGTCACTATCCGCAGCAGACTGGCGGCGAGCAAGAAGTCGATCGAGACGGTAACGCAGCCGACGGGAACGTAACGATGGACTGATGGGTGGTCGCACAAGAACAGGGGGGAAATGAATACGTTCTTGTAGGCACTAAAATGAAAAAAACAGGTGTGTTTGAACGTCCATTGTTCAAAGTCTGTTTGAACCACAAAACATCACAGGTGAGTCTGCGTAGCACCCATAAGTATATGAAGTTAATGAACTTGGGTAGTCGTATCACGAACTCACGTAAGAGACGTTTAGCACCGAAGATGTAACACAGTTCGTCCGATTTGATAAGTCCGGGCTTCGTTCGTCAGTATGAGCATCGGTGTCCAGGTATGATGTTTTACTGTTTTGATGTTCAGTCTTAACGGATGGAGAAGTGTCACTTGTCACAGCAAGTTGTTCACTCTTGGTGACTGCTTTCCCAACTGGCCCTTCCAAGGGGTCAGCTGGCTCCGATTTTGTCTCGCTAGGGGTACCATCTGGCTTCGTAAGTAAGTCGGGAGAGGGACGTTGTGCCAATGCTTCCGCTTGAATACGAGAAAGTTCCTCAACAGGAATAACGTAAGAAGTCCTTCGAGGATTTAAATATAATGGAATACCTGTAATCGGATGCAGAACGTGACCACGACATTCGCTGGGTTTCGGAGGCTTGATCGGAACTTCACCCTGAAATTCACAGAAAACCAAGGGTTGTATGGGAGCAGTTGTGAAATTACCCGAAACACGAATACAATGCTCCCCCTCAAGACTGGCGAAAAACACACTTATCGTGAGCGCACTCTTTCGAGGGCGGGAGAGTCCAGTGGTTAGAGCGGGGATTTACTGACCGGAAGGTCCGTGGTTCGAACGCGACCTCTGCATCTCGACTTTCCATGTCTAGGCTTGGGCAACCTGGCAGTATCCCAGCCCTCGTGCTTCCTTCTGGTAGAATGGCAGTTAAGCACCAAAAGGGTGCTACAGCTGAACTCTTTCGAGGGGTTATAAGTCTTTAACCCATACGGATGAAAGGAACAAACATACATAGGTTCGGTAAATTGTGGCTTCGCTCGGACATACGCCGCGTTCTCCTTTGGAGTTGGAAGAACTTATCCAAGCAAATGTTGTGAAATTTAAGCAAAATCAGGTCCTTTACTCTATGCACTAATTTCCCTTGCCTTTTCGTGAACCATGAAACCAAGGAAGGACATTTTTCAACAGTTTGTTTTCCGCAAAACTGGTCGAAGACTTCTGATGTCAACGTCCTTATATATACCATGTCCTTAGTTAAGTTACGCCCGATCCAAGAAATCACCGAATTCAAATATTATTGTCAAAACGTCGCGCAGATGGCTTTCGGTGACGTCAAAGATGCGTTAGAGGGTCTATTTTGACGTGTTCATTATCAGATTGCCTTGTTATTAGGCAACTGAACCAAGGTGACTACTAGACCGGTGTCAAAAGTGAACGCAATCACGTTGCCTAATACCTCATGAGTCAGCGAGGAAGCTGGCCGATTACCTCGGGAAATGTGTGCTTAAAAAAAGATGTACACGGCCGTCATTCACCTCGTTTAGCGCTCATCATCATTATCACAATCATAATTATCAGCTGTAAGAAGCGCATACTTGTCCTACAGTGGTTGTAGCTTCCAAAATTTCGTCCAAAGATACCAATTTGATTGATTCTGTCACCGATCGCTGTAGAGAACCGTGACCGCACAAGAGAAATCTCGTCTCAAAGAGACCAATTTCCAAAACTCGAGAAACAAGCAAGTTGATACCTTTACGATGAATTAACACCGCGATATGTCACATACTGGAATAGTAGGCCAACATGCTAAGCTAAATTTTATCCCCTAAATCACTTGACAGTCACCACACAAAATTTGCGTCACACTTGATGCCTTGAAAAAAAAAACAGCAAAGGGCCACCAAGCGAGTTTCGCTCACGCCCTGATCCGATCCGGTTAACTTCAAGCGGGTAATCCCCTGAGGTAGCAAAGCCAGACTATCTGTGGGGAAAGGGGACTGAGTGAGAGATGAGTACGTATCACACCAATTCACTTCGCTCCGAACCACACACACTATATGCCTTCGCTCTCTCCACTAATTTTATCGGAATGATTTTTTGACTGGGAGAGGTACCGATAGGAATTTACGAAAGCTGAGCTGTTAACCAGTTGTCAACCACACAGTTATAACAAACTGAGAGATACAGAACAATTATCTACCTGTAGGTATTCTGGACAAACGCCCCAACCGATCCCATGTTGCAGACCGCGCTTAACGGTCGAACGGGATGTGCCGAATGGCAACGAATCTGTTGTACCCTCGCGGACAACCTGATTAAGTCGTGGATAGGCAGCGGTCACGAGATGAACTTCTTCGGCAGGTGCCCGACGCGTTGAGCTCAGCCACATCCAACCATCACCGCCCAGCCGCCGATATTCCTCTCCACGATACTTCCACACTGAGTGACGTATAGGACCAGGGTTGCAGGTTCTAATGAGGTTTGCTGGTACATTTGCTGCTGCTGCAGATCCACCATGATTGGCGCTGCTCGTTCCGGAACGATCAATCTGCCGAATACGCCGGTCTTCTTCACGCTGTGCCATCGTGGTTCGTTCGTATGCGATGTGGCCTGATTAAGTTGGAGAAACGGAAATGCATCGTGAAGGTGAAACCAAGAAAAGGTAAAACTGTTCAGAGGCAGACATGTGATTCGGCCTCACAATAATCGCAGTCGACTAATGTCAAACAATTTTTAAACTCCAAGAGAAGACAATACCTCAAACCACGAAACTCTCCGTATGACGCACAAGTCGTCCGGAGAACCTAGAAGTCACCAAGGTGATACACGAAACAATGCACGTTACAGAAGCAATATGATGCAATACTGAAAAATAAAACAGTCTATTTATGCAGCCTGATATTGCAGACAGAAACTACTATCGCCCGCCACAAACAAGGAATGTTCAATCTATCGCATAAAATGGTTTGTTCCTCAACTACATTCAGCTGTAATACCCATTTGTTGCATAGCTGCAATGACACCTGAAGGAAGCAAGAGGGCTGAGATACTGTCAGGTTTTCCAGGCCTAGACAGGAGCAGTCGGGATGCAGAAGTTGGGTTCGAACCACGAAAGTCATTAGTCAGCAAGTTCACGCCTGAACCACTGACCTTGCTCGAATTCAACTACAATTAGCCTAGCTTAACAACAGCCAAAGCATAATCGAGTTGCACCAGAGCACATACTCTTCGAAAAAACCCCGTCGTGAATCTGTTGAATGCAGATCGGCACAGCAAACTCTTTCCGAGGATCTTGAGTGAGTACCAATCGAACTTTAATAGAGTGGAATTTTCGTGATAAATAATTTCACTATTACGAATCTTTGTCAGCATCTCCATGCAATGAAAAATAGTTCAGTTGTGAAGACTCCCCTGGAGAGATTATCCGTCAAAAAAGACAACTTTTAGCTGGTCTCCTAAAGCACATTTTCCTCCTGAACGTTGCTTTTAGTTGGTTCATTTAGGTGGGAGAAAGCAATCCCCTTTTTGAAAAGCGCAAGAGAAAGCGCCGGTAACCAAGACTGACAGTCAAATAAATTCGGCTTTAGTAGAAATCAGCCTAGATAATATGTCACATCTTGAAACTCACCTATTGCATTGGACCACACTCGTTGATAGCACACAGGACGGAGTGACGCTTCGAACTGTGCCAGCGCATCTGCCAGTTGAATCGGATTGGACGCGCGCAAAACGGTTTCTATCCATTGGTTGCGAAAACAGCGCCAGGCGGGAGTGTAGAAGCACGTCGGTAGCTTACGGATATCAAAATAAAAAGGAAGAAAGCAACAGGCGGAGCATGAAAGCGTTATCACAACTGGACGGGATGAAATGGGTGGCATATCAGAGTTCCAGCTTACCTGAGCTTCAAAGTAGCACATGGTCAAGCGTAGCACATCAAACAAATGAGGTACAGTGGCCAACCACCCAGGGGAGAAGTAATCCTCTACCGATTTGCATGGGACTTTCAAAAACTCCAATGCTTCGGATAGTTGATGAGCAATTGCCGGTGGTTCCATATAACGCCACATATCCAACGCCAGGTCAGTCATGCTGAACTTGTTGCCCAGGAGGCGACGACGCTCCTTTTCTTCCATAAACTGTTGTCGCGTAAGTATTATGTTAACAGAAGGGCCGGAATCTGTGTCAGTCTCGTCCCCATCAGTTGGGTGTTTTTTATCCAGAGATTCCGAAAGCTTATCTTTAGGACCGTTGGTTTCGCCACCGGACCACACACCAGTCGTATAGGCATTGGTCCAAGACCGCCAAGTCCCCTCATCGGAGAGTCGATAGGCAACCAGTTTCGCACCCGTGGTCTGCGCGACGCCTGGGGGAAGACACGATGTGAGAGATAATTCCAGCTGTTCGCTCTCAGTAAGGACAGTAGCAGGCGTCGGTTCAGTACTCTAAAGAGAAACAAGGCCAGTAAATGTGCGCACGATATTCAAATGTCATTCACAACCTAAGCCTCCTGAATGTCACCAAAAAATCCCCACTCTGAATAATAAAAACGAGGAGAAAAGGGGCGGTTGAGGACAACGTGAAGTACGCAGTGCGAACTAAAACACGTATGACTTTCAAATACTCCCCAATCAGGTAAAACAAACAACCTAACAACCTCAAAGTTGCTCCCATAAAAGTATGAAGCACACACTGAACGCATAGAAATCAACTGTCTCATCCATAAATACGCGTTTCGTTTTTCAGTGGATCGATACACGCAGCATACCCAAGTGAAAATTTGGGAAACGAATGGACGTCCTAAAAGCGACTTTCAAAATTGGCTGGTAATCAGGAGCGACTCTTGGACATCACTGAACAACTAAAGCTTTTGAGGTGCTGTTATTCCCAGAAAAACTCCATGCATATTGGATTATCAGAAGGACGAACTTGGAAATATAGTAAAACGCATAGTAGTAAACGCATATATTAAAACGTATAGACGACAACCCCACCATCGTAGCTGTTTTGTTCGGTCCCGTCAAATCATTGTGACAAAAATTATGCAAAAAGTTGTCGCCGGGCTTGCAGCCACGACTGGGGTAAACTTGTCCGTTTGTTCGCTAGAAACCACATATCGAGGATACATTTATTCCGGCGGCTACAGTTTCACTGACTGAAAGTTGCAAAATGGAGAGGGAACAAGCATATATTGGAAACGAGGACGTTTAGTTGATGTTCTGTTGCTCTGGTTTTCCGAAGAAATAGGAAATTGGAAAACCACACACTGGAAGCAATAGATTTAATGCAGGAATACAGCTGATTGCATGGTCGGGCCACTGGTGTGTCGCATCTCGAGATTCTCAGCACCGATTAGGGCCTCCTAACTTCAAGTCATAGACTGCGTAGTTCAGTGCGTAGCTCTCATCTCCTATCATACTGGACAAACAGACCAACTTGTCGTCAATGCACTATTTGGGCTATTTTTAGTGAAAGTTAGCGTGTCTTTTTAGGTTCTCTGGTCAAGAAAAGAAGCGATCTAAAGACCAACGGGTGGAATCTAACCATGGATCGTTTGATGGGAGGCCCACGCCATAAATTCTTAGTTCAAACTGAGCGGCCAGTACTAACAAAAACACTCCCTACACGCCCCTCACTTTGTTCACTGTCGTCCAGACTCACGGTAGCACCAGCTAATGTGCTCACAGTGGCCAAACTAAAAATGACGGCGATGACAGAAATGCGGTCAACCCGGGTACTCACCAGCTCTGGTCTACAGGTCCGGATCACGATTCCATCTCGGTTGCGATAGAAACAGTTTTTCACATCCACCGCCAAAATCGCATTGGACTCGTTCAACTCGTCACCTTCAGGTAATGGTGGGTTTTGTGCAGGTTTTTCCAAACAAGCAGGGGCATAGCAGGATTTATAACCTGGTACTTGGTCGAAGGCACATTCGATCTAAAGAAGAAAAAACGAAGAATCATATTCGCCTGATAACGGCGCAACGAAGTGTTTCCAGGTGATTTACAGCACAGATCACGGACAAAAACCCATTTTACAGGTGTTACGACGGTTGACATAATTCTGGTACAGACTATAAGCACTTGGTTGCACGGTGAGCGGTTTACGACCACCAGATCAGTTAAACATCCCAAAACCTAATTCGCTATATATATATATATATATATATATATATATATGTATCGGTCGTGTGCACGGACGACCACGGAACTGCGAACTTTTGTCTATCGAAAAAACTTGTACATCGTATATGAAGTAGTACCATCATGTCCCCAATTTGTGAACGATACAACCAAGGCACGGGTATAAAGACCATATCCACCGTCCCGGATACGCCAAGTGCATCCAGAACAAAGTCAAACACTATGCGACAAAACTGGAGGGCTATCCACATTTTTCATTATGACTTCACTACTACAGAATAAAGCGGAATGTTTTCTGAGTGACCGTCCAACCAGATAACAAAACAAGTACTTACACGAATACTACTCGAAAAAATAGACAGAAGAAAGCCAAAAAGTGGGAAACGGAGCGGCAAAACTATGGGATTACCGCAGAACCAGCACACCGAGAGATAAATCAATTTCGTCTCGAAACTTTTGTGTCTGAAATAATATTCTCGTAATACATTCTGTCCGGTGCTTTTGCGCTCCCACCACAGAATAGCTATCAACACAGTTTTTGCGTCATGGACATACGCATCTCTCTACGCTCGGTGTTAGCATATCCCACGAGCTCTCAATGAGGTTTCGATCAGAACTGCCGGAACAACAGGAAACAGCTCTTCTGTGTTGAGTGTGAGCAGCGTGTGCAGTTCAGATATTCCACACACACCCCTGCCTATGAGCAATAACTGGCACCGTTGAGTGCACCTTCATCCGAAATTAAGCACCAGAATCCTAGTACGCATTCAGTATTGCCAATCGGCAACATCATGCTTTAGGACATGTCGAACGAGTCTCCTTCTGTATAGATGAAAATAATAGAATACTTTCACGTGTTGGATTCATCGGAAAGTAATTTTCTAGCATTATCATCATCATCATCATTGTCAGCTGTAAGAACCACGTACTTGTCGTACAGTGGTTGTAGCTGCCACGGTTTCGTTCACCGATGATTTCGGGAGGTGGGGTAGGTAGCTGCGCATTGGAGGCAGAGCTGATAAATTGGTACAGGACCGTCAGTGGACTGTTAAGTTGGGGACTGGGAAGGGAGATACGCATTGAAGGCAATAGCATGGATGCACGAGCGCCATTGAGGGCGCGACCGAGCCATGTCTAACAATGTCTCTAACCATTGTTGTGGCCAGTTTCGGGGTCCCCATCCAGGAGACGGCAATAACTAGTGCAGCTAAGTTCGCTGGTAATCGCTTTTATACCTCGGTACCAAGTCATTGTTTGACGCCTCTGGCTCGTTTCCACCCTTCACGTGGTTGTGCGAAAAGAACCCTTCGAGGAAGTCGGTCGACTGGCATACGCAGCACGTGGTCAAGCCAGTGCAACCTGTGTAGTGTGATGAGTTTATCAATCGTGGGAGAGTTATTTCTTCCGGATATCATCCGACATACTTCAGCATTGCTGATCCGGTGTTCTCAACAGACTCGGGCAATGCTCCGAAGACATCGATGGTCAAACACTGAAAGTCTTGAAGTCCTCGGCGCGCAGCTGCCGTGTTTCTGACCCGTATAGCAAGATGAATCGGGCCGCATCGTATACTCGGCTCTTGATGGACAAACTGATATCACGCGTACGCCACAGGTGATGCAGGTTCACAAAAGCTGCTCTGGCCTTCCCAATTCGGATGGAAATATCATCTTTCGCGGGACCACCGGGACTAAGACAGCTCCCCAGGTAGACAAATTTGTCTACTACCTCAATCGGTTCACCCGCAAGCATGAGGCTAGGGTTCGGGCCCACCCAGTCTTGCACTAGCACTTTACACTTTGCAGGTGTGAAGCGCATGCCGAACCGTGAAGCGGAATTAATTAGATTATTTAATATTGTTTGGATTACCACGGCGTCAGATCCAAGAAGAGCTATATCGTCTGCATACTCGATATCTGTGAGCGGACGCCCCGGGAGCGTTTCGACCCCACAGGCATTGAAGGCTGATAGTGAGTGAGGTTAACTAATCGATATGCCAAGGGTCAGGTCAAAATAAGGAGTCTGACCTTCGCTTAACTACTTGTTTCCCTAGAAAAGCGTTACAACCAAATAAGGGTATTACAGATCCAGCACATGAGTTCAAAATATAAGGCCATTTGTACGCTGCTTTTCTCCCATGGTAGGTTTGAAAAAACCTATGATTTTGCTCCAGTTTTCGACTGTCAGCACAATTCCCACGTCCTGGAAACAGGCCATGGGGGTATGTGCTGAGGATAAATAGCCATGTAAACGGGGATATCATTCCGGTCAAAATCCTGATTCAATGTGGCTCCAAATGCGCAGGTTCGAACATAATTGGCGAGCTACACTTACCTTTACAGGTGCCGTTGAAATAGTTTGCGGAGGGTTGTTATCAACAGTAGGACCAGAATCCTCGGAAATCATGCTCGAATTGCTCCTCGCTGTGGAAATAAGCAGTTAGCATAGACAGATGATTGTAATTGGTACTGTCATATGAAAAATTGTGTTACATCAATCAGACCAATTCCCTACACATTGCAATGATCCACCAGAGGCGACAGTACAAACTTGTAGTCAACCAGGGAAACAAATACACGCATCATGAATGAAACAAAGGCTTGCTTCCTGAACTACCTACGGTGCTTGCGCTGCCCTTCGATAGTTGTGTGAATGCCAGTGAGATTGTTATTTGTGCGAAGCGAAGTTGACACACATGTGTCAACTTGATGCAACAACTGGTTAGCCACGTTAGGAACATGAAGCCTTTCCAGTTAACGACAGAATTAATTCTTAGCTATTCAAAGTGATATGTCTTATCGCTGTTGGCCAGAATTTCACAGAATCCAGGAGGCGAATAATTAAAGCCCTGAACGTAGCCGTGGGAAAAGCAAGTAGACTGAGCAAAATTTCCAAGTTAGATACGAAAAACGGGATAGTGATTGTGACTGTGTGAATCGCATGCTAGATAGACTAGGAATAATTCTCTTCGGGGGGGGGCTTATGGCTATCCTCCGAAAGGTGATGAAACTGAGGTAGGCAGAGGGAATTTGGAGGTATCACGGTTGTTGCAACATGATACATGTACCATGAATTTGGAAAAAAAATGGAATAAGGAAGTAGTGACTGTTCAAGGGAGGTTTGGTAAACAATAAGCCGACTTATTGATGGGCACCATTTCGGTTTGGACATAAAAGGCTCGTCATACCAAGTAAATAAGCTATCAGGCTGATCAAGCTTTAAAGTCGTAGACAACTGAATGTGCTGCACCAGGCCGCCTCATGTTCCAGTTGCTACGATATTCGAGATATCGCGATACCTGGGTTCCAGGTGAGTCTCTCGCAAAAACCAAATTGATATGCAAATGAGTGTATTTATCGAAATCAGTCCAATTTGGGTTCAAGTAGAACGTAAGGTTGACGGAAACTCGGGAACTGCGCCTACCTGATGAGCCCCAAGAAGGGCGAAACCGGTCGTGGGCTGTCGAAGAATTTTCAGCAACCTTACGAGTAGTGCATTACGTATATAAAGTCGTAGAACCCATCGGTGAGATTTCTTATGACTAGCCGACTTAATCAGTGCTGGATATCTGTCAGAAGTTCTCGTTTGTTGATTACTGTTGAACTAGGTTAACTACCCACCAGGTGTGTACGCTGGTGATGTCTTTTCTACTCAGGTGCACTTCAAATACCGCCTAAGCTTCAATTGTAAAAGGCTGTAAAAGGCTTCGATTACAAATAAAGCATACCTTTAACGACTTGTAGCGCTGAAATCGAAGCGTAGTTTCTGTGTTCAAAAATGCCTTTTCCTAAGAGTATTGTTTTAAGCGGTTCTTTTCTCATTAAGAAATCCATACATTTAGCCTAAAAGGTATCAAACTTTGCCTGGTGGACCTGTTATACGGAGAGAGGCTAGGTGAAACCGCAACCAATACTCTGTTCCTCACTCAGTTAACATCAATTACAAGAAATAATACGGAGAACGAGGGATTGTAGATTTTGATCCGTCTATAAAGGAAGGTTATCAAAAGGATAAAACCGAGATGACAATTGAATTCACTCACCTGTTTCCAGTTCAAATACCGAAAATACATTTTTCAATTCGGTGCTGGCAGACGTGCTTGTGGATGATAAACGCTGAAAATCCGGATGAGCCTGGCAAAATAGTTCCATGCCCTCATCAGTCATGGTCTCTGTCGTTCGCATTTCTGTTGCTAAACGTGGCAACAATGCATCCAACCGATGGCAGAGCCAAGGCTCCCATTGTGTGGACAGGCGGCGACGCAATTCCATCACCTGGTCCACACAGCTGTAGTAATAGACGGGTGGTTCAAGGGCATAGTCAACCAGGGGATTACAACGAACGTAAGGAGCAGATAAGCCAGTGGCATCGTCATAAGCTCCGTCTGCGGAATCCGGTAGTGACATTATCTCCCCTGAGCGCAGCTGCTGCAGAAAGTACTGCTCGACCCACTGAGGATCACGTACACCATCCATGAGTCCAGGGAGACATGGTTCGCGTTGGGCGAAATTTACGGGTTCTCTGTAAGAAAGTTAGAAAGTAGTGAAGCAGAACTAGTCCTATGAGCAGGAATAAAAAGTGACAACAGTGAAAACAAACTGTTTACATTAGGTTATCAAACAGCCCCAATTGTGGTTTTAGAGAAGCATGCAAACGTCCTTTCCTTTCTTTTCGGTTCTTAATGGGTTGTCCAGTGAGATGAACTGACGGGGTTGTCCGCATAAAGGATGGCAGGGGAACTGGTACGATAACCGTTGGTAAAATAAAAATGTAGAGAAACGTTGACTGTCCAAAACATGTTGACCATGAGCATGTGGTCTACAATGAAATGCTACGTTCGACCATAGTTAGTATTCTGGACATCTGAGTTCGGCTTCACGTGTTCAGCAGGTACCCAGTAATGGCGTTTGTCCGCCACACTGCTTTCAGTTATCACACCAGTCAGGTTGGAGTGGACAGGCAACGCTGGTGTTAGAAGCAGAAGCATTTTTTAAGACCATCACGAACCTCGGATTGACTTATTAGGACGAACCTCTGACTACTGGTGAGTAGCCAGAATGTTTTACCTAAAGAGTTGTCCAAGAGTCGAACGAAAGACGCTCATTGAACCATAGAAAACAAAGAATGTGAAAGAATTCGTTTCAGAAAACTCACGCCATACAAGCACATATTCAAAAGTAGTTTACAAATGTTAAATTCAGCTCCTGCCGACTTTAGTACTAGTAACACAGTGAAGTAAATTCATTGCTTTTAAGCGGTTCATTTGCCGGCCAGATACCATGCGCTCCAAACACAGGTAAAAAGATGGACAATGGAGGATATGGACTGAATTGAAAGTCTGCTTTTGAACGAGTGGCGAGTGAACGGGTTTGGCTAGTACGTTCAGCTTACCAGTTTGAGAGATTCCTTAAGGGACGTTGCCGGACACAGCGCACACAGGGGTGACTGTCAAGCACGCATAATTCCGTCAGGTGACTTAGGACTAGACGAACCCCTGGATTGTCCGCCGCAGTGGCGTTGGATCGCCAAAGGTGCGCAGCCGGAGGCGAGTGGAAAGTGACGGGACAGTTAAGTCGACTATTATGCTTAGAAGTAGAAGTCTTGTTTGTGATAATCCGCACAACAATTTCAAACGACTCCAGTATCTGATTGACAGTAGCAGCAACAACAGTCCTGCCTGCTTCAGAATGCACATATAAAAAGCAATTAGATAAAGTGGGTGTCGGGGCCTCAAGATTGATTCCCACATGCCTGAGGCTGTCGATGCCAGATGACCCGCAGACATCACGATCGACTCAGGACGAATGGCGTCGTCAGTCTTAAGGGATGAGTCTACAGGGGGAGTACTGGCGACAGAGTGGGCGGAGGGAGAAAACGTATGTGCAAGAGAAAGAAGGGAGGCAGCAGCAGCAGCCTGTTTTCGATTAGCCGCTCTGCTGTATGTAAAACGACCTGATTTTACCACACCACAGTCAGTGTGGCGCGACAGTATTTTTAGTGATAGGAACCATGGTTTTATCCCCGTCGAGATACTGTCAGGGGGTCCAAACCTAGATAGGTGAACAACTAGTCTTACACTAAAGCCTTTGTCTAAAAAGCCTGACTGCAAAGCAGTGCCGTCTTGGGAAAAAAGCCAGCGCATTACACTTTTACGGACCAAGTCGCTACATATACTTCAGCTGCCAATCTGGAGGACAAAGAGAAGGTTGGTCAGACCTCTAGAAATTGACCAACCTGGTACAAAGGATCAGATCGTCGTACCGACACCTCGCACTATAGCTCAACAGGTCACTGAGGGACACAAACACTACATTAATGTCCAGTCTCTTGGTGAGGTAAGGTATGTTATGGTTAAGTGTTTTGAAGCCAAGAAGCAACTGTTAGAACGTAACTCGTGGACGTAATAGAAAACAGCACAAAACATGCAGCATCTAGGAGTGCCACCAACCACTCAATTGGGTGTCCTTTCGTCGCTTATGAAGGCTGTATATGCTTCCCACGGTACCATATACACTGGTGTCAGGCAACAGCGCCCCCCGTCATCTTTTGCTCTCAACTATTTAATCGATGTGCTTCTCGAATCTTCTTTACCTGGTTCTAATAACTATGAGGTCGAAATACTCCCGATGCATTGGCTCATGGACATTGAGTATGCCGGCAATATTGCTCTTCCTAGACCAGACCGTTTAAAAATGCGCGCCACTTTTAATAACCCAGCCCGTTGCACAATTCGCCATGCGCTTTACACCTGGAAAGTCCAAAGTGCTACTGTGAGACTCATTCTTGGAGATGAACCGTTTTTGTGTGATAAATATGTCCAACTAATTGGGCAGTTGCATAAGTACCGGCTGACTGATGAAAGACAAAATCATTTCCGCACTAGGAAGGCTAGAATAGCATTTGAGAACCTCCGGCATCAGATTCACTGTCAAGAGTAGAGTGTACAACAATGTGTTCCGATCTGCCTAACTTTATGGATCAGACACGTAGCCGCTGCGTTCGGAAGAGATTCGGTGACTGTTTTTGATCATCGAACCAAAATCATTGCGCGGGTCTGGTAGGGACATCAGATCAGTTATATTCGGGAACGCCAGATGGTTTTCTGGATAGGCAACTCTCTCTCCACAGATTACGCCGATCAAGTCACGTGCTCCCTATGTCAGAGGACCGTTTACCTCGCAAAGCCCTCTTCGCCCAATCTTATGTTCGATGGAGACGACCCAGGCGCAATGAAACATGAAAGCCCTTACCAGTTAACCCAGTTCGAGTTGGTGACTGCCGTCTCCCGGGACGAGGCAAAATAATGGTTAGTGAGCGTGATGGAATGAATATACATCATGGCCAACGCTGATCCTGCATCAAAGCAGGTGGAACCACCGTACTTAGATACACAGTTCGTAGCCGAAAAATCAAGGCTGAACTGAAAGAGGATGGGGCCTATGAGGAGTACTGAAAGTAAACAGATGGTTCAATTCAAGTCTGAGTAAAATGGTCACCGGACGCGTGGACTAAATGGTTAGATCACGTGTTTCACATGTATACACCCACCTTGAGTCCTGATAATAAATACTGCATTGTCACACTCAGATGCATAAACCAGTAGGACCCAGATGATAATACAAGTGGGTACTCATGAACGAAATACAGGGAATACAAAAATGCACAAAATTAAGGGAACCTGGTTCATTTACACACCCTATTGGTATTTAGAAGCTGTTTTTTTTATCACCCGAACTTGGAAGGTCTACATTCATCGATGTTTCGGCTCCTGTGTTTCTGGACGAGGTGATGAAGGCATGCTATTAGATTAGCACACCGAGCAGACGTATTATAAACGAAAAACTTGAAACTCGAATTAAGACTACCTGATAAGGTAATCCTTCCATCGAGGGGATATTTGGTAAAAGTGAGGTGACTAATAAAGACCGCAGTGAATGCTTTCCTCATTACAGCAATTAAATTTCACTAGTATTCGACGGCTTTCGTCGAAACGGGATATAATCGCATACTTCGCCTAAAGTGAATGCCCCGGCTATTTCTGCACACGCATTTTTACTTACTTAACCATGATTCCCGCATATTAGCGCGACACCATGAACCGGCGTCAGACATAGCACTGGATCAATGGGAATTTCGCGTGCTTTGCCTAACTAAACGAGAATATGAGGACAACACCAACAAAAAACGACGGTTACCGGGACCTCGAGGTACAATAGGCTAACGCGCATGATTTCATCCCATTCCTCATTGGGACGCAGTTGTATTCTATTAACTGTAGATTATTTCAATGAAGTGTGTAGGGTGCGTACCCACGGCTGCAACAAGCCAAGTCAGAAACAATGTGTTGATAGGTTGGTGTACCCGCTGTGCTTGGGACTAAGCTATTTGAAGTGATTGCTAGATGATAGATAGCTCTGGGCCAGTGTGTTAGGCGGAATTCCACACGGATCCCACTTTACCACTCGCATTTAGGCGCTGCTAGGGCCGAGAAGCCTAACCCGCACAAGATTGGCCAAAAGTTCGGGAAGCTTGCCGGTCCGGCATCAAGCCGAGGTCTGATTGGTCGAAAGTCTGGGCCCCACAACCAATCACGACCCAGTACTGGCCGAATGCCGGTTGCCAGAAGGTTGTCGCTGCTTACACTATATATATGAAGCGCTGTAAAACTGTTCTTGACTTGGTTTTGGGCGTTAATATATCTTGTGCACCTTTGGTGGTTGTTTTGACGCGAACGCTAGCTCCTGAGAACTAAGCTGAGGAAAATATCGTTACTACACAATGACATGAGGCACACCCATTATGGTGTCACCTCACTAGGAATAAAATAGCTAATTGGGGAACCAGATCTTGTCTCCTTTTCGGTCCAGGAGGGTTTGTTTCCTCCGTCCTCCTCCAAAACCCAGATCTTGTCTCCTTTTCGGTCCAGGAGAGTTTGTTTCCTCGAAGGGGATTACAATGAAAAAATCTCCGTGTCTCCAAAGTCGTCTCCTCAATAGATGTGTTTTACTGAATGGGGAATACCGTATTCTCGAACGGTCATTTTGAGTTACCTAGATAGAACGGACATGAAGCGATAATGCCATAATGATCAGGACCATGGACATGGGTCAAAAAAGGCACGGCACAGGCGGATTGGATAGTAAACGGCCATCTTCACGAACCCGGCAACGAGTCGGTGCTGACGAATACATCAGAGGTCCCCGATAAAATGCGTACAGCAAACTGAAACCTCACGACAGAGAAGTAATTCGAACTCGGAGTGACGTTACACGTTACAACGACTTAGTAGTGGTAACTGGAAAAATGTGACACAAAAAGACCAGATATCTCAAGAAGAGCTAAACCTAGACAACAAGAAAACACCAATGCAGCTCCAAACAAGGGTGTCTTTGCAGACACAGATCAAACGGCAGTGACAGGACGTATCAGGAATTGGTAAGAGTAGTCGCCTAAACAGGCTTAGCAGGGTTGATTACGGACCTTTCCCGAAGTCCAAACATTAGTCTCTTTCCTGAAAACTGAGACTGTTCTCATACAATGATGGCATATTAACAGTAGTACTGATAGAGGTGAGGACGGGAACCATCCGTTGCATCCGCACATCCAGCCGCGAGCATCAGAAGAAAGCGAAATATTCTAAGATGAAAAACTTACACCAGTAGTCGACGCCCAATGTACCAGTAAACACGCCCGGCTCGATCAGTGCCAATCGGTTCTCTTCGATGAACTCTACCCGATCGCTCCTCCTCCGTCAAGCATTCGGAAACCCCAGTAACCTAAAAAAGAAAGTAGTAGATTGAAGTAGCCGTGTCCCAACCGAAACAACTGTGCAGATGTTTTCACCAGGCTAAAGAGATCTATTTGGAAGCTCGAGCGGATAAGTATCCTAATGAAGACGGGTGGTTCTTGTTTCCGTGTGCAGTCAGTCGTACGATCGTACTGTATGTAAGGGTACACTTAAAGGACTAATTCAGTTCATTTGCCGGAAAATTTTTATAGAAAAAGTGGTGGGTCTATTGACAGACAACGTCTCAATTTGCCAAGCCAAGTGATTAAACCACCAGACTGGTCGAGTTTTAAGACCGTTTCTGAGCAAAATGGACGAATCAAGTTAGCCCGACTGGGCAAATTGGAAACACGTTGTCGCAGGCAATCTGATGATATGATATTAAGGTCCAAACAAGGAAAACCAAACCAATTCCCACAGATACAGCAATGAGAAATTAAAAGGCGTGAAATTTCCATGTGTTACGTCCCCTGTAATGATAGTCACTTTGCATGCAGATTTACTGGTCCACACATGATATGTAACACTCTGCATACCGTCTACTGTCTTGAGAGGTCAGTATCAAAAGCGATATTTTACTCTGGAACGACTTACTCGGAGACAAACATCAGCAAGAATCGAAATAGGGGGTGGATTAAAATAAACGTGAGATATCCGAGAAAGGCCGCATCAAGTTACTATCAACTGGGGATGCAGCTGGGGACACATTCGTCACCGAAAAAGATACTTACTTGGTGCTTAACGCAAATAGGACAGAGCCAGCTACTCGAAGGAGCCGACTGTAACGGAGGATTGAGACACGTCAGATGGTATACAGCTGTGCACCCGTCACAA
The DNA here is from genome assembly GCA_003604175.2 of Clonorchis sinensis. Lineage (NCBI taxonomy): Eukaryota > Metazoa > Platyhelminthes > Trematoda > Opisthorchiida > Opisthorchiidae > Clonorchis > Clonorchis sinensis. The sequence continues at coordinate 13,046,485 of CM030372.1, forward strand.
CACAAGACGTCGCCACTTCTGTAACACATAAAAATGCAAACGAAGTATTTTACTTTTTTTCGAGAAAAAACAGAGGAACCGAAGTATTTTACTTTTTTTCGAGAAAAAAAGTAACTGATTATTTAAAAACTGATTTATGGAAAGGCACTATGATGTACGTTTGGCACACGTAGAAGTGAGAGCTACAAAACGGGCTTGGGTGTCCGGTGAAAAAACCGAAGTCATCATCATCAGTTTAAAATTCTTCGTAGAGACCTTGCGTAACGGTATTCAAAAAAGATCATAATGTTTTGAATCAACCCTAACCGGTACAATACACTTCTTTCCCAAGTTCACCTCTTCATCGAGTGAGTGGAATCGGCAGATGAGAAGGGAAAACCTGAACTGATCTAACTTTACTTCAAAAGTCGAAAATGGTCCATAAATTACGTCCACCTTATGCTAAAAGCACGCAACCTTGTCTGTACAGAAACTTTTAGGGCTTCTTGTATGCCCTCAAACGCCTGCAAGTCCGAGAACACGAACATAGTATACAAACAAACTTCCTGGGCATTCCCTGCCGAACAAGCATGTTAAGCAGAACAGAACAGTCAAACGGGTCAAACGCGTCCTAGAAATCCGGAGGTGCCGTGACAGAACGTCATACTTATAGATATGGACAAGCCGAAATCCCAACTGCTGTCCTCCAATCAAAGCTTCACGGGCCACCATAAGGCAACGAAGGACAAGTGGCGCCTACAGTCTCGTTACGACTCGAGTCAAACTGAGTCCTGTGATTACCACATTCATTACTGGCTCCTTTTTTCCCAAACCGACAGTAGTGTTTACTCCTCCCAGTCTCGCTTTCCAAAATAGATGCTGCATGTGGAACTTTCACTGAAGGGCGATATTGATACTGATATCGTAAGAAAAAGCAGCTAGTCGATAGCTGTTTCCCACGAAAGTGGGTGAATTCGGAGACGAAACCGTCCAAGTTCATTTGCCATCTCCGCCAAAATGATTGTTGCAAACCTACTCGGGTGGACAACTGGGGACGGCAAATTCCTATACGAAAAATCTATGCTCTGTGTCGGACATTAACGTTCTCGCGATCTCTCCCTCTAGTCAATGCCGATCGCCGAAATGGAAAACCAAAAACAAGCTATCCATACGAGTAAAACAAGGATAAAGTGGTCTGCTTGCGTCACAACCGATTGGCCTGAGTGAATGACGGTCATGTGAAAAGACCATGAAGCTGCGTTGAAACGCTTTCTGAGTGCACAGACTGAGGTTGCGTCAGACATTATTACTCTATGGATCTTGGTATTGGGAAAGCGTTGTTAAAACCAACCAAGTGATTCATATAAGCCAAATGAGCGAACACTGCGCTAGTAATCGACCTCCTCGATTCCGCTGTCAGTCAGAATGCTTCTTTATTCTCTTTCACAACTGCAGTGTCGTGAGTACTATTTGTTCTACTGTACAATGGCTGTTGAAGGTGAAGTTGCACTACACTACTGTCATGAACGGGGGAACGGCGAATTCAATTAGTTGAAGAAAAAGTTTACTTTGGATATATCACGTAAAATCGCTCAGCTGTAACACCCTTCCGGTGCCTAGCTGCCATGCCACCCGAAAGAAGCACGAGGGCTGAGATACTGCCAGGTTGCCCAAGCCTAGACGGGGGAAGTCGAGAGCCAGATTCGGGTTCGAACCACGGACTTTCCGATCAGTAAATTCGCGCTCTAACCACTTGAGCTATCTCGCCCCATGCTCTTCAAAACCCACCACCGGCTTTCATCGCTATAAGCTACGGTGGTGCTCTTTCGATAGAAAGAACAGCATCTTCGGTGGAGAAATGAGTCGGTCAAAAGACTGATAGAAAACGGTGGTGGTATATGGCAGTCTACTGCTCCCTATTCACGATAGCAAAATCGGTCAAATAGCGTTGCGGGAAGAAATTCAGACGCATTCAGTAAGACTCCGTGACCGTTCATTGCACTTAAAAATTACCAGGCTATTCGTCCGTCCGGCGGAAGGCCGCCTCTGTAATGCAACCAAAGGAACTTGTACTAGAGACTGCCTGGTGAATAGATTCGGCACATTTGACGCTTTGAATTTGGAGAGAGTGAAATTACCGTTAACAGCACGTGACATACATGCGGTTATTTGTTCTCTGATACCTCTCTCAGAACAAGTCAGAATTAGTTCCCCTCAGGTAAGTCCTTTAAGAGAGTGGACAACAGGTGACACTCACAGAAAAGGCCATCCTCAAACTGAGACCAGTTTGATAGTCTTTAGTAATCACTGTTTGGTGGATTAGTGTAAATTTGCATTCTACTCATAGAATCATGGATACTGCTGAAACAAAGGCTTCACTCTTAATATCTTTTTAACCTGCCCGAACTTTTGGAAAACATTCGTTGAATTTACCACTGATGAGAAACCCCCGACAGAGCACGTTTTATGTTGATCTCCATTTCCCAAACACTATGTGTGGAATCCATCAAAAGCGAAAACCAACTTGCTCGCACTGCGGAAGATCTAAACCAGGTCACCAGGTCCCGATTTGTCCCACATAGCCGTTTGGTTGAGATAGCGATTTGAAATGTTTTTACATCCTGTTCAGTTTAAACAGTAAACAACCAAATTGCAGAATGAAATTATTTCTTACCATCTCCTCCACTGGAAAGTGGAGTAGAACAGCAAGTTGCATGGTTTATACATGTCTGAAACTACGTGATTATTTGACAACAAAAATAGTGGTCTTAGATCTTCCTGAGCGAGCAGTCCAGGGTTAAAGCAAAGACACGAAGATAAATTTCCTTTCTGGCGTGATGGGTTTGGTATTCATCGTTGTAGCAGCCTTGTGTTTTGAGATGAACCTGTCCAGACAATTATTTTCAGGTCTCCACTCGCTAGCAGGTTAGCTAGCTAGCTTCACAGCAGTTATGTATCGACAAGGTGCATTCTCGGACGACCAATTATTAGCTAGGCCAGAATTGGAAAATCTTCTTGCCCTCCATTTACCCATCCAGTTTTAGGGTACGCGGACCCTGTGCGAAAACCACCGTGGCATCAGCCTGTTAGCTGTGGCATCGAAGGTGCTCTCTGGCCTTATCCTTCGAAGGTTGACTGAACACAGGGAGAGACAAATCCGTGAAAACCAAGCTGGGTTCCGTCCTGCAAGAGGATGCATCGATCATATCTTCACCCTCCGACAGATTCTTGAACAGCGACACTGCTTCCAGCAACCAACAATGGTTGTGTTTCTCGATCTGAAGGCTGCCTTTGACTCTGTAGACCGCCAGGCACTATGGCAGTGTCTGTGGAGCAAAGGTGTCCCCCTTAAATTCTTGACCCTTCTTAAGGCGCTGTACGCCAACTCCCGCGGCCGTGTGAAGGTCTACGGGAAGCTCTCGCCTGAGTTCACCACATCAAGTGGTGTCAGACAGGGCTGTCCTCTTTCACCTTTCCTCTTCAATTTCGTCATTGATACGATCATGGAAGACTCATTATCAGCCTCTACTGCCTGTGGGGTCGAAGTGCTCCCGGGGCGTCCGCTCACAGATATCGAGTATGCAGACGACATAGCTCTTCTTGGATCTGACGCCGTGGTAATGCAAAGAATATTAAATAATCTAACTAATTCCGCCTCACGGTTCGGCATGCGCTTCACACCTGCAAAGTGTAAAGTGCTAGTGCAAGACTGGGTGGGCCCGAACCCTAGCCTAGTGCTTGCGGGTGAACCGATTGAGGTAGTAGACAAATTTGTCTACCTGGGCAGCTGTATTAGTCCCGGTGGTCTCGCGAAAGATGATATTTCCATCCGAATTGGGAAGGCCCGAGCAGCTTTTGTGAACCTGCGTCACCTGTGGCGTAGGCGTGACATCAGCTTATCCGTCAAGGGTCGAGTTTATAATGCTGCGGTGCGCTCCGTATTACTGTACGGATCAGAAACCTGGCCGCTGCGCGCCGAGGACGTCAAACGACTTTCAGTGTTTGACCACCGATGTCTCCGGAGCATTGCCCGAATCTGGTGGGAACACCGGATCAGCAATGCTGAAGTACGTCGAATGGTATTCGGGAGGAATAACTCACCCTCGATAGATGAACTGATCACACTGCATAGGTTGCGCTGGCTTGGCCACGTGCTACGCATGCCAGTCGACCGACTTCCTCGAAGGGTTCTTTTCGCACAACCACGTGAAGGGTGGAAACGAGCCAGAGGCGGTCAAACAATGACTTGGCAGCGAAGTATAAAAGCCATTACCAGCAAACTCAGCTGCGCTGGTCACTGCCGTCTTCCTGGATGGGGACCCCGAGACGGGCCACATCAATGGTTAGAGACATTGTCAGACATGGCCCAATCGCGCCCTCAATGGCGCTCATGCATCCAAGCTATTGCCTTCAATGCATAGCCCCCTTCCCAATTCCCCGACGTAACAGCCCATTGACAGTGGTGCATTTACGCAGCTCGCGCCTCCAATGCGCAGCTACCTACCTCACCTCCCCAAATCATCGGCGGACGAAACTGTAGCAGCTACAACAACTGTACGACAAGTACATGGTTTCTTACAGCTGATGATGATGATGATCCAGTTTTAGGCTACGTGGAATAATAATGCTTGAGGCAAAACGTTAAAAACCGTAGATTCTTAGCCTATACCCTTAAAGTCGAAAAAATGAAATCAGCACACAATGAGGCTCATGCTAGGGGAGGCACACACTTGTGAAAGGATATCAGTTAAAGACGACGACCGTGAAAGGTACTCGTAGGATTATTGATAGAAAAACAACTCACTGATGACACACACGACAATGATCCTCGTGTGGAAGAAATCCGTCCCGCAAAATGTCCCCACGAACTGGACCCGTGGCCACTATGAGATTGACCAGACCTCTGAGTACAGCTACGCGTTTCTCGACCGGAACAAATGGATAAGCGGGATCTAGCGGAATGAGACCAGCTGGGAAGAGAGCGGCAGTAAGCACATTGTCTGCACCACCGCCACCGGTAGGACCACAGCCAGCAGCACCGGCAGCATACGCAGCAGCCATACTCATTGAACTGAGACTGGAAGCAGCAGCTAGAGCCGCAGATTCAGAGGACTTCACGCTTGCCAAATAGGTTGCCAGCAAATGAGGCCAGGTGAAACGGTCAAGCAGATGAAACGTTATTGTGACGGAGTCTTTAGAGTCAACTGGATACATCAACGTTCCTGCAGCATCGTCTTCACGTGTCAGAGCTCTCAATAGCGCAATGTGAATCTCAGCCAGCAGAATAGAATTCTCATTCGCAACCAGTGCCGCCAAAAAGTCTTCAACTTTGAATGGCGAAAGACGAAGCAGTCGGTTGTAACGGTTTAATATCTCGTATATTGAAAAAGCATCCATAATTAGGCGCTTCGGGCAAACTAAGTCGGACGCAGATGGCGGTAATGCCAAGTGAGGTGACTGATACAATAGCTGAATGGGGTCCACGTTCAACATAGCTATGGTGAAGGGATCGCTTGAAACGGGACACATAGAAGGCTGATCAGGGACAATTCTGGACGAGGTATCAGGTCGGGTTGAAGACTGTTGTTCATCCTCCTCCATAACTGCATCCTCTTCCTCCGCATCCAGCGATTGAGAAAATTCATTCAAAGGATATGAACGCTCAGATCGGTCCTCCTCCACATCATCTTCGTTCAACTCTTCATGTGGAGAAAGTGTTCGAAGGTTGGTCGCTTCCTCATAATCCAATTTAGATCCGCTGTAGGAGGAAACAGTACCGTCACCATATTCACTGTCATCTCTACCGCTGTCTTCTTCCACCAGGCCGGCAAGAATAGCATAGTTGGGCTGCGATCCGCGACGTGCAGAATTCCCACCAACCCTTCTGGACACCTTATAATCTTGATTCTTTGGATTAGGCTTCGACTTCTTCGCACGTGCAGCCTGGAAAAAGGACGGACAAGGGAACAGCTCGCATCACAAGCAACTCCAGTACCGTAAAAAGAATTCAACCAAGAAGGAAGCCACAGTAAAAAGATGGGTAGCACAGAAGGCAACGGACTGTCTGGTGCATGGCCACAAAGGCAAGCTCTTCACGATTAGTGAAAACTGAAGATCGTGTAACGAATTCCGGTGAAAAATAGCTTATTTATTCTTACGAATGACGCGCCTTCGGCACGAGACCAACTATCCACGATACCACAACTGGACCTCAAATGCGCACAACTGGTTCAAGCATGTTCCATCTATCCCGTTCATCTCGACCGAGACTGTCTAAAATCCCGGTAAATTGTGTTCTGCTAAAAATTATACGCTAGTCTGTTTGTACCTGTTCCCACAATTTCGCACTCCCCGTAAGCTGTTACCTATGATTTGCAGTCTGGGGATCACGCGGTCCCCATCCTGGAAGGCGAGTAGCACCGACAGCACCCACAACCGCACATATGACAAGAAACCAACTCGGCTAAGACCTGCTGTCACGTTTCCCATGTTCTCCTTCTTTTCAGAGAAGCGAACAGTGCTGAGGCAAACGATCGTCTACACAGAGCAAACACGACCCAGCCAGCATAACCGGCTGAACCACATCACATCTTCAAAGTTGGATACACTTGAATGGTTGCTCAAAATCAGTTGTTGCAGTTCAGCATTGTTAACCAACATCAACGCAATATATGTGCAATGCTTCGAAGACACTGACGTTCAGAGGAAAATAGTAGTCTTTCGTCGGATGGGGTTTACAAAGGACGCTGGATTGATCCCGCTGATAGCGCCTTAGTTCGACGTGCTACACAGATGTGTTTAGCCTAACGCTGTCTAAGTGTGTAGACACCTTAGCCTTGACCCTTTCCTTCGCACTATGTTCATACCCATCCCTCACTGTTTATTAAACCCTTCTTCCCTCATGGTTGTGTGGCTGTTGACTAGCGGCATGTATTACCTGTGTATTGCTGTCAACGGTGATTATGAGGAGGATGAGGCAGTAAAAAAAAAAGGCTTCCAAGAATCTAGCGTTCAGTGTTGGCAACGTCTCAATCGGGTGATACACAAATCAAGTGAAACCGGCAGATACTCTTCAGTTTGTAAAAGTTAGTTTTTGGAAAAGACAGTGCAGCGAATGTTAGAAACGAATAATTCAAAACCAAGCCTAGATGAAACAACTGCATATTGAAACTTCCAAACATGGTAGTCAAATACGAGTACAGAAGACTCTACTGAGCAAACGAGTTTGTCAATCGGACTGCCCATTATCTGCTCATGAAAGAGAGCAAAGCAAGTAAGCCCCAAGGGACTAGGAACCAGCTGGCTGAGATGAAGAAAATACTGCATAAAAATCATGACCACGTACCTGTTTCTTGCGCCGCGCTTCTTCCTCATCCTCCCGCTGTTTCTCTTCTTCCAAACGTCTGAAGTACTCGTCATCATCAAGTTCGCCCTCCAGTCCAGCATCGGCCTCGTCGGAGTCATCTTCACCAAGCCAGGGCGCATAAGAGTCGACGACTTTCTTGCGAGAAGCATTCTTCGCCGGTTTAGAGCGACAGATTTTTCTGGCAGAGGGTGTCGCCGCTAGACAGGGTAATTGAAAGACAAACCCATATCTTTTTGCATCTAGCACGAGAAGCAATACCAACGAAACTCTACAGACAAAATGAAAGAACACTCAGCCAACAGACTAGTGAAGTTGAATGCCGACGCCAAAGCACCAGGAAGGGCAATTTGAAAAATACATTTCGACAATTAAAAAAGGTCTAAAAACCGAAATTCCTTAAAGTGTAAGCTGCGTCTACAATTATCGGATGAAAAAGTGACGCACGGACTCCTTCGGAATATCATAGTATGATGAATCTATGGATCCCGTCCCCTCGCTCTTGATCACTACAGCCTCTTTCGGCAACAAATTCACCCAATATACTTGGACTGGGGGCGATCTATATCTTTCATAAAAAATAGCACCCTGGATGAAACGTTGGCCTGTCGCTCTGGAATATCTAGCAAATGTCTTATTCTAGTATACGCTACCACTTGAGGTGTTACCTGTGTGCGTTATTTCTGGCATGAAAACCAGAACGTTGATGAATCAGATACCGAAGTACTCTCCAGGATATAATACTCAACCCCTGGCAATTTTCGGGAAGGCACGAAGTTTCCAACCCAAAATTTCTCACCGCATATTCCGCGGAATTACCCTCAGAGGTGAATTACCACGGACTGGTCGTACAGCTGCCAAATGCCCAGTTGCTGAAGCAGCGCCAAACACGCCGAACAACAACTGTTCCAGGTCTTCCTGACATCAAGAATTTCTCACACTGTAGACAAAACATATTGCTGCTATATGGAGCGAAGAAAAAGTGTCCAATGTTCGCTGGTGGTTAAAACGCTGTTCCGGAAATTAATACTGCAAAGGAACAGTCTATGATAGGCACACGTCTGAAGTAGACGATTTCCGTGCGTCTCGTATCCAACCCAATACGAACATGCAATTGGGACTCAGCAGCGCCTAGTCTACCTACATGGGCGTTCATGTAACCGGCAACCACGATGTATCAGATTTCAATCCATTGTAAAAGTACACCTATGGCATCGTAGAAACTGTCCTAGGAGGATTGAGAACTGCAGTCCGTCACAGTCCATCAGTCACAGAAGTTGCCAAACGAACCCCACAGCGGCAACTGGCAAGTGGTATCCAGTCAAGTAGAAACGTTTCCTCTCAATGGCTCAATACAATACCCAGCCAGACATATCTAACTGCAGTGGTCCCGCAGTGGGAACGGAGTAAGGAGCAGTCAGTTCAATCACAGTGCTTGCTTCCTGGATCCTTTTTTCGACATGCAGCATATATCAATGCCGAGAGGATCCCGCGTACGAGCAACATTTTCTTGTTGTCCTGCTTGCTTCAGTGTCATTAAGGGCAGCTAAGTAGACCGGACTTCAGGGTTTGGAAAGACCCCAAGAGGTTTAGGTTTGTTTGCGAAGTCTGGCACACATAAGCCGTAGTCGAATGTTGTGCATGGCGAACAAAGCGGTTGGTACTAGTGCTAGACCCACAGAGCGATTATTCACGTTATGGTGGGATAGGACAGAAGGGTGAACATCAGCAGCTGCATGTTTTCGCCTACACGCCCACTGATGCCGAAGTAAACCCGAGGGATTAAGACAGACCAGTAGACACAGAGGGGAGTGATGAGAACTGTTAGCTGACCTACGTATGGTGCCACAACAATGACCAGGGGCATTATCTTTTTCCACACCAAAAGATTAGTGTCAACCACGAATTCCTCTAAATCACACCGGGATACCTCTCCAGATAAATTACTAGTGGATGGTGTGGTGGACCCCTGAACACACTACCAGTTGCTGAGTGAACCACAGCACCCGTGCGAAAACCGGAGGGTCGGGGCCTCCTCTAATCCCTCAGCTGTTCAATTTTAAGGGGCGAGGTGGCTCAATTGGTTAGAGCGCGAATTTACTGATCGGAAGGTCTGTGGTTCCAACCCGACGTCTGCCTCGCGACTTCCCCTGTCAAGGTTTGGGCAGCCTGGCAGTATCCCAGCCCTTGTGCCATCTGGTGGCGTGGCAGCTAGGTACAGAAAGGGCGTTACAGCTGAACGATTGCTCTTATATTGTTATAAGCCAAAACAAAATATGGCAAAGGCTTGGTTTGGTAATCACCGAGTGACATCCGTGTCCACTACATACAGAATTACAATTAACATGACTAGCTGGTTCATACAGCCTGGTCTCCACAGGTCGAGATCCCAAAAGAATGGCTTACCACGACAAGTTGTATTCCACTCGGTTCAAAGCTGCACTTCCGCACATGCGGTATTGGAGATTTGTAACACCAACTGCATCGCCTAGTCAAGCAGAGTACATCGGTTGCCAAACGTCTCAAAGATAGAAAAGCCCCAAAAGAGAAGGGCATTCTCTACCCGCAACCATCTACACACACACACACACATACACTACCTCAAACAGTCTCTCCCCGCTCCCAAGTCCTAAGAAAAGTGACAAAACAACCCCGGAAACTTATCAGATAACCCGTCTATTTATTACTGCCACCAAGATGTTTGCTTCTACACTCCCGGAACGTTCTCGAAAGCACGAGATGCCAAAAAAACAACACAATTACAGCGGCTCCATTTGAATCTTTTGATCAATCTACGTTGAGTTCTGGAAAACTGGTCAAATCCTAGCAGCGAAACATTACGTCTCAGCGGCTGTTACACCGCACTCAATTTCAAGCAATCATTACGGACTTCCGTTCGTGCTAATGGCGCATTACTCAAACTCATTGCCTTCATCAAGACTTGCTACACATCAAAAGCTAGACTTTGCGTTTACGGCGAGAAGACGTGAGCTTGATCTTGACTCCCGAGTGAAAAGATGCACTTTATCACCAGTAATCATTTGTGATCGGAGACGCAATGGGCAAAGATGGTCAGATGGCTCAGTGATTAGAGCGCGAATTTACTGACCTGAAGGTTCGTAGTTCGAACCCGACTTCTCCTGTTTATGCTTAGGCAATCTGGCAGTATCTCGACCACCGCGCTTCCTTCAAATGACATTTCACCCAGGCGTCGAAAAGTTATTAAAACTGAAGGATTAGTAATTCATTATTACGCAATGGGCACTTGGGGCCTCGCATCCAAACGAGCCTCCAATACACTGACGACATTGTCTTACTTAGCACAAACATAGATACACGAGTCACTGTTCAGTGAGTCATCTATGATGCAGGGCTCGTCGGACTGACACCCAACAACAGCCAACACCAGCAAAACGAATTTTGTCCCCATACGAGCAACAGTTTAACGGGCAGTCGTGCGCATATAAAACGAGATTGAATGCATCGCAGCATCTTAACATTAGGAAGAAGCGGAAATTGACCCTTGTGTCACTCCAGCAGGACACACCTTTATGCAACTCATAGACTGTATGGAGAAGCGCTTTAGATTTCCGAACAAATGCTCGTCCAGCAGAAGCGGAAATTCGCCCACTCCACACTTATAATACAAGACGCTACGGATACAAGATATCTCTGAAGCCGACGTTTTTGGCGTCTAAATCACATTCTGAACATTCAACTGTTCGATGAAATGCTGATTAAGAATCCAACATTTGATATAGCTACTACGGCAGCGACACATCCGTAGTCCGGAAACCTGAAGAGAGGCTTGCAAATTTGCATTACCTCGTTCTCCCTGCGAAGGGTTGCAATGAGGAGTTGGAGGAGGGCTGAAGACTTGGACTGGTACTACCAAGATAGATGTGGGACGGTTCGGTCTCAACCTGGTATGAAGCACTCGTTGTGGAATCAGAAATAGGTTTCAGATCCGCATAAAAATGGCAACCGACCACCATTCGCGGGTAACAACAGTATCGGGAATTCGTGAAGCCAATACATCCCTTCACAGGAGCCACTCGCAACAAAGTGGTGCAGTGTTCTGGATACATGGAGATAAGGAGCAATTACTCACTGGAAGCCACGGTTTAGGCGTATCTTGTAAAGCAAAACCAGTAGACAGTGGCACGCCACAATGTACTTCCACTTCAAAATTTACCGATTCTTTCAAAGCCGTATTCCTGATGACTCACAATAAGGATAAGTCCTACATAGCTTCGATGCACCTCTCGATTGCGAGCATTAACCCATTCATTAATGCACTTATCCATTCATACATTCTTGTACACATAAACCTAACATACTAAAAATAATACGATACCTCTCAGATACATTTTTAACTCAACTGGGCATCCAGGCCCTCAAACTGGTAAAATTCACACGGTTCATACCTACTTACAATAACGAAGCGAAAATTCATAATTTACGTGACAATGCATGCACCTTAGTGACAACTAGCAGAGGCCCCGCTTAAGCAGGGCAATTGACCAATGTATGTGACACCGGCCGTACTATCGCACTGAAAAATCATGTGAAGATTATCCCGGCCTAACCCAACCGATAATTAAACTACAACAGTTAACGAGCCAGGACAACGGAAAAATAAAATTTCCAATCAACTTACTCGAATCCGTTTTCTTCCGAACGGATGGCTTGTTCTTCAGGAGTTTTTCATATCTGAGCATATCATCTTTATCCAGTAATTTTTGTTCCGCATTGCACTCGAGTCTATCCCAATTCCCTACTTCCGTTGGACTCAAGAAAACGATCTTCGTGCGTTTTTTGGAGGAGGACGGTGCACCCGCACCAGGCGGCCCCGAGCCACCGCCCACGGAGCCTGGTACAGTGCTCATTATTCCGTCCTTACCATAGGCTGGGAGTCTGCTTCAAGGTCACCGATATTTCCGCTAAAGATGCGCTTTCCCGCCGTTTTTAGGTTCAAATGCTAGTAGACCGTTTCAAACAAAACCGATTTCATGACCATCGCACTAATCTAGTAACCGGTAGCCGTTTTGCGTTAAATTAAGGGAATGCTGTCATCTGGTTTTTTAGGATTAGTAACTCGGATTTTTGCGTTCTTTTTGGCGAGCGCGCAAAATCGGGATAAGAAGTACAGAAAATCCAGAGGCAGGACAAGAAACGGCAAGCCAGGTACGTGAGTTAAGGCAGCAAAAATGAATAGTCACCCAGATACTCCCACTGTGGTTTACAGGTACAGCTCTCACGCCCCAACAATTGACTGAGCGCATCGATTCCATTTTAGCCCTTTAGTCCTCGGCGAAGTTGAATACTGCATAGTAGAAAGTAAATTAGGCAGTCGGTGTGACCGATAGCTCATTATTAGAAAACCAACCAGCAGCCAGAATGAGTGTTAACTGCTTTAAAAATGTATGTATGTTGTGAAGAAATATGAAGCTATTCTGTTGGTTAAGGTGGGTCTGTTGAAGGCATTCCAGGATGGTGCCTGTCTGCTGCTTACACTCACCTGCCGCTGTACTACTGACATTTCCGACGGTGGAATATCCAAGTGTTTTGTGGTCCGATTCGAGAATCAACATGCAGAGTGCCTGAACAGGCACTTCCGCACACACTTCAGGTAGGTTCACTCAGACCCGGGAGTTTCGAGTGTACCACGGAAATATGAGGAAGTTGGTTTCCGTTAGACCTCCGGGGATCTCTGCAGTCTCAGCAAGATCGCTTACGAACGACACTCCTAAAAGAAAATGTCCCTGTCTCTGTACCCCTCACCTCCACGTGTTTTATTGTGCAGGTTGAGAATTACCATCACTGTGCTGCACTTGTCGCTCTGTTGAAACCAGTGGCATCCGACCAACTATCTTCAAGGTGGATTGAGAGAACCACAGCATATTATAAACGAGATGCTTAAAGCACTATCCTCACATCTCAAATGGTGAAGCCCTCGACCTGAAGCTGCCACCTTCATGTGGTGGTCGAGGTTGAATGCTGCAATGATCCGGAGGGTTACACTGGCTGGAACTTATTTCCAAAGGTGCAACCACGCCAGCAAGACCAAAGTGGAGCAGTTAGACCAAGGGAAACGAGACCCCATACAATGAGTAACCATGCTACGAGGCGGTCTGAGAGTAAGGTAGTACTGTCCTCTGTAATAATAGTGTGAATGCAGTGAAGGGTTCCTCCAGGTCGCGAGCATGTCCCTATACATGCAAACAGCGATACTGTCATCTCCTGAGGAAGGAAGGGTGGGGAAATTTCGGCCCTAAAATCCGCACACTCCGATCGTCCAATCGTTGGCCGTGACCACCGGCGCATTATTAAATGCGATCGAAGAACTTTTAAAACCAAAGGATCTGGTGCTTCTTAAAAGGCGTTTGCTGTGCGCAGCCGCATGGGGAGTGAGACAGCAATGCCTTATTCCGTGCGCCCTTCAGCCGAGCACGTAACACTACTGAGCGATCGGCTCCGGGCAGGGTCCCCAAAGAAAACCCTGCTCTCGGCTGTCTTGTGGGTTAGACTCTTGAGTCAGAGGCTCAAGGTGGGGCAAACTCAACCAAACCCCCTATCTCGGCTCGGGCAACTGGGAAGTATCATTCGCCCGCGCAGTTCTGTGTCAACCGATTTTCCCCCAACTCGTTCTCAGTACAAAAACAAACATCACTGGGTCATTTGATTGTCAGTTATCCGACCAGAGGGCCTTATGCTCCCCGCTACCTGGTACCAATAAATAAAACCATATCTTTCTAAATCACTGTGACTTATTTTATCTGGGAGCTTTTACCGTCCGAATTCTCCGATTTCACCGCAGGACTTCTGGATGTCGTTGAGATCGCTATCCATGATTGATGCCACGAAATCTATACCAGCAGGAAACGGGTATGATAGCGCACGCAAATCCCCAAAAAGGCCAAATAGTGAAGGGCCTAACGAAAGATCGATGGCTCTGGTGGATACCGGGGTCTCGACAGATGGAGAAGACTTATGCTACCGTAAACACCCGTGTCTTATACCAGCTGATCTGATCGACTGGCCCTAGGAAAGCAGCGGTCAGTGAGAAGATAATTAGAAGGACAGCCCATCAATTCACCCACAAGAAGATCAGCTGGGAATATTGTCCGAACACTTCGAAGAACAGTTTAGCTGGCATTATGCAACCAAAGCTGTGAAAAAGTGCATACGGGCGAATGCAATGCAAACCGCAATTGCCCATTGAAAGATGAAAAGTATGAAATATCTGTACGGAAACGTAAGAAGATACCAGCGCTAGACGGTCTGTATCCAGGCCTCTGCAAATAAGGCGGAGGAGCCCCGCGAAATGGGGCATGACGACATTTTTGCTTATCTCCGAAAAGAGTGCGCGGACGCTTTTCAAAAACCACCATGGGATTAGCCTGGTAGCTTTAGTATCCGGTCCTATCCTTCGAAGGTTGACTGAGCACAGGAAGAGACAGATCCGTGAAAACCAGGCTGGGTTCCATCCCACAAGAGGATGCATCGATCATATCGTCACCCTCCGACGGATTCTGGAACAGCGACACTGCTTCCAGCGACCAACAATGGTTGCATTTCTTGAGTTAAAAACTGCCTTTGACTCCGTACACCGTTAGACACTATGACAGTGTCCATGGAGCAAATGCCCCCTATGCATTCTTGACCACCCCTAAGAAGCCGTACGCGAGCCCCCGGAGCCGTGTAAAGGCTTACAGGAACTCTTGCCTGAGTTCACCAAATCGAATGGTGCCAACCAAATCTCCTACCCACCCGACAGAATGCAAACAACGCAGATTGAAGACAAACAACTATCTCCATTTTTTGTGGAATCATTTAAAGGAGCGTGCTACGCCCCATCCTCTTCTCACTGCGAATCAACGATAGCTTCAGCGCATTGTTCCATGGTTACCCCTCCCTCTTTGTGGACGATACAAAAATCGCGTACACATTTACTCTATCTGCCAAAACTCTTGACCTCCATCAAATCCCACAAGATTTAAGCTATGACTCGGTGGTCAAATGCATCTAGCGTAAGCTTCTCTCCTTACAAGTCACATAAATTACTGCCGCTCCCTGGTCCCAGCTAATGCGTTCACAATTAATCGGAACGTGTCACTTATTACACAGGAATCGAATACTTTGGTCCCAGATACTCTTATACGTTCGGCTTCCCCACCAAATTCAAGTTCACGTTGCCCGAGCACGAAAGTTTAGTTTTTAACTTTGCGCCCCTTCCACCCTCAAGCCACAATAATCGCAGTCGTTAAGCTATGCGCGCGACGAATCATGGAATTCTGGCACGCATTTTTTCCTTTGTACCCAAAGCTGTAGACCAGCACTTAAAGGCGTGTCATATCTATTCACAAAAATGTTGTTCCCACAGTCCTTCCCTCACTCTTACCGCTCCCGCTGCCAAATTTTTAGCCTTGAACCACTATGGGTCAGACGGTTTAAGCTTAATATAACTCCCCTACTCCATCTGCTGCACAAATATGCCTTTGTGGCAGATGGTAGGCTAAACGTTGAGTTCACGTCCTCGTTATAGCATCCGTAGCTCCAGCAAACATATTTTGTGCCCTTCAGCTCGTACTGACTTACGCCACTACTTCTTTTAGTTTACTGCGCTCGCAGTTGGAACAACCCTCCTCAGCAGCTGAGAAAATACACGCACAGTTGCACCTTTTGTAATCCGTGGGTGAGTTTCTCACTTTTGAATCTGCTGTCGCCTTAATTAATATCCTACTACCCCCGATCTCTTCTGTGACTCGTGTCCAGTGCATATTCGAGTTTAGCGACGATACAGCTAGTGAGCAGATAAAAGATCCCCTTACTATATCCTATTATCCCTTTAATTTGCTCCAAGCCACAGTAGTCTGGCAAATGCCCGCTTCATCTGAATGTGTAGCCTTACCGACTCTGTTTTCCCCCAGACAATTTATACCTCGTTCTAGCCAAGTCTCTACCACGGCTCACGCTAGCAGCTGTGTCTAAAGAACGATGCTCTGTTTAGCCTAGCGCTAACAGAAACCAAAATGATCCAGCTTTTTCTTCAATATTAAAGTGCATCATATGCCGAGTTATAAAGTCCATCTGCCAGTGTTCCCACTGAACACTTCCACAAATATCACCTCTGCTTGACGTGTTAGCTCACGCCAATGCATGGTCGCCGTTTAGCCATAATACACTTGCCCTGAATACCACCATTACATTTCCACTGTTCAATTGGTAGCTGTTACTTCACTTGCCTCCTCCGCAACTCACCGTTACCGGCGGCTGTTCGCTGTCCGCTCGTTCGAATTGAATGAACTATTTTGCTGAACGGATTTCGTCCATACCGGAAAAAAGTCGGATAGCTGGAGTAGTTTATCACTGTACGAGCCACATTTATGACCGCCTGGTAGTTTTACAACTAGCAGATCTGGTAGCATTCCCCACCACCTCGTATGGTGGTCAGGCACTCCCTGCAGGGAGGACCGCACCGATACGTTTTGCCATGGTGCGCTCATGTACCCGCCACCCTTCCAGTAGTATAGGTGCATCACCCATTGCCAGTGGCTTTGAATCTGGCATTAATTCGGGAAATCCATACAACAACACTGTTATTTTCTGTTTGTTGCGCTGGTGGCGAACGCTTTCTGTTTGTTTTATTTATCTGGCAACGCTATAAACTACAGATGAGGAAATCTGACCGTTGCCTGTCGAAATTTCTTTAAAAATTCATACATGGGATAGAGCACAGACTGTGCTGGCGTGCAAAGCTGCAACTGCCTTCGTCATGATTGGAGTTGCACAGCACCAAAGCCCACCTCGTCGGCCAAACAAAATATACACACCTTTCTACTGACCCTGGAAGTGGACACACACAAAAATAAAAAAGTGATATTCCTAAACTTTCTCTACCAGCACATAAGGTTAGCGTCTTAAGGCTTTTTGTCATAAACCACTTTTTACTGAAGCTGACAGCAGCACTGCAGGGACTGGTGACTTGCACTCTTACGCTCCCTCTCCTCCATAGATTATGGTAGTGTCCAACTCACGTAGTAACTCCCGAAAAATCTAGTCCACCATTTCGGATCTTCTACCCCCGTCAGTCCTTGTGTTTAATTTTTTACCACACCACTCCTCTGCGTAGTCAAACTAATTTTTTACGTGGCTCTGGTAATGTAGTAGCATGTGTTGGTAAGCATAGACAGTCTTTATTCGCTAGCTTACTATTTACAAAATCTACCTTTATCCTGTTTCAGTTAACCACTTCTTGCCATCACTCAAACTGTGGGGAAATTTTGTTTTTTCTCCATTCATAAGCTTCATTCTATCCGATGCCTCTGAAAATTCATCAGATCCTACTGATCTCATCCCGCGCGCTCTTCAGAAATACCTGATTCGGTCACCATGTTTGGCCGTCATCCGCCCTAACTGATACGTTCTTTACACTCAAAGTGATCTTCATCCGGACCAAAAGACACCTGCGACCTTATGTTGTCTTCATTCTACCCCTGCATATCCCTTTTGCCAACCCGAAATAACCACTGGCCGCAGACTTGCACATCCAGCACAATCACCGCAAACATAATGTCCGTCAGAGTGTTTTTTGGTCGTGCAAAAAACGAAACCGAGTCTTCACTTCTGAGTAAAAAGCCCAGTGCAAATGTTCTACTATAATCAGGATTCTCAAGAAAATGACAATACTTTAAAGACGTGGACGACACAACCAAGAAGACCAAAGCTTCAAGGTTGACAAAGAACTTCTTTCCTTAAACGAGTACCTGACCCTATCCACTCCGGCTCCGTTGGCTGAGAAGACAGTTATGCAGCGCTCTGGTGCGGCAATGAAGACCGCGTTTTTATCTGACATGTATATAGGAGAGAGAACGCTGATCATTGGGTATCGTCTTCGAGAACCAGCACGCTAACAAGACTGGCACAATCGCTCCTTGGTTCGTTCTCAACAGCTCCTGAAAATGAATCTCCTCACACAGAGCGGCTACGCGGAAAGGACACCAAGCGAATATTTAGTCTTCTAGTCACTCTGCGCCAGCTGCCGCACATATAATGTGGGCGAGGGCTGTGAGCATTCAAACTGACTTGAACACTAATCAAGCGCATGTCCGAGAACCGTCTTGTAAAGGCGCAAAGACTATGTCACAACAGTCCTGGAGGGAGAAGCGTAATAGATTTTCACCTGGAGATATTTAAACCGCCCCCAGTACTACAGAAAAGCCGATGGTAGTTTTATACCTTGAGGTTTTTAAAGCACGCCACCGCAAATGGCCGCGACTCCGTATTGCGGTTTCTACTCAACCGCCGCAAATTATCTACTGTCAACAAAATGGATGCTCGTGGGGTGCAAGAATCGCGTGGACGCAGCGGCCAACAAATGTGAATTGATCACCGCTCGTTTCCTCACCGGAAATTAGAGGAGCAGTGGTGAACGCTGCAAATAGTTTACTGTTTCTAAGTAGAACTGGGTCAGCTGTGCTGTTACAAGCAGCAAAATCCACCGACAGATCAACCATGAGAGTTGGTTGTACATATCAAATCCAACCCAAATCTTGGGAGTGTCTAGGCCGAGTAACCCAGTCAATGCCGCGATTCTGCGGCTACAATAGAACTATGGCAATAACTGCTGAAGTTTTGGGTCTTATTTTCATATGTGGTCCTCAGTCGCATTCAGGCAAAGCGAGACTTTTGAGCAGGGTTGAACAAACTCCTGAGATAACGCTGCAGTCTTCTGCCCATGAGTGCCAGCACCTTTTGAATCTTAATCACGACATGACCATGTTGGAGAGACCCTTATCCAACCCTGATTCCAGCATTGCCAAGACGACATCGAGGCAACCTCCCGTGGTGGCAAATTCAAACCGCAAAAAGCCTCCTTCAGCATGTTGGCAATGCGGTGAATGGCGTTTTGTACGGCTGTGTCCCCATAAACAGCACAAATACTCAGTGTGTAATCGACGTGGGCACAAGGAAAGCCAGTGCCGGACGAGGAAAACTAGTCAAAGGCGCAATCTAACCCGGAGGTCACGAAGCAAACGGAGCTGATCAGAACCCCGTTTTGACGCAATACTTACAGCATTTGACAACCAGATTGATGCTTATCGCAAATACGTTACAGTCAGAGTAGAAGGAAGTACAATTCGGTTGCAGCTCGACACGGCTCCCGATAGTACGATTGTTTCCTGAAGCATCTGACAGTGCTATTCGGTGCTTCTACAATATGCTTTTTGAGCAGAACAGCAAAAGTAGCCGTAATTAATTGTGTGGTTAACTACTTAGTGAATTTGATTACGAGATGGAGATAGCAGGCCACTATGATCGGTGTGTTGTCTATCTTGCTGCTTATGTGCTTAATCTCCTCGGCACAGACTGCATCGATCGCTTGCAGCGCTCAAAACTGCAGATTGAAAACTTATGTTCATCAAAACCGACAGGTGGGAAGATAAGATTCCGGCCTGAAAACCGTGTACCTGTGAGGGACTATCATCCTGGGCACCGAAGCCGGACTGTTAGAGTCGTCCCCAAAAGAATCGATCGGGGGATCCATAACGTCCAGGTGGGACCACTGATATGGAAGCGGTATACCAATTAGTTACGGCAGACTGGGTGCCCGATCCCAAAAGCGGAAAAACAAGCGTAAGACCTAAACCTGCTACTTGAAAACTTTTATCTTCCAAGACCAGCATCAATAGCCACCGCTTCACATGTACCTTCCGAGACGGATCCATCACTGCAACCAAGACGCCGTACCGGTTACGCCAAAAGACTTGTGGAACCCTTCCAACTTGACCCGCTTCAACGGTCTTAAGTCAAACGGCCAAATGGGGAAGGTAGCAGGGAGGCCAGATGTCTTTAGTAGTTCCAGGGCGTCCGGAAGCTAGTGAGACCCTAAAACCCCACCAGAATCTAAATAGGACAGCCTGAAGGCATCCGGGCCATTCATTTACTCAACTCAGCAAGAGCCACAGACACGCCACAGAAGCACGACCGAATGTGATCAGCGTTCGGGTATTTCATAGAAGCACGATTGATGTTAATAGTTGTTAACAAAACGCCTACCAGACAGCCTGAATCAATGTCAGAAAGCGCCCTTTAAATAGCGCGGGGGCGTTATAATTTTGCACTTGCACGCACTTGCTTGTTTGGAATAAAGCCGTTGTGTGCCTTTGTCGGTAAGTTCTTTCTGGTATACCAGGCACTGGAGTAGGAAAAGTGGTTATGTATAGCAGTTTTCTTTCACATCATGAGCTCCTGCGAAAATCCCACAACAACGGAAAATGCGCCAGCGCCGGCCTCCAACTCCACTCCATCAAAAGCAGCCACTCAGATTGTGAACACACTCGTCATTTATGACCCCAATAAACAAATCCACAAGCTCGAAATGAGTGTACTGAAATACTTACTTACACCGAGCTGGCCATGTTGATTGTGAACGACTGGAGAGTCCAAACAAACACAAAAGGAAAGCGAATGCGGCCGAATAAGCGACGTAAACCTGCCGTCAATGATAATACGCCTTGATAGTGCCAGCCAACGCACATGGGACCTGACAGTGCTTCACAGAGAACCTTGCTGGTCCGAGCGCTCTAAAAACCACAAAAAACTAACAAGCGCATGTTCACGATTCCCAAAGGACGACAAATCGAAACGTCCAACAGTAATGTCGCAAAAGCTACCAGCAGTAACCATCGAAATTTTCATCAAGGAGAAGAAAAACTATGTCCTCTAGAGGCAAAAGCCCCACAGATACAGAACGCTTGTGAGGAGAATAATCCTCTACAAACGAGAGCAGTTCCCTCAGAAACCAAGACAGGAAACAGACAAGTACGCCGCAGAGATCCTTTTGGAGGCTGTGGTTGAGATCTCACGTACAGCTGATTACTCTTTTAAACATTTTTGATAGCGCACCTCTCAGCTTCCCATTTTTGGACGCAGTTGAGGCAGTGATGAAATTCTCATCCACAGAGCTCTTCAGTCTTTTCAACAAACATCGGGATGTTAATCAGTCAGCCTGCCTTCAACAGCCATCCACCATCGCACTTAAAGAAACCTAGCCCGCCCAAGATATCTCTACCCCATTTCTGATTTGATTGGAAGCGCGAAAGGGCACATGGGATTGATTTATACTGACGTGCAGCAATGCTCATCTCGATTGTTCTTTTTGGCAGCAAGCCTGCGCCTTTTGCGATACACTGGGGATTCCATACCCGCTGCGTTAGACCGCTTCCCTTCATGTTGGCGTGGTCTAACGTTGCCCCACTTTGATCTGTGGAGGCTATATCTAGCCAGTTGACTGGGCATTGCTGAAACCTAGCATGTTAAGCGTTAGGTTATCAGTGCTGTAATATGGAAATAACAACAGCTTTTTTGCTCAATGTTGCAGACATCACCTTGAGTTCCTTTGGAAGCCAATGGTTGGCCTTATAATAATAATAATGATAATAATAACGTCTATTTTCAATTGGTGGATGACAGGCAGTCAGGCATTATCATAATGTTACAGTCAGAATAAAAGCTTCACTGACGGAGTTTGTGGGTACAGAGAAGTACACGGAAAAGTAGCAGAGTCATACAGCGTAGGCATTATCCGATGCAGACTTTAGAACTTGACGGTGGCGGGCAGAAACAAAACGAGAGGGAGCAAAACAAGGAGCATCGTGCAAAGCACAAGAAGTAGTCACGATAGGCGACATCGAATACAGTTACGAGTATGGCAGGCCGTTAAATTAGGCTATCACGCACAGTCGATGCCTCATGTTCATTGTTCCGCATAGGTGTTGGCCTGGTGTTTACTATAAGCAGCAAGTTCCAGCGACAACTCGTACAGATATGGGTATGAAAAGCCGTCTTTGGCCGCCGCTTGGGTTACCGTGCATGTAACGAGCCTCACAATCAGCGTCACACATAGGCACGGGCCAAGCAGCTACAATACGCGGCCAGTGTAGGTGAAATCGAGTACAGTCGAGAGCTTGCCGGGCTGTTGTTGGTCATCGGGTTAGGTTGTCGTGCATAGCTGAGACCTCAGAAGCAGCGTCGCACATATACGCCGGCCTAGCAGTTACAATACTTAGCCACGGTAGGCGACAACGCATGAGTTATCATGACCAACAGCAATGGTTGGCCTTATTTTCTGCCAATGTAATTGGGCTTGGTGACGTATTTTATAAAAGAGCGCGATTACTTCCAATAAGAAAGATGTGTTGTTACCTAACATGCAGTTATTTCATAACGCTGTACCATCTGCTGACTGATTGTGAATATCAGAGAATGGAGATTAACCACATAGGTGCATACTCTCATCAATACTGCAAACTATAATGAGCGGGAGGCGAGCTGCCAAAAAAATAAACTACGTCGAAGGTCAATGAACGAATTGTGGTAATTTGTTACGTTTGTGTGGTTGACAACAAGCAAGCATTATCCCACCATTTTACTGGGTGGACCTTGCAGGTAGTATGCTGTGGATGCTATCTTACCTGTAAAGAACCACGCGGAATACTACAAAATGCCAAAGTTTATGTTGTACTTTATCGCATTAACTGGTAATGAAATGCGAATTGGTACTCGTCGATGACCTGGAAATGTTGATCACTTAGACAAAATGCTTTGAGCAATATACCACTGAAAAGTGTAAACGGATTAGACTATATTCCCGCAAAATTCGTAATTTTGAAAACCCCATAGTATTGGTTAAGATGGTTTTCGTCCTTTAAGGGACCGTAGCAGTCCAACTGCTACTTAGTTGCAGCGTCTACGTCTATTTGGGGAGCACCTGTAAAAAGTAGACATGGACTAAAAAGAACATCTGGAAGGTCATTGACGTGAATCAAAAAGAGAAGCGGTCCTAAAACGGAGCCTTGAAAAACTCCAAAGGATACCGGCACCGAAGAAGTGTAGGTCGAGTCTACTTTCATTCGAAATGCTCTGTCTGATAGGAATGCCTTAATCCAGTGTAGGATTTTCCCTTGAGTCCCGTAATACTAGAGTTTCCAAAGCAGCAGAATGTGTGGGAGTCGATCAAATGCTTTTGAAAAGTCGAAAAATATGGCATCCGATATGAGTCCCTTGTGCTTGGCTTGGGTTAGGCCGTCCATAAATATGAGCATGTTCGTGACGTAAGAATGGTTTGGGAGGAACCCATGTCGAACTGGAGATATCAAGCTGTTGGTAGTAATGTTAACTAGGATGGCTTGATTCAAAATGCGTTCCATTACCCTGCAGGGCATGCTAGTGAGACAACTAAGCTTGTAGCTGCCGGGCGATAGTCTGTCACCACTTTTGTACTTTGGCGTGACAATCGCCCTCTTCCAAGAAAATGGAAGGATTCCTTCGTCGGGTGACTGACAAACACCAGGTAGAAATACTCTGCTATGGCGATATCTTATGGTTCAAACTCATCGGAAGCAATCAGGCACATAAACGCATGGGCGCGCTCAGTTTTTTCGTTTGAGGCATACTTTTTGATTAAGTTGTATCCAATCAGAATCATGTTCACCGTTGTGGGCGGGATATTTTTATTGGAACCAACTATGGGCAATAGTGGTTTGTGGTCCGTCGCAAGCGTGGGGTGTTCTCCGTAAAGCGTCTTATGGAACTTCTTTACCCCGAAAATGATGACCAGAGCTTATTTCCCAGTCTGACCGTAATTCCGTATAGATGAACCTAGCGGCCTTTGGCGTGAGCGATCGCCTTTTGCATACCATCAGGGAATGTGAGCTATAACTTACCAACTCCACGGTTCGGCGCGTCAGTTATGAGAACGATAGGCAGTTAGGGCTTGAAGCGTGTGTGGAAGTTCAGACTGCAACAGCATCTTCACAGTCGCGTGACAGACCCCACTGACATCCCTTGGTCAGAGGTTGGTTGAAGGGTTCGCGCAAACGGTGCTTAGTTGACACGAAGGCGCTGTAGTAGCTGAGCAACCCCAGAAAAGGTTTGAGCTTGATAACATTCGATGGTGGGGCATTCTGGCGATTGTGTGAACATTATAACCGGTCGGGTTGGTCATTTTTGTCGATAATAAACACAAGGTACTTCACAGAACTAATGAGGAACCCACATTTTTCTTTCTTTGGCCAGAACCTGTACATTCGATGCCGTTGAAGGACGGCGTCCAACCGGGACGGCGTCCACTGTGTTACTGGCTCCAGACGCTCTCAAGATTTGAGTTGGTTTTGATATGCATAATTTGTCGATCGCCGATGTTGAAAGACGCAAGCGATCAATGCAGTCTATACCCAGGAGGTTAAACCCACATACAGCAAGATAGACAATACCGCGATCACGGCAGCCTGCTATCTCCATCTCAAAAGCAAATTCACCAAGCAGTTGCAGCTTACCCTTGGAGCGTTTCCGGTGCTATTCATTATCATTTTGAAGTTTGGTGATCCAATCTTCCTCCAGGACGACGGAAAACGATCTTACTATCGGAGAGTTGCCACATGGTTTTGTCAAAGCGGAGCTCTCGCGTGTTCCTTGGCAGGATGAACTTGGAGTACCATATGTGTTCCCTTGTACCAAGTTTTGTGTGCAACAAGCGCACTCTCAACGTATCATCTTTGTGCTTCAGTTTGACTGTGAAAATATCCTCGTAACGTCTGAACCACGAATCGAAGGTTGGACCGACATCAGGCTCATAATGGAACTTTGTGGGGCTGTTAGCGATCGAGCCGTCGGAATTTGAATCTTGAGCGGAGTGTGGTGGTTGAGTTGTGAATTGTTGCGCTAACGTTTCTACCAAAAGCAAATGTGCTAATCGTTCAGCTGTAAAACTTTCGGTAGCTAGCTGCCATGACAACAGAAGGAAGCATGAGGGATGGGTCTTTTCACAGACAGGGAAATTAAACATGTCCCGAGGGGTGTGAAGTGTTTTGAATTCACTGCTACAGGTTGGGCTCCAGGACACCGGGACACCTTCGGACTCTCCTGATGAAAAAGACTTAACGTAGAAGTATTCGAAATAGTTCAAATGTAGCACCTTTTCTGCGCCTAATTGCCAAGCCACCCAAAGGAAGCACGCCGGATGGGTTACTGCCAGCTTGCCCAAACCTAGCAGCCATTGTGATGCTCCAAAGTGAATTGGTTGCAGCAGAATTTCCTTCAACGTTTCAACAGTTATCATCATGTTGCGGTGAGTTTGGGCATCTCCATTCTGTTGTCTACGTGCTATCTCTTGCTCCAGAGCCTTGATATCAGAAAAAGACTCACCAACAAAAGCAACTTTATTTCAACAAGCGAGCGGAACAGTTACAAGGGCCTCGCGCTATTGTAAATCGCACTTTCATCGATCCGGCTGTTGCTCGCTTGATTGATTTTTAGCCTGGGTGCTTGCCGGCTTCCCTGATGAGATTTCGGTGGAGTTCGGGGATCTCAGGAATCTGGCCTCCCTGACACCCTGCTCAGCTGCTGTGGAGTCGAACCCCAAGCTGTTGGCCTAGGTTACTGCATGTGTGCGCAATTTCCTGCTCCGTGCACTTCATCTCCAACGAGGACATTTTTTCATTTTAGCTCATCTTTGTCGTCGATAAAAAACTGAGCTGAACGCCGGAAGATCTTCAAACTCTGTGTGTTCAAATCCGTTTCTGATGAAAATCTTATTGATCTAGAGTATGCAGACAGCCTCGTCCTCATTTCTGAAGATGAAGATCAAGCAAGGGCTCTGTTAAACAGGCTCACCACCTTGCTACCTTCATACACCAATTGAAACGTCGTGTTTCAGGTATTTCTGTGTCTCTACGTGTCCCTTGTATTTCAAAGAGAAGAACTGAAGGTTGTGGAAAAGTTTGCCTAACATCTACCTGATTTTACATAACTCTGATACTAGTGTTTTGCTGTAGTCAGCGCAGGAATGTCGAACGCTGAATCACGTCTGCTGGTTTGCATCACTTGTGGAATAAAAAAGGCATATCACTGGGTCTTTCGTGTGTCCCAGCCTATAGTAAGTGCTGTATTGTTGTGCGGTTGGGAGAAACGACCTGCGTGGACAGGTGACTTAAGGTTTCTATAGGTTTTTGACCGCCGATACCTCAGAAGCTTTGCTAGTATGGTGTAGCGTCAACGAATCCTTTTAAAGGGTAGTTAGAAAATGGGCATTTATTGTGCACCATGTATTTCAGTCACAGTTGGGGATATCAGTATCCTCGAAAAACCGGTTATTTTTCAAGTTATTGCCAAATTAATTTTTTGGAATTTTGAATTTTTAAATTTCGCGTATTTTCCGCCGTGTTGCACCTCAATCCAAAAAGTCCGCGCCTTTTCCTCGTTGGTCAGTTAGACTTCGGGTGTGCTAACGGATTTATTGCTCCCCAAGGTCGCCAAAAATATATATATCCGATGGTGCTCCTACTGTACTTCGCCTTTGGTTGAGGCAGTAAAAGCCCTCCTCTGAAGGCCTGATCTTCTCTTCTCTCTGCGCTATGAGTGGTGGGGCTCGCGTCATAGTTGGGAATTCGTGCGCTCGTTCTCAGGTCGCGTATAGCCATTGATCGTACCCGATTCCGATATGTAACAGTCACGGAACATATCGAATACCATCAGCTGTGGTGGCTTGGTCATGTGCCACGCATGACGAAGCACCATCTACCGAGACAAATGTTCTCTTACAGAATGACGTAAACTGTGGTTGACACCGCGCGACTTGGCAGAAGGGCGTGCCTTCTTATATGTGATCCATGACCCCCTGCACTTGCCTGGAGGCATTTTAAGAGATAGTGGCTAATCAGTGCTAGCTGAGTTCCATATTACTTGAGCGCTTATAGACACTTCCCAGTACTTGTGATAGGCCAGCACCAGGCCCCCTTACTCGCCCGCTTCTCTTTTTTCCAATTTACTTCTAACTAGACTTTTGGTTTACGACAGTGAATCATCAGTGTCAACGCCGGCGTTTTTGTCTCTGATGATGATGGAGGACGACCCAACTGGTCCCGGTTGGAGAGGGCCTCTCTCGAGGGGACGACTTCTCTCGGTCACACCAGCAGATAGTGGTATGTATACCGGAACTTGTGATGATACTAGAGATATCTGAAGCTGGTGTTTTGATACTGTGGCCGTCTATAGACTTGCAATACAACAAATCCGTTATGAAGACCACCCTTGTTGACAGCGGATACCGTTACCATGGTACCGTTACCACCAAACTACAAACGGGAATTCGAATTGCAGCGGAGACCCCCAGTTGGTCCGAAAATCATGCGCGACCATTAATGGGGATAGTCATAGCGTCGAGGCTGTCTAGGGCTGTGTTAAATCGATGGAGTATATTAAACTTTTGATAGGTGTAGTATCCTTGGTCGATTTTCTGGCTCAAAGTTCTGTGTTATGACGATCTCCGGACACCGCCGTTACGGCGAAATATTTTCTGTTGACCTCTGATGAGAATGCGTGCCAAAAACCACCTTTTTAACTTCAGCAGTCATCATCATCATCGTGAACACCACATTAGTGTTCAACACGGATTCTTCGTTGCTGTGACTTGCTGCCGTTAACTCGTTCCAAGAAAAGACCAACTTGAAGAAGAGACCGCTTCCGCTTGATCTTTTGAAGTGTTCTCCAAATCATGCCCTCCTAAAGAGAAGGATTTTCAAAACCGATAATCTCAAACGGTCGTCCTGGAGAAAAAAGAGCATCGTGAAGCAGTGGAATCAAAGAAGACTACCTGCAGTAATCCAGAGGTGATCGCTCTCCATACTCGGTCTCCTTAGGGGGGGGGATCCAATCAATTAAAATGTTCACAAGTGATCAATGAGTGGTATTATTTGAAAGGTGCTGTTTACGAAGGGATGAGTTGTGGTCTTTGTGGCAGTTGTGTGCCGTACGAATAAAAATCACGTAGCATTCACCACAAGTTCAGGGGATTGCTATACAATTTTCGCGTCTTTATCATTTTTATCGTTATGCTGCCTGCTCCCTGAGCGCTTGTTGTCTGTGATCTATCAAAAGCGTCAATTTTAAGGTCAATCTCGGGGGGCTGAAGTGAGGTGGTCTTTATTGGGGGATGAGGCACGGGAGAAGCTCTCTTGAGGGGACTGTCTTATGTTTGTTGAACATGTACAATTGATTCAAAACCCATTTTGTTGATCAGTATACAAATCTGAGTTCTTCAAATTAGGGTGTTTTGCGTTATCGTGCAAGACATTGTTTGTATGCACCTTTGCTTACCTCGTTGAATTCGCACACTGTAGTTCTTAAGCCTATATGAACGAACTGCGGTTGCTCAGGTGATTTCACTGCCTCTAGCCAAGCACACTCATTCGTCACCAGTCGTCTTAGTGTATGTAGGCGTGCGGCAATGAGTACGGTTTTTTGTCCAGGATGCGTCCTCATGATAGCACGGTGTATGGATGTGATGGAGACAAATCAACAGTAACTGTCCCAGTTTGTGATGCCTCAACAACACCCTACCAGCAGTGGCTGATAACGAATGATGCTCGCATGCTTCTCCTATTATCGCAATGGATTCAGCCAGTTTATCATGGTGCGTTGGTTCCAGCTTTTACAGTTTCGTTCACCGGAAAACGGGAAGCATCAGGTGTAGCCAAGCTTTGGAGCCGGTGATACGATTACTCAGTTTGGGAAACTGGACATCTACACGTTGAAGAGGATAGCTTTAATGCACGAGTGCCACTGACTTGGTAATTGACCTATGTCTCTCAGTATCATTAATCATCGACCTGTTGAGTTTTGGGTTCCCCATCCAAGGAGACGTCTGTACTCACTTCAACTCAGTTTACAAATTAGCGTTTTCATACCTCGTTGCCAGGTCATAGGCTGGTCTAGGAGCTCACGTACAAGAGGTCCCTAATGCTTTCTTCTTTGCATCTTCAAACCACCGTATATGTTCTAACACACAGAACTAGCTCGCCTTAGGTCCTTCTACATCCCACCTGTCTTATAGCATCACGAAACGTTTTTATCGTCTCTGAGTTGCATAGACTTATGAGAGAATTGCCGGCTGTAGGAGGGCATAGATTTCCTCGAGTCCGTCAGTTTATCGTGTTGACAGCTTTTAAAACTAGCAGCATCGAGTGTAACAAGATATCAGGTCACTCTAGGCGATACAGGAGGGGGCAGGCTGCTCGCTGTGGCCAACGACTTGTACTTCACTGCCACATCGTGCACATGTCTACATCAGATGAACAGGTCCATAAAAGTGCTCACTCCAGATGAACGAACAATTATTATATACATGTAAACGCCCAGTTGCACGTCAGGCAAACGGTGAAGATTGTGACAAAAATGGTCGAAGTTGGAGGTGGTCTTTCCAGGATCCGAATTTCAGCAGGAGTTCCAAGGATAAACTGAAGATGGTCTTTTCTGAAGGGTAGTCTATCCGGAGACAGACAGTCTATATATATATATATATATTATATATATATATATATATATAGTTGAAACCACTAAATCCAATATGGGAACAAAAATAATGCTGGTACATTTCAACTTAACAGAGGTATTGGAGAATCTGTGCATCTAAGCTGGCTGTCCAGATGCGCAACCAATCAGGGTGCAGTGTACATTGAGATTCTGGTTGCTGCAACCTAATACCATGACTTACTGACCATTGTTTCGTAATATAAATTATGTCCTACCTGATGCAAATTATAATTGACTGGGCTACAGCTTTCATTGGCTTATCGGACTTCTTGGCATCTTGAAGTCGGTACTAGGTGTCAATTGTGTCGAATTGATCTAACTGCATTGTGTGAACGGCTACAACGCCCAACCCACCTAAACTTCTGCCCGTAAGTGGAAGATGACGGTTAGCATCTGCCCCCCGGAATTCTCTACTATCAGAAAAGATGGCGTGTCCATTTTGTGGCTTGAAAAATGGAGTTCGATTGATGCGTGCAGTTCATCCTATCGATTACGTCGGATTTCACTGCACCATTCCCGGTGCACGAAGAATGTGGTTCTCTTCCACCCATCTGCCATATCTCACTCTGATATTTGCGCATCTGATCAAAATACCGTCAAGTCATGCTTCGTGATTGTCACTAGGTTGTTATGCGAATATATGGTTGTTTAGGTGTGTTCTGATGAGCTAAACTCGGTGTACCCTGGAAAGCTACTAGTAAAGAATCGCCGTTAGGGCATCTTTTGGTCACCGAACTGCAAATTCTCGCTACGAGACTGAATGATCATATCATTCGCTTTGTTCATAGGAATCAGAGAACCACTTGATTCATCTATATACGGGCGGAATGTATACTGTTAACCACTCCGCTTCCGAGCTGACAGATGATTTGTCGAAAATGAGAACAGCATTTTCAACATTGCGACAGCTTTGGAGGGGATTTTCAATCTGTACGAAGCTTTAAGGACTTGCGTTAATGCGCAGTGCCAGCTTACGCAAAGTATCCACCGGCCTGACCAGCAGAGGTGACACGCACAGAAACGGGCGGCATCAAACAAAACGCTGATGACTTTTATCATTTTCGGAGGTTTAGATGCTAGAAAGTCGATCATTGTGAGGTAAGGGAGTGGTCTTTCAACACTAGGCGTTTTACTGAATTTCCAATATTATACTTAAACTCTCAATATTACGAAAAAGATCGCTTGAGGAGAAACTAGCGATCGGGACCAAGGTGCATTTTATCGAGTTCATCATAACATTACCTAATTCACGCTTTCAGGCTATGCTGCAGTCTTGACACAAAATGGATGAACTTGAAGCTGTGAAAGCGAAGCAACATTCTTTGCGTGAACGTCTTGCAGCGCGCCGTCAAGAGCGGCAAAATCTTTTGGCAAAAGTTGGATCTAGCACTCGACCACAACTCCCTTCAACCACTAGCCTACTTCCTACTGCCGCTGCATCAGGCTTGTTACAACCTACAGCAAAGTTTCTACTAAATCGCGTACCGAACCCGGTACCTGACACACAGCATGTAGCTCAGGACACTCCAGAAAAAGAAGTGAAGGTTGCACAAGAAGCGGCCTCTGTGGTACCGACGGCTGGTCTAGCTACGCTGACATCGGAGATAGTGCATGCCTCTAAAGAGTCTCCAAAGACACCAACCAGTATTCCAAGTAAGGACACAGGCATTTTTTTTATAACTTTCCGTAAAAAACTTCGTGCTTTCCAGTCAAAACCAGTTGTTTTTCCTCATGTTGGTTGCGTTATCAGTCTTTTGTCACAAGTTTGTTGCTGTGTGGTCAGCAAGTTTTCAAAGCACTTGTTCATCGAAGTTCCGGCCTACGAAATCCGCTCGCATATGATTAGTGAGAGCTGCATCTTTGGTACGGCGTGACATTTACCAGTGAGTTGGGCCGTTCTCTCCGTAGGCTATTTCACACGGATTGAATGAGCCAACTCTAATTCATCATCATCATCAAAGACAGCAACATCAGTGTTGACACTGATGCTTCACTGCCGTACAACCATAAAGTTCGTCTAATTTCATATGCATATATATATATATATATATTATATATTAAATCCCTGGAGTGAAAAGAAGAGAAAAGTGGATGAGGGAGGGGACCTAGTGCTGGCCTATGTCAAGCATTCTGAGGTGCCTACACCTCCAACCGCTCAATCACACAATCTGTGCCTCTCTGACCCATTGAGCTATACTGGATGGTGTCCATGTGACACTTACAACCTCTAGGCTTGGGGTTGGAACATGTGTGGTGACGTGTTCCCTAAAAATTTTAATGTACTTGCATTTCTCGCTAAATACCGCTGCCTTGCGGTTAGGCTTTTGAGCCAAAGACTTTGGTTTAGGACCCTAGTCGCCCTGTTAATATCCCATCCCACGTACAACTATTATACTTACAACCAAAAATAGTCTCATGACACATCGGCGACCACCACTACACCACATCGGCGTGGTGTAACTAGCCGAGTTGCCGCGTGGTGCTACTATCCGGGTCGCAGCCGCAGCAAGACGAGTGGGCGAAAACATGCTACTGCTGACGCCCTCCTTTCACTTTCAAGTTTTCCCTCTTCTACCCCACCCCACCCAAGTTTGAATACTTTCTTCACAGGTCCCAGCACTAGAGCTGACTGCATTGTTTAGCGTTCGTCACACTCAGCTGCAGCTTCTGTACGTCCAACTTCAGTGACAACCCTAAACACTTCAAAGTCTGTTTTCAAACTCCGAAAACCGATACACTGACCTGTCTTCAATGTTTGCACGCTAAAGCAAGCAGGACAACAAGCGGCTCTTGCTCGTTCGCTAGGTTACCTCTGCATTGATATATGCTATCTGTCAGAATCGAGGATACAGGACGCAAGAACTGTAGTTGGACTGACTGCTCCCTCTCAAATTCCGGCTGCGCACCTCTGGTGATGTAGAGGTCGCTGCACCTGGATATGCCTGGGTAGGTATTGTATTGAGTGACCGAGCGGAAGCGCCTTTACTTGATTGGATACCGGTTGATAGTCTCCTCTACGCTATTCGTTTGGTAACTTCTGTCTCGAGAAACTGAGCTCCGTGACACCGTGTTTATTGTTTCTGCTTACGCTGCAATTGATGTAGCTCTGAATCTGTCCAAGGCAGTTTCTATGAAGCTCTAAACGCTCTTTTACAACGAGCTAGAAGTTTGGACGTGGTGGTTGATGGTGACATGAACGCCCAGATTGATGGACTAAGCGCTGGTGAGTCCCAGGTGCTCGTCTTGGATTAGACACGAGACGCACGGACAACCGCGTTCGCCTGCTTCAAACTATGCCGATCACAGACTGCTCCTTTGCAGTACCGATTCCCAGAAGAGCGGAAATCTTCTAACGACTTGGTGTCCCCAACGAACCAGTTTTGAGTCCAAATAGACCACATCAGCGTCAGTTACCGGTGACGGGTGCCAAGAACACCAGCGTTGACTCCCACCATGCGCTTGTGCGCTACTGCTCTTACTTGCGCTCTTCAGGTCTAAGCAAAACGTGCACACCGCCCTTAGCCAGTGTAAAGTTAACCTAGAAGTCATACAAAACTTTCAGAATCGACTCCCTGAATGCCTTCTGTGTCAGCTATTAACGGCCATTGGGAACGAATATTCACACTGTTACTCGGAACTCAGCCAACGTCATCCAAACGTTGGATCTCCGATAGGACCTTGACTTTTCTGGAGGCTTGATAACTGATTCCTTCAAGCCAAAATCACAATTTAACCCGATACATCATCCAACGCCAGGAACAGCTGAGTGTCCGTGCAGACCGCGAAACTTTGTGGACCTGAAAGACCACACGAATGTAAGAGGCAAAAATTCTGGAAACGTCATCAGACTGTTCCACTTGATTCATTTGACTGACCTTCGGTCAGCGAACCTATCAGGAACCAGAATGGCTCTCTCATACCCAGCAAAGGAACGTCTGGACCGCCGGGCACAATACTTGGAATAACAATTCACTCAACCACTTTCTACCTCCAATCCGGCGTGCCTGCTTTCAGCAGAAAGGTGAACTGTGAAAATGGAACCCCCTCAGCCTCAGAAGTGTCCGGGTGCATCTCTCTGCTCAAGCGTTATCATGCTGCTGGTCCTGACGACCTTCCACTTGCTCTGTTCAAGGATGGTGACGAATTCCCCAGTCAATGCTTGTCTTGCCTATTTGTGTCCGTCTTGGAGAAAGAGACCTTTCCAAATCTCTGGGGTGAGTCGTTAATATAAAAGGAAACTCGTAGTGAATGTGTTGACCACAGAGGGGTTAGTTTGGCTCCCGTTGTAATAAGGCTTCTAGCGTCACCGCTTCGTCGTCGTTTTACGGCGGCACGCGAATTCTTGACTCATGAGCATCAAGAGGAATTTCGACTGGCTAGAGGCTGCGTCGGCTACATCTTCTCACTCCTTCAGGTGTTAGAGCAACGCCACATGTACAGATGACCCACAATCTTGGTATTCCTTGACTTCAAGGGTGCGTTCGATTCTGTTGATCGGTCGAGTGCTGTCAACTACACTTGCCCATCAGGGTATGCCCCAGAAACTTGTGAACATTCATCGGTCCCTATATTTATATACTTCTGGGCGTATGAGAGTGAATGGTGAGCTCTCCAAAAGCTTTCCTACAAAAAATGGTGTCCGACAGGGATCTCCACTCTCTCCATTGTTGTTCAATTTAATTGATGAAATAATGAGGTGAACGCAGGGAAGTCTTCAAGACCCCGGTATTCAAATCGTTGCTGGTTAGAGCCTTGTCGATCTGGAGTACGCAAACGACATCACCCTCATCTTTGAAGACGAAGGCGCAACACAAGCTCTGTTGAATAAACTGACCACCACCATACTATCTTTCGGCATGCGCCTAGCACCTTCAAAGTGCAAAGTCGTGCTTCATAAAGTACAGTCTTTGAACATGCTCCTCACAAGTCAAGGAGAATGACTGGAGGTTTTGGAGAATTTTATATGCCTTGGTAGTTGTATTAGCTCTGACGTAAGTGTGTCTGATGAAGTCACTGCACGAATCTCAAGGGCCAGAAACATGTTGCTAATTTGCGTGACGTGGTGTCAACGGCATATAACTGTGTGTTTAAGGTCGCGTCCACCAGGCTACAGTAAGGGTTCTGTTGTAGTGTGGTTGCGAGACATGGCCTCTTAGGGCATATGCTGTGAAGCATCTTCAGCTTTTCGACCGCCGATGCTTGTGTCAGATTATGTCAGCGCATTCGTAACGAAGTAATAAAAATGCGGTTATTTGGTTGTGCGGCAGGTCGTTTAATCGCGGAAAACATCCCGCTCCATTAACTACAGTGGCTCGGCCGTTTGCCACTTATGCTGGACCACCGTATACCGAGAGGAGTGTTGTACTCCGTAAATCCCTCAGAATGACGGAAACCGCGAGTTGGACTTGTGAATTTGTAGAACGGTATGAAATAGCTTGAAAAGAGTTTGGGTGTTGTCGGTGTTGTACGCCTTCCAGGATGGGGTCTCCGTGACCCCACCAGTGCTTGGCTGGAGACATTGCAAGAAATGCCGGCTGGTCGATGTCAGTGGTGTTCGTTGTGTCAGTTTCTTCCCAGATTGTCTGACAGTGCTTCGAGATGTGGCACCTCAGAGTGCCTGCAATAGGCCAGCACCAGGTCTCCTCCCTCACCCACTCTTTTTCTCTTCTTTTCATTCCAATGCTTTAAATATAACTAGATGAGCTTTGTGGTTGTACGGCAGTGAGGCATCAGTGTCAACACTAATGTTGCTATCTATGATGATGATGCTGATGTGCCATTTTTCTTTCGACGGAAATTAGGAAAATTCCGAACAGCTTTTCGCTCAGTTCCTTACGTGATACCTCTCGGCGTAGAGCTTAGTGTAAGCCGTTCGCCAACGCAAGCCCACCAGCAGTAGGATACTGTGGTTATCATTGATTCGCTTTCGCTCCGATCAGAGTGACCTCAATGTACCTCACGATTATGATTCATTTCAACCAGCAGGATCGCGAGATGACTGAGTGCTTAGAGCGCGAATTTATTGACCGAAAGGTCCTTGATTATAACCCGTTATCAGCGCCTCGACCCCCTGTCCAGGCTTGGGCAAGTGGCAGTATCCCAGCCCTCATACTTCCTCCTAGTGGCATGGCAGTTAGGCACCGGAAGGGTGCTACAGCATAACGATTTAGGATCACCAATCAAGCGGAAGCCAATTCTTATAAATATCAGGAATAATTTCAAGTTTACACAGTTTCACTCAGTCGGCCAAACCCAATACTTGCAGTAGGTACATTTGGTCTGTTCCCGGAAAAACCAATCTCTGAAGTCCAGTGAACGCTGAACATGAACGATCAAGTTGCCAGAATCGAGCGGTGGCTTGTTGTCCGTCTATCCGTGGGGCTGTCCTAACATTAGGACGCCGAAGTCAGCCCTCGATGATGGAGAGGAACAATTATTCGCAATGTTGGGTGGTGTTAACAGTAGAACCAACTGACTTCCAACTGAACTTCCCGTTTATCATATTCGTTAAATAGATTTGCTGCGAAAAGTCACCTCACGTCCCACTTGGAACGGTATTCAAGATATCGAACTGTTTTCATCTGACACTACTCACATGATTGTTAAAAACATTTGTTCATACTGCCACTTCGTTTTCAGTCAACTTTTGAGTGGTGTATCCCGTCTTGACAATGCTCTTCAGTTTCTCGCATATCGCCCCAACTGGAACGTGATGCGACCTTGTGTAGAGCTTTCAGCTTGGAAAAACGTCACAAGCGACAGATTGAGCTGAATTCAGTTGAGTTCCCCATTAAAACCAAATTAGTGTATCACGTTCAGCAACGTAATCTGTGTTTGTCGGCGGATATAGGTGCATCCACCAATATCGGTTGTCTTTATACTCGCAGGCACTCATGGTTGATTTTTAACTGATAGTTCGTCCTGTCAATGTAACCCATCTAAGCTGGAAAGCCGAGAAGTACTGTGCAGTGAGATGGATCAAGTGGTTAGAGCGCAAATTTACTGACCGAGAGATCCGTGGTTCGAACCTGACCTCTGCCTCTCAACTTCCCCTGTCTAGGCTTGGGTAATCTGGCAGTATCCCAGCCCTTTTGGTTCCTTCGGATGGCATTGCAGGGTGTTGCAGCTGAACGATTTTTAACTACTTCTTGCAGTTGTTTCATCCTCAGCAGCGCGCATCTGACAAACCCGCGATCTTCCGGCTAGTGGTGGACATTTCGGCGAATTGCGGTTGAACAGCATTGTGATTAAATCTCACTTAGACGGGATATTGCGCCACTCATCGTTCGTTCACCGAAGGCACTTCACGTGGTCACATATTGTCTGTCTCCTTGAGTGACGACTTCTTAGAAAGCAGCTTCACTCCTCATGAGCAATTATTCTTTCTCTGGGCCACTGTCCGTCTGTGAATGAATTCGTCTCAATCCACATGTAGCCTTACACTCAGGTTCGGTGGTCCGAACCATTGTCACTGGTTGTGTTAAATTAAGCCCGGAATGTCTGACTGCAATGAGATCGTCCGTTCAGGAAGATGTCATTCTGTCCTACTCCATACAGCGAATACGGTTAGGTCTAGAGTAGGTTTTTGGGATCTTTCGTGCGGATAATATTTGTAACGTATGATGTAATTGAAAATATCTTCGTAGAATATATTATCATCAACATAGCTTTTTGGGCCTCAGTGCTGCCGGGCACCTCTGGTCCAATTGCAGTGTTAAGTAACTCCACACACCAGATCCAAAGCATTCAAACCTAGTGTCGGTGGTTTACGTTTACACGTGGGGAACCCAGGGACTTTACGGATTTCCCTACTCACCTCTCGTTTACCTTCTGGTCTGCGTACGCTCGAAAAGCAGTGAATGTTAACTCTGCGGGATCCGTTCACTGCCTCAAATTCTACGTTTGTCATAAGGTTATTCTGATTTTTTTCCACAGCTTGTTTGTATCCACCTGTTTTCATGTAGTAAACACAGAGACGTCATATCATATGGATGTTCGGATATTTTGGACCTTTCGATGTTTTTTTTCACCAACCACAGTTTGACAAATGAAAACTCGGTTCAATACCAACAGTCCTCAACTCGCCTTCGGATTAAAGAAGTAGTGCATGTACTCTCCGCTAGCTTTTTTCCAGACACTTTTAATCGGAAGTTGGAAAGATAATTGACTAGTGGATAAAGTTTTGGGTGAATGGTTCTCCCCCAGCGTTTAGTTTCGACCTTTTCACTGGTATTCTTACAAACCGTTCGTCCATCAACTTGCAACCCTTATTCTTTCCTTGTTTTTGTTCATCCTCAGCGTCCGCAGTCTCTGAAACTACACCAAGGTAAGCTTGGATTTATGCTCAAGGTGTTAAATTAAACGTTTGCATTTCCTCTATTGACCTGCACCTTCGTTAACGTGTTACTTGTGTGACACGTACCACGTTTGACGTGAGCTTTCGAAAACACACAACTTGTCTTCTCTCGCTATTGGGACAGAGGTTTGTCACGTACATGTTTACTGGTTAACGAAAGTGACATAGGCTGGTCAGAAAATTGTCAAAATTGTCCAGCAGGTTTAATGCGTCTGTGGCGCTACCAGACTGGTTCAGGCGGATCAATCGGTCGACACAACCAGGACAGCTACTGAGTCGCCGTTCGAGGTGTTGGGCAAACCAATCACATCACTCAAGCATGAACATGTTCCCCTGTTCAGATTTGAAAATTCAGATGCTCCAGCGTGCGCTGATGGAGTAGTTGTGACGTGCTTCCCGGGTTCAAACCCCGGCACGGCCAAGGATGTGCACTGCTAATGACCTCCAATAAAAGCGAAAGTCGAGCCCAATGCTTTCCCCCTCACCAGAATCATTTCGCCCGGATGATTGTTCAAACGAAAGTGATGTGAGCATGAATTCTACAAATCTCGTAACCACCTACAACTAATAATAATAATAATAATAGAAAACGATAATCGTTCAGCTGTGACAGCTCCATAGCCGTGAATAACTTATTACCTTGCAATCCGAAGGACGCACGTTTTCTTTCGAGTTTTGGGGATGTGTCAATTATGGGAGGGACTGAGGAAGAACAGGAGTTGCAACTGACTGCTTTTGCCAGATCTGAGAGTGGTCGACCCGCTTTGCGTTGTCAGTGGCTGTGACTTGGCTTTCGTTTGGGGTGGATTCAGCTTTGACTTTGTTGATAATGAATGAGTCGTTAGTTACTACGCTCAGCAACATAGCCGGTGCTTATGGTAGGATAGGGATGCATCCACTAATGTCGGTTTTCTGTACTACTCGCAGACACTCAAGATTATACCATTTTACGAGTTACTGTTGTAGTTCTTCGAAATAACGATGGGGGACCCGTACACTCAGCGATACCCCGAAAGACAATACCTGCAAGGACAGCGGTCATTGCATACCCTTTCAATCAGCGGAAGAACATCATCAACATGTACGACCGGATGGGGAAATTGGGTTTTAGAGGGGAAAGTGGGTCGCAGAAATTGATCTGAAGAACTAGGAGGGGTGGGGTGCAGAGGTCACAGCATGATTCGCCGTATGAGGTTGTAAAACGCAATTAAGGGCTGGGACAGTATGACACTGGTTGCAAGAAAGCTGGGTTGTAAGGCGGTCACGTTGGATGGTAGAGTTGGTGTTGGTAGGGGCCTCACAATCCGCAAGATGTGTTCGGAAGAGAATGTGGGCGATTCACGAATGTTGACGCTAAAGTCGCCGGGAATGCCATATTTCACACTTGGGTAGAACTGAATCGTCGGTTAACGGTTGGCACATTCCAAGTAGAAAATAGGGCGCGTCATTCGGAGAACGATGAACGAATTGAATATATTGTTTGTCATGGAAGTCGAATTAAAATTTAATGTTATTTGAAAGTCGGGTCCTGTACAAGAAACTGAGAAGCAGGTAAGGAAGAATGTATATAAGCGCACACTCTACACAACTTCGTTTCCAGTGTTTGGAATTCACCCTCCCCCTCATCGAATTTTCTGTTCGCGGTTGTTGTTTACTGCAGACCGTCACTTGGAACTACGTCAACACTTCAATCGTCGCAGTCCATTGGCGTAAAGAAATCGTAAAGTGGTTGCTGTTTTCCGGAGTATGTTGTTCGAAGCACGGAAATGGCAGTTCAGTGAGAATCGTTGGTAATTGGGTTGGACTATTTGAGTAATAGGGGCCACTCTGTCGGTGGGTGCCAAAACTGTCTGGTCGAGGTCTTTGTCCGAGAGACAGATGTAACCTACAGGCTGTTTGTCTTATCTGTTGAAAGAAGACCGGTCCTAGCATAGCGAAATTCCCCATAGCAGAAGTTACGATTTCCGATTCCGTTGTTAGTCTACCACGAGTTCACGCCGACGTTATGATCCCAGATTATTGACCCTTCAACATAAGTCACGTCTACCTTGACACACTACGACACTGGACGTTTATGGGTTTATATAGCCGGATGACCGAGACGGAATCTTTTGCGCCCTGGTGGCACCACCACTGCCTAAATTGCTGCTTATGTGCCATATTTGACTCATTCCCGGTTAGGCTTGCTTGGGGTTCCTTCTATACAAGGCTTGGAGACATGCATGAAAGTACACGACTTCGACCCAGCTATATATCTGCTCCTAACTGACGGATTTCCTGAATCCCTTACATGTTGCGTGTTATTTTAACCACGGTGTCGTGATGTACATGGGCCAGTCACAGCTTGTCACAGCTAGTCTCCCATCCTTTGGGGTATTCTGTTCATTGCTTGTTGGAACCACAAAGAATCAAATCCGTCATTGTGTAGCGTATGGACGCGAAGTTGTAATCAAATACCTGGTCATGTGTTGAAACATTGGTAGATCGTGTTGGCTCCAGTGGTTAAAGCGCGAATTTACTGACCGAAAAGTCCGTGTTTCGAACCCGACCTCTGCCTCTCGACTTCTTCTGTCTAGGCTTGGGCAGCCTGGCAGTACCCCAGTCCTCGTGATTCCCTCGGGTGGCATGGCAGCTAGGCACCGAAAGGATGTTACAGCTGAACAGTAGTTTTTCAGATCGTGTTGATCAGGTGACTATTGCTTTGTCCCAGGAAGTTACCTTACAGGCAAATTGCGTTACGTTAGCCTCCTTCGCATCCGAACAAACATCACTCACAGGTAACGGTCCTACTAGTTTTCGTCTGGAATGGATCTTTTTTGAAAGACTTTGCTGCAGTTAGCTAACCGTTGTCCTGCTTCAGAACGTCACCGGGCATCGCATTGGTGTTGTGCATTATGCTAACCACTTTAAAACCGATTGACACATTCATTATCCGCTATATAGGTAGCTTTAAGCCAGCGCCTGCAGGCAAAGTGGCTTGTACTGCCTTCAATGAAGCATACTGTACACGAACTAAGGTTACTCAAGGCAATCGACGGTCGATCTCTAGTAATACAAGTGGAGAGTGATACGACTGAGACTTTGTTCAGTGGTCAGCTGGTCAGTCCGATATTTCGTTAATTAACGCAAGCTAGGCAACAGTTTGTAGACTCAGTTCCGAGCGTGGCGTGTTTCAGAGTACCTTTCCACCTGTTAGATGCGCTCTGATCGTTCGCGACTGGCTTATTAGCTGTGTGGGTTGGGCGGGTATTTATTCCTACTCTTTTCGTCCATTTCCAACCGAACCGTTTTTGTGATTTCAGCTCCAATTCTGCCACTCCACCACCGACCCACAACTTAAGGAAAACCTCATCTGCCTCGATTTTACAAGAATGTGAGCAACTCCAGCCGTCCGAGACCCAGAAACGGCCACATGGCACTGCAAGAATGTGAGCAACTCCAGCCGTCCGAGGCCCAGAAACGGCCACATAGCACTTGGTCACCATCGGAAGCACAGCAACCAGCAAGGAAATCCCTCAAAGGTAGTACAACCGAGTTGAAAGAGGTTAACCGAACGATTTTGACCAGTTCAACACAACCGGCTCCCACTGCGAGATCCGGGCGTGTAACCACACTGGACAACGAACTGGAGGATCTTTTGGCAGCACAAACCGCACGGGAAAAAGAGAACAAACGTGTACGGGAAGAAATTCTCGAACTTCTCAATACTCCCACTGCAAAAGTGAGCTATTCCTTTGATCACTGTGATTTTTCAAGCTGGACACTAATCTGTTTTCGTTTTACCATAACTTGCTGTTCAAACTTTTCTAAGCTGTGCATTTGAAAAGCTTGTGAGCAAATTCCAGCTGCTTGTCTATCTTATTTAACTGTAAGAAAATTTAGGCGCTTTGGGCTGTTCGTGGTGGGCCAAATTAATTACTACGCTCGTTTTCACTGTGTGACGTTTCGTACTAAGATATCTGTGGCGGTGCAGCACCGGCTGAGATTCAGCTGAGTCTCCCCTGGAAACCACATTGATACGCAAATGAGAGAGTATTTGTCAAAGTCTGTCCGATTCGGATTCAAGTAGAACATAAGGTTGACGGAAACTCGAGGACTGTAGCTATCTGGTTAGCGGTAAGGAGAAGTTTTCTTATTTTGAAGTTTGCTTTGGTAAGTCATTTCCACAAAAGAAAAGTTTCCTTGCGAATCTTCCAACATCAAGGTTTTTTAGGGAAGGGTTAGTCTATGTGACTGGAGTAATATCCAAAGTGAACCAAATACGGTTTTACAGTTATTATACAGTTATATATATATAATGCAGTTATATTGTGATATCATTGCAACTTTGTATGCCAATGATTCACAACAACCCAACCCTGTTCTATAATTTACGAGGAAACTATGCGCTGGACGTTAACTGAATGTCACCCGAAACAGTTACTTCCTCTTGTCTTAAACATTGTTGATCCGTTTCTGCGGAGAGCATGCGAATTCTGACTTATCACGTGTTTTCTCGCTAATTTCTGGTTTCCGTCCTCCTATTGTTGACTTGCCATCCCGTTTCTGTTTTCAGGAGCGCTATCTCAGCGAACGTTTCCGGTCCCAGGGTGGTAAGTGCTGCTCATCTTTTGCGGGCCCTCAAAGATCCATCCAACTCCTTGGCTGAATTTTGTCAGTCTTCTTACTTCTTTGTCTTGTCAAGGGGTTGGCCTGTCTCAGAGGTAACACTAGCTTCCTTATAGTCGCTCATGGTCCACTTGTCCGGCACCAACTGGCCTTTCCTTTTTGTTGTCTGAGCAAAGGTGAATTCATCACAAAAGAACCGTATAATCGAAAGAGAGTACATACAATTTCTGTACTTTTTGTAACTTTTATGATGCTTGAGCTATCAGATTGTCTGTCTTTTGTTGTATTTGCGATCAAGGAATTATGCAAATCGAACGAATTTTTGAGCCTCAGCATTGCCGTGTAGATTTAGGATCAGTGGGCGAGCACGCGCTCGATTTTGCCCGCCAACATATTCGTGCTACTTTCGATGCGGAAAGTTTCGTTATTCGCTGAGCTGGACTGCAGTTTCCGTGAAAAACGTGATGATTCATACGGTTTCTTTCTTCCTTGGTGACGTCTGCTTCAGTCCGTTGTCGGTACCATGGAAATTTAGGGTCGGTGTGTTACTGAACCCATAGTTAGCTTTCAAACAATCGGAACACTACTCACAAAGTTTCTGGAAGCTCATCTACAGCCCATGACCATGGGGCTCCTCAAACAGGCGCAATTGGCAATTCAACACCATGTTCTACTTGAAGCTTATAAGTAGTGTTACACCAAAAAATTGCTGCGACCCCTCGAGTATCGTACCAACTGAAACGTGAGGCGGCTTTTATGGGGCGATTTCAGTTGAAAAATATCATAGACAAGAGATTCAGTTGCGTCTCTCGTTGAAACCGAGTCAGTTTGCAAATGAATGTGTTTCGCGAATCGTAAAATTCTTTGTGCTGCCTCGAGTCAGCGAATTTATCGATCTGCTTACTTCGCTTTCTTCACCATTCGTCCGTGATGAGGCTGGGTTACCGAGTCAGACCAGTTCGAGCGTCCTTTACCTGCTGTTTCTTGACTTCACTTTTCGGATGGTCAGGAGGCTTGGCAACCGCTTCGTTTGACCTAGCCACCAGCTATTTTATATACCAGTTGTGGTCACAACTATCAGGACGTCTTGGCTGCAGTTGCCCTATCTAGCTGACTGTCATGGTCATCATCTGGTGCTTCAAGTTGTGCCGCGCTTCGATCTACGGCTTGAGTGGATTGGGGTTTGTCAGTGCACAGGTCTCTCGGCAACAAAATCTTGTCGGTTCTCGGATTCCATCGAATTAGGGTCTCAAATTCGACGAAGAAGTTGCCTTAGTAGTCGTTGGATCGTTTGCATGGACCACTGCCTTGTATGTTTGCCTGTCAATCTCAGGCACGGTGGACTGATATTACGGGGTTCTGTGTCGAGCATCTTGGGTCGTTCGAAGAGGTCGGAGTTGGCACCAAGATATCTTTTCCCCCCGTCGGGTAGCCGATCCACTGTGTGTCCAGAACCATCTTCGTGAAGATGCTTCCTTGGTCAGTCATGCGTGTTTCGTTTTGGACCGCAATATCGGTTTTATATCTCTTCAGTTCCATTACAGCATGGTTGAGCTGGTTATCAGTCTGATCCAGCCATGTTTGGAAGCTCCTCGATACACCTATTAACTATCTCCTGGGGCAACGTGATCGCTCCCGATTCACCTTCAAGGTAGATTAGTTAGCATGAGCTGTCATACTACTTCCTCAAGGGACCACGCT
This sequence comes from Clonorchis sinensis, assembly GCA_003604175.2. Lineage (NCBI taxonomy): Eukaryota > Metazoa > Platyhelminthes > Trematoda > Opisthorchiida > Opisthorchiidae > Clonorchis > Clonorchis sinensis. Next base: position 13,090,866 of record CM030372.1, read on the forward strand.
TTAGACTTGGCACACAGCCTTAGTGATAGGTTCAGTAGTAGTAGTATTTTTACCCTATATGGTTAACTCGGCTTCTGTCACGGTGAGCTAATCAAACCTTAGTACTGCCTGTTATTAGCCCTTCTCCCTCGGGTGGAAGGACGGCGGTGCGCGCCTACCAGATAGTAGACATGAGTGTTTTGACTAAGTGTCACACCTGAGCTGCCACTGATCCCTGTGCTCAGCATCTGCTCGAGCAACCCACTGTGCATAATATCTCAGCCAGCGCTCATACCGGGTCGTTTTCGGATGGCGACAGAGTGCCATCTACAGCCAGATTCCTGGATCAAAATGGACTGGCAATCTGAGGACAAATGTCATCGGATTTTTTCATCAGAAACCAAATGTAGACAAGGGTTAAGGTTCGTACCGTTAGCATAGAGACTAGGATAGGTTGTGTCAGCGGCCCGCACTGGAACTAGCTAGGTGGCGTGGTTGAGCAGAGCGGTTGCAGAGCGCGGTTGTGCGCTTACATGCATCACCGGTCTGAGGGGTCGTGGAGTAGCTCAAGCCCTTACGGTAGTTCCATAACCGTAATAACAGGTAAGTATTCACGTTTTAGGCTTGGTCACGGTCCAGCTAGTCCATTTCGTCCGTCATGCAGAACAGAGTTCCTGATGTAGATCGCTAGGCAAGACGAATGAAGAAGGATATCTGGAGTAACGAACCGGCAACCCAAATCAGAGACATCAGCGCATGGGGCTCCCATGACGTTGGGCTCTGTAAACATGGAATACACCTAATAGTAAAGCGCAGAGCCTATTAGAAGACGATGCAACTTTATGACACATGTATCACTAAGTTTGAGGTAGCAACGAACACAAACCCAGCAATCCAGACCAGGGGTTCCCAGTGGCAGACCACATCAGGCACCTATTGGCTTTGCGACGGTACCTACCCCGACGACATCGGGGGCAATTCACCACCGTCATATATATTTATGTAATAGTACATGTACAGTGGTACATATACATATATTGGTACTTTATTTTGTGAAAGAAAACGGTGTTTTCATGTGCGACCCAAACAGTAGCCTGTCGTGGTTTGGAACGCTCTAACCTATTGCGTCATGTCTGTCTTCAAGTTTCCATCACTCAGCTCTCAAAGAAAGTGACCTTTCGACTGCTTCCACTGATTTCACTCGGTTACCAAAGTGTCGCTAATGTGAATCGTAACTTTGCAAACACATGACACCTCAAATGTGGTGTACTAGCACAGAGTAGGACTATGTTAGCTTTCCGGCTAGGTATACTGCTAACTCGTGTCGTTTGCTAGGTCGCATGACTCTTTCACTCACAGTCACCATTTGTTACGGCATGGCTTGGCTCCCGTTGGAATGATCCTGGTTTCAGTCTTCATTCCGTGGTCGTTTTACCACCCAGGTAGCAACAATTATACGGTCTGAACTTTCTTTGAGTTACTGTATGCACCATGCATATTGAGTTTACATTGACGTCACCCTTTTAAACGACCTTCCTCCGTTCTTGAAGCACCGGAGTTCCGATCTTGCCAGGATTCATTAGTCTTACGTGACTTTGATCATCCTGAAACTTGCTCTTCAGTCACCTGATGTGCGAATGAGCGTGTTTTTGACCTCGATCAGCTGCTCCCAAAGTCACCATGATTTTCTTCTTCCCTCCTCTAAATCGTTATCCCCGTCGCCATTATCGCCATTACAATAGTCATCATTCTTGCCGTCAACGATAGACTCATTGGATTTGACACTTTCATGTCTTGGCCCAGGCAATCTGACAATATAACTCAGTAAGCTTCTCACAGGAAGGATGCTACATCTGAGTAGATTTTTGCAACGAAGCAACTGTTCGTAATTTATTTTCACACCTCTGCAGGTAGTCAAGTGCAACAGTTCTGTGCCCAAGGAACACGTATCGAGTGCAACAAGTATAAAACACGAACTGGTGATCAGGAGCCATGCACGAAGCTGCATTTTCGCAAAATTATACATCAACACACCGATGGTAAGTCGTTCCCATTTTCTTCCGGTTGTGTGGTTTTTTTTTACTTGGATTTCAAAATTTTCCGCCATTGATATCTGCTCATCGCTATTTATGTTCCAGATCCACGGTAATTTTTACATCCGGAGCTATACTAGTTGGCTCCTGGGACTGGTTGCATACTCCATCCAGGATCAGTCCACTTTGTTGTATCTCAATAGCCTTTTTTTAAAGTAGCATTATTTCATAGGAATACCTATGCCAGTTTCGGCCTTCATCCCTGTCTGCTTACAACCGGGACGAAGCTTTTCAGACGCTTGCTCTCCAGTATGACGAACTGTATATACGAGTTTTCTAGGTTGGCTTTAGTGGAGCCTTTGGACAATGTTACCTATGTACTATCGGATCATACCGCCTAAGTCGCGTTCAGTTTTTTTTATCGGACGCTACACGCACAACACTATCCAGTCTTCATTCTTGCCCCATTCTCATGCTCAACACCTTAAGTTCGGTTTTTCTTGGTTCGAACGTGCGTTAAATTGGTTGCAGGGACTTGTTGCTCCAGCTGCAGCAGAAACTGCGTTTGGCGAGTGCATGGAATATGGTGTACAGAACGGATTATGGGATGCTTGGAAACTGAGAAGAACGCGCAAATCATTGTCGGATGTGTGAATCATGTTTCTCAAACCAGAGGCGTTTGAGTACAAGGCAGAAATGACCATGTTAAATAGTTACGTCAAGTGGTGTCTTAGTTTCAAAATTCATATTCTGCGTAACCTATTCTACTACCGCTCATCTGCGTGAACAGGGTTACCGCAGAGGTCCAAGTTCGTCACAAAATTTCCACTGCCGCTCGTGGTAGAAGCGAAGTTCAGAACTGATATTCACATACACCGGGAAATCTCAATGGGTGTGACAATCGATCGACACAACTCCAGTAGCACTCGAACGTTGTTTGAGCCACTGGGCAAAGCAATCAGAACGCTCAATGTCTGGGCAAGTGAACCTGTTCAGACAACCGGATGAGTCGGCAGTGTGACAAGGCTTCTGGTGTCACTGATTCTTCGCCTCCTTACTTCGGCACACGAAATCCTGATGGTTGAGCAACAAGCGTGGTTTCGACCGCGTAGAGGATGCATAGGCCAAGTGTTGTAGTAGCGCCGTACTACTTAGAATCCTGGATTTTCTTGGTGCCAACGTGTGCTCCATCCTGTTAGTCGTTCAGTCTTCTCCAAGTACGTTCAATAGGTGGTACCTCCAGAGGTTCGGGAACATAATCCGTCCCTTATATTCTGGTGTGTATAGGGAACTCCCCAACAGCTTTCCCACACAGCTTGGTATTCAACAGCAATGACCAATTTCCCACTCCCGTTCGACTGCTTTATCGAATACCTATTCGATAACGCGGGATGGCTCGGTGATTAGAGCGCGAATGTGCTGACCGAAGGTCCGTGTTTCGAACCCGACCTCTGTCTCAGGAGCACAGACGCATGCAACAGACATGTAACTGGAGTACCCCATGTGATTGGGGGACAGTCTGATGATGACGCACTATCTAGCTTTGTGGATAAAGATTGCGGCCGGTCGATTTGAAACTCGACTGGAAAAAGACAGCAAAACTCTAAAAACTAAATGAAAGATGAGTTTCTATCTTCAGCCTTTCACCAAATTGAGCTTTTGTGTGCTCCTGTGTCAAAATGAAGTTAGGATATTGCTTCAAGGTCGATCTTTTGTTCCAATGCTCCAAATTTGGAAGCAAAACAACATTCAAGGTGCTCAGCAGATGGAGTCGGTGTTGCCTGAGATCACTATAGAATCCTGCACTGTATAACAGATTCCACACGGCCGACTTTCTCTGCCATTCGACCTCACGCAAATCCGTGGTTCCCACTGCCCTGTCCGCTGTTTGCCATAGCTCCGGTTCTGCGTGAAGTCCAATAATAGCAAAAGCCAGCTCTGCGGAATTCGTCATACAGCTCCGGATTCCACGAAGTCGATCAGTAGCACCGGTTCGGATGGTGGTCAGTTATTGTTCGCACAGTTTTACTAAATGAGTTGATCTGGATAAAGTTCATTCTCTTAAGACCGCCAATTATGAATGCTGTAACCCTTCCGATGGATACAGGAAAGTGAGGAGATCTCAGAGAACCAGGGATGACTTTAGTTCCCAAGAAGAAGTGTTCTCAGTCGGAGGAGACATGCGTCGACTGTTGATTCCTTACAGAAATCAAAATTTTCGAACAGCACGTTACCTCATCCTACCGTCAAGTAGCCTGGTTTCCCCGTGTTTTTCAACACATTCCCGTTTATCCGATGCGAACTTCGATTGGCGATTTATAAACGACAAAAGGTTAGCTGGTTGCTTATGTCTTACATTCATCGCTACAGGCTCTGCACATGTCTGTTCACCACTGTCCATGTGCCGTTGTGGCTGACTGCTCCTTGTACGGGGAAGTTGTTTTTGCCAGGAACCGAACGTGGACGGCCAGCACGAATTTCAGGCTATTGCCGACCTGGCTGCGGGCCACGTGAACGAGACCGCTCCACTCAATACGTATCCCAAGTCCTTCTTCTAAGGATGTATCTGATCACAGGTCACACCCTGAGGCAGTGTGGGTCGGTTTGAAGTTTGATTAGTGTTCGCTTGATGCTCAGTCCTCACAACTGTGCTCGGATTGCCTGAATCAGTGCGTTACAAGCATTGACTTCTACGCCCATAAAGTTACTAGGCAGTAGTTAGTAACTGGAACCTTAGGTGAACAGGACCCCCCACTTGGTGGCGTAAAATTCCTTTAGGATGGGTCTTGTGGCATTATGTTCAATGTTTGGTGTCTGGGCGATGCGATTTTGTCCTGCTCCTCGAAGGGGGTGGGGAGTCAAGAATGTCTTCAACTTGAGACATTTGTAATGAAAGGTTTGTGTGACAGTATGATACTATTTGTTATTGTGATGTACTACAGTGAAATAACCTTCAAGCCCGCATTTTTTCAACACCCATTTAAAAATCATTCTGTTCTTGTCTTTCGTTTTCAGAGTCTCTCGGTGACTGTTCTTTCTTGAATACGTGTTTCCACGTGGATACCTGTAAAGTGAGTCTTGACGAAATACCCCTGCTACTTAATATAGTGGACAATGTTGATACCTTTGTTTGGATCCTTCCCTGAGCTTGGCAGCTTTCTTTCCAGAAATATGTGTATAAACCACTGTTCAACATCTCCGCGTGCGATCATTCGCCACATGACAAGACAATGATGATGCCAATTTGAGTGCTGACTAAACATTTGAAACAAGTTGCCAAGTTCAACGAGTGATTCGGTCAACAATTCGGTTCGCAATTCTTCTTCTACTGAGCTGCGGCCGTGGTACAGGATATCAAAAATGGACTGCTCTTTCTCGGTGCATGACTGGTTGAGCACAATAACTCATTTCTTTGGAGAGAACACAGTGAGTTTGATCACGCGTCAATTAAGAAGGATATTGGCTCCGGTATCTAGACCCAGTAAGGAATGGATTGACACAGCAATCATTCCATATAAAGCAGGAACATCAGAGGCTATTCGAAGGGTGCTAAACTCAGCCAACATTCGAGTAGCTTTCCAGAAGGGAAAAACGCTTCGCTCAGTCTTGGTGCGATTGAAAGATCCCTCCCCCCGATTGAAAGGACTAGGGACTGCGTGTATAAAATTAACTGCAACGATTGCACTAAGGTTTACATAGGACAAACCGCCCGGGGATTGCACACCAGAATTGGTGAGCACAAAAGGAGAATAAACAAACCACCAAAGAATGCGATAGAATACCAAATGCTGGTCAAAGACTCAGCGATGGCGGTGCATGCCTTAGACACGGGACATACAATAGATCTAGACAATGTGGAAGTTTTAAGACAGGGACTGCGATTCACACCACAGCGGCTGATAGCCGAGGCGGTGGAAATCACCAAGCATCACAGCGTGAACAGAATCGAGGGTGTGGAACTGGCGAGCATACGGAAAGCGGTCTTAGACAAGCGGAGTTGACACGTGACTGTTTGTGGGTGTTAATGCACGTAGAATCATTAGCAAATCAGGGGGTGGAAATCCCAACCCGACCAAAGTTCAAGAGGGATCTTCACGTGAACCGAACCGGCCCACACGAACCGACCCTAGGCTGGACCCAAATCCCCATCGGCCTAACACTTGGTCGCCCACCCTCACACAAAAACCCCTCGACCAATACCCAACAGAGATTTAGCTTGACTTAGCTGATTGGTTCTCCTTCCGCCTTAAATCTCGACCAACCTCGTAACCTAGTCATTTGGCCTGACGAAGCTTTTGTGTCAAAAGCGTAACGTTGCCCAGCAATAAATGTACCGATTGTTACCAAGCCTTTCCGAAAACGATGACTACTCAATCGGTTCCAAGCGTTTTTCAACTGATTGAATGATGATGCCACTTTGACTGCTGACTAAACATTTGAAACAAGTCGCCAATCTCAACGAATGATTCGGTCAACAATTCGGTTCGCAGTTCTTCTACTGCGCTGCGGCCGTGATACGGGACATTAAAAATCGACTGCTCTTTCTCGGTTCATGACTGGTTGAGCGCTCAACCTGTTAAGCACAATGACACTTCTTTGGGGGGAACACACGTAAGACTAATCAAAATGCTTGCCTAATGCCTCTTCTGTGGGCGAACAAAAAAGATAAAAAGATAATCGTTCAGCTGTAACACCCTTTCGGTGTCTAGCTGCCATGCAACCCGAGGGGGGGCTGCGATACTGCCAGGTTGCCCAAGCCTAGACAGAGGAAGTTGATAGGCAGAGGTCGGGTTCGAACCACAGACCTTCCGGTCAGTAAATTCGCGCTCTAACCACTGAGCCATCTCGCCCCCCTATGGGCGAACATAACTAACCACAGCAAAAGAACTTTGAACTACAGCTGTTTACTCGACAATGAGATAGATCCAAGTTAAACGTGCTTCGATCTTTTTCCCGAGTAGATAATGTTATCAACAGGGCAGCTTAGTTGCTAGCAAAACTCACTGTCAGTTAGTGATGGATCAGCATGTCCTATCCGTTGCTGATTGGACCTGATCACAAGTTCCCGAATAGTTTTCATGCCTATCCATTCAGTTTTCTTCTATTCAGAACTCTGTCTAAGCCATCCGGCTCGACAAAATGAGCAGTGGATTTCTTCGGGACTAGCATATCATATTACTGTTAGAAAAGCTATACCAGCAACTAGCGACGACGAAGACGCACAAACCTATCAGGCGCAGTCCCAACCAAGTCTGAAGAATGACAGAGAACGATGATTGACTTTCAATTCCAAGGAGAAAGTCTTCGCTGCAAGTAAAAGCCGCCCCTTTTTTGGCCACTTCGATCAACTGGCCAAAGTAAGACGGGTGTCAGAGAAACTATCTGCAAAAAAGATGGAATGGTAACTGATTTGCAGAATGGTCGTTTTGAGTAGTGAGCTGAACGCTTTACAGAACAAGTTAGCTGACTCCCCCCTCAACACAATATCTGGAAAAACCCAACAAGCCAGAATGGAACTCTGATACCAGCTTGCTATCAGCAACAGAAACAAACCTCGAAATATTAATCTTCCAACGTGATGAGGCACCCGGCTCGGATAGTCTGCAATTTTCGAAAGTGGCGAGGTCCGGGTGGGCAGTCTGACAGCCCTAATATGTACGGTTTGGAGCGGAAACAGAATGCCTGTGTAATCGACACCGCATTGCCGGTGTTCAAAGTGCCTGCAACAACGTCATGCGAAGACCATCGTGGCATCAGCCTGGTGTCCGTGTTCTGGAGGTTGATCAATTACCGGGAAATGCGAGAATCAAGCTGAGTTTCGTACTGGCCGAGGATGCATCGACCTGGGAACAGGTTCTCGAACAGCTTCACCCTTTCAAACGTCCCACGTTATTCGTTTTTTCTTGCTCTGAAGGCTGATTTCGACTCTGTCGACCGTCAAAATCTATGGCGGTATCCCTTCTAAATTTTCATCCCTCATAAAGGCACTGTATGCAAACACCTGTGGGCGCGTACGGGTAAATAGCAAGCTGTCGCTTGAGTTCACCACGTCCAGTCGGTTTCCCTCTCTCGCCATTCCTCTTTCAATCATGTGCTTGAAACGTTTCTTGCTGCCCTCCAAATCTCGGGGAGTGAAATGCTCGCGGAGCGTTTCCTAACGGACAACAAGTACCTGGACGATATTGTTCTCTCTGGTTAGGGTCTTCCAGGGATGCAAGTCATTTTAAATAGCTTAATTGTTTCTACCTGCGAACTTTAAAGTGCTGCTATAAGGCAGGATGAAACCATACTCAAACCTCGTGCTTTCTCACCAACCAACCTGGACTGTTTTATAAATTCCGATGGGTTGGCTGAAGATGGGATCCTTTCAGGAATCGGGATGGCTGGGACGGCTTTTGCCGATCTTCGACTCATGTAATTGGTGTGACGTCAGTCACACAAGCGAACCAGTGCAGTCCATACCGACCCATGAATCCTAAACATGGCATCCACTCGCAGAGGATGTACGATAATTCTCGGTGTTTGACGATCGCCGTCTCTGAACAATTGTCTGGGGGCTGGTGGGACATTGGATCAGCAATACTGAGAAATGCCAGAGGGTTTTGGAAAGAAGGGACTCGTCTGCTACTCAGACTGCATAGGTGACGCTGTTTAGAATATGCACTTCGTATATAAGAGGACAGTCTTTCTTGTAGAGCACTTGTTCGCTAGTCCTGTGTTGAGTGAAAATGAATGCCAGGCGAACAATCAATGGTCTGATACCAGAGTATGGAAGCACTAACCGGTAAACTCAGTCGGATCGACAACCGTCGCCTCCGTCGTTAGTGACACTGGAGGGCTTCGTTCAATCACACAGGCAGTGGCGCTCCCGTATCAAAGTATCGTCTTCAATGCGTAGCTGCCCAGTTTCGCATGTCTTCTAATAACTATGCTGTATGAAGTAACCGATTATGCTGTCATCTCTATGTCTACCGAAACGGTAACAAGTGAAACCGATGCATCGTTGGTGGTGGTTTATGGGTGGGAAATTAAACCGAACAGACAGAATTGTTAATGTTTGAACAAACTGAATGATCATATTGGCGAACGTTGAATTCCGGTCGACCACCATCTTCTCGCGTGAGCATTCTGTGCGGGAATTCAGCTGACACCATGAGGAATCGTTTTTTGTCGTCTTCATTTTTAAACCCCAAAAAGAGGGTCACTGTATTTGAACAGGGATGGTGTGCGACTCGGGCTTTCCGGTTGTTGTTTCGGAGCGCTTTAAGTTACTTTCGTTAGCCTACGTCTGTACATGTTTTTTTTCAACGCAAAATGCTTTCTCCATTACCTATTTCCAATGGATCCTAGGTTACACTCAGTTTTGGCTGAAATTCTGTGATATACCACAGTGCATCATGTCTTTCCGTTATTCGGTTCCCTCTATCAATTTAGCCATTTAAATGTGCGTCTTATAAATCGGCGCAAAAATTTAAGATTGTGAACTCAAAGGTCGTTTCGTAGTGAGTCGCTCAGCCATTTGGTGGACAAAACACTTACCAATTTCATCCCGGACGACTCTACCAGTCGTTCGTAACTAGGTAAACACGACTGAGTAGATCTCATTCAGCATGGTCTCAGCTTGCCGGCGGGCCACCGGCCATTAAAACTGCGTTATTGTGATGAATACAGATGTGAACATTTCTCTTAGTTTTTGCCGCATTTTTAGTTTGCAACCGTAGGGTAGTCTTCCAGTCTCTTAGAGGAAACACTCCACAGTGTTTTGGCGTAGGGTATGATCAATACTAACCGAGTATCTTCTGCACTGAGGTACTAAGATTTAAACGTCTTTCGTTGGACTGGGACAGAAACCTCATTTAGGTTGAATTGACCGGATGATCAGCTGACAATTTTCGGTCAATGACACAGGACATCTCCATCGTGATCTTCCCTCCTGGGACGTAAGTCAACCATTAAAACAACCAGAAAGTGCTCGCTGTTTTCTGGGAGGAGAGTTGTTTCCTCGAGGAGAGGAGTCTCAACGAAAAATAATCATGCCGTAAAAATTATCTCTTCGATGTGGATGTTCCTTCCTGGGGGAAATACTGTACAGTGAGGCAACTGGCTTCTACATAAACGATCCTTTGAAACAGCCAGGAGATTGGTGTTCACAGAGATTACTTGCGCCATGTGATTTTGGATAACGCGAAGTGTATACATTACTACCCTTCTGGTGAGACATCTTAGTCTGCCGTGGTTAAGGCTTATGAATAGCTAAGGGCCACCAGCTCATCTGCATTTGCTTGGGAATTCGTTTGTTCAGTTGTCCACACCTGCTTAGGCAATCTTGGGCTATCCGTCTTTTTCTCCGTACACCTTACACACTCATTCCATCGAGTCTACAACGACTGAATGGCGTTCACACACGACTCATCGCAAGCTGCGGTTGGTGATACTCACCATGCGCGTGGTTTCTTTGTGACAGGGAAATCTGTAGTTGAGTGTCTTTCCACTTATTCGGGTTTTGATCGACCAGTATCAGCAAAATGTAGTCAGTAAAACATTCAAAGAATGCTGCCAAGTGGCAAGTTTAAACAAAACAGCCTTAGTCTGAGTCCACTCCAAACTTCTCGCTCCTCGCGTTTCCCACAAGTCGCATGAAGTCTACGCACGGAATTGGTACCTTGTGTGAACGTTTTTCTCTCTGAATGACCGAACATTGACATATGAATATTGGGGGCTGATAGGAATGACTCAATAGTCGTATCGCTTTCAGCTCCGCCTTGTGTGAACGTTTTTCTCTCTGAATGATCAAACATTGGCATATGAATATTGGGGCTGGAAGGAATGACTCAATAGTCGTTTTCAGCTCTGTTACTTGTAGTCAGTGAAGAGTTCATCCATGCCACTTGCAAATTCCATGCTTTAGTGTTACATGAGAGCTGTTTTGGCTAATCAGTGGCGTTCACAAGACGTTTCCATCACTGCCCTGGTAAGTGTCCTGTTGCTCAATTTCTTGGTTGTCACTGCGTGCCCAAAACAGTCTAGCTACCCAAGATACAAGGGGCGGGATGGCTCGGTGTTTAGAGCGCGATTTTAGTGACCAGAAAGTTCTGGTTCGAACCCAAACTCTGCCTCTCGACTTCCCCTGTCTAGGCTTGGGCAATCTGGCAGTATCCCAGCCCTTGTGCTTCCTTCGAGTGGCATTGCAGCTAGGCACCGAAAGAGTGCTACAGCTGAACGATTTTTTTCAAGACACAAAGACGGTAGAAACGATGAATCCAATGCGTTTCCGACATGTTTGAATTTTGAAGAAGAGAAGATGTCTTGTACGATTTAAATATAAATGCTCGGGCTGGGCGGATAAACCGCATTCATCTCAGGAAAGACCTCGACGGCAGCAAGCACTGAGCCAACCAGTCTGTACAATACTTGAAAGAATCTTCAAGAGCGCCAATCTGAGTTTACCGGGTAACGCAGCTATACACAAGTCGTTAACTCCTAGAGCTTGCCACTGCTACTTGAGCCTATATCTGTCCAGGTCTGAAATCTCTTCGTTGAAAAAATGCTGCGATTTTTCGAGCCACACAGCGCTTACTTTTGAATTCGGTTCATTATCACGTCAAAACCGCTCATCACCTGCAAAGTGTAAAATGCTACTGCAAGACTGGGTGGGCTCGAGCCCTAACGTCATACGGATGAGCTGGCTCGTCTTGCCGCTTAGCTGCACTTTTCCACAGCGCGTATGCGCAGTCGGTTGTGCAATGTCATCGCAGACGCATGCTTCACGTTTGCAATCTCGCGCGGCCCCTTAGACGAAAAGGTATGCGAAGTGTCCTTGAAAGGAAAGTGACTATAACGTAGCGGATGGTTCTTTCGAGCAGCCTCCCGGTGTGAACCTCCAATTCATATTTTTGAGGCCAAAACGCAGCAAATTGAGCGTGAAATTTCATCGAACCTACACCAGCGTAGATTAGGGTGATCGACGAAAACATACAATAGATTTCACGTTCACATCCCTCAATTTTGAACCGTACTCCTCCTGTCTTGGCACAATTATTCTGCTGAGTGCACACCAAAGAGTGAGCAGGAGGAGGAGATTTGTATTGTTAAAAAAGTACAAACTAACCACTTGTCAGGTTCGAATCAGTTTGTTAGGTTAACACTTTGAGTACCGGAATATTTGCGACCCTATTCGCACCAAAGTGATTTTCACTTGCAAGCTAGATTCTTACTGGAAGAGAACAAATATTCATCTGCTGGTTTTACCAATCAATTCTGCCTGGCGGTAGCCGGGTTAGGACTGAGGTACCGCTGAATAATGGCGGTTTCTAATTATTCTTTAGATGTCTGAACAAATATAAATGGTTAATTCGAAAATGCTGGTATTCGGTGGTTTATTTCAGAAAGTGATGCAAAGGAGACATAATTCTTTTTACTGTTTCACTGGTGGAAACAATGTAAAACACAGGTTTTCCATGGGTGAATTCATGGTGAGCGCATACAATACGAGTAAACGCGACGGCACCATATGAAACGCACCGGTTCAGTTTCTCACTGCTACTGTCCAAGTTGGGCAGCGTAAGAAATATATATTCTTAGTGTTATTGTTAATTATCATCAGAAAGCCAAATTCAGATCGGATTTGGATGACTGGAGGCCGACATTGAGCTTCCAACGACAGTATCAAATGAACTTTCAATGCATAGGTCGACAAAAAATTCTACAGCTCACTGCACTGTCCTCAAAAACAACCTCGACATGGACGGACGGATACGTTTTGGGCAGATTCCTCTCTGGTAAAAACAGGCATTCACTCTTCGTCCATAGAAATAACTACTCTCGAGGCATTGTTTCGCCGAAGCTCCTCTGTCATAAGACGTACTCATGGGTAGTTGAAAAGCATAGATATGGATCATCCTATGCATGCGGACAATGTGCTGAGTGTATGACTCTCTTATTCGGAGTGGATTCTAAGTGCATGCCAGGATGACACCAAGTTTCTCCAACTTGCAACTTAATCAGGTGGCTTAAAATGAAAACATTCGGATCACTGTCAGCTTCTGTGGTGCGATGGCATATCAACCTGCTTCGCTCGACTTATCGCCGTTTTTCCAACCAGCCCATCGCTCTGGGATGAGCTGGGCACACAGTTCTACACTTTTAACGTCCCTTTAACCATGATACTACGATAAAAGTCGGCTACTACATCGAATGTGCACAACAACGTTGTATAGGACTCACTTGATGTTACCAAAATGAGCGAAAATGACGTAGTTGAAAATTTCAAACAGCACAACTCGGGGACAAATGGGTTCGATGATGCTTTGACAACCTAACCACTGGGCCAATGTGTTTCATATTTGAAAGGCAAAACCTGAGTATCACGGGGGAAAACCATGGTCGACCCCATCTCCAAGAGGAGATATCAACATATGATAAACAATAACACTTTTGGTGCCTAGCTGCCATACCATCCGGAGGAAGCACGAGGGCTGAGATACTGCCAGGTTTCCGGAGCCTAGACATGAGCCGTCGATATGTTGAAGTTCGATTCGAACGACGGATCTTCCGCTCAGTAAGTTCGCGCCTCACCCCTTTGAGCTGTCTCGAGTTGAAGAAGAGATATTACAATGTTACATTTAAACACATTTAAAAGTGCTTGTCTGAGGCCCCTAGGTCTATTAATGTGTGAATCAGGAATTGGTTGAATTACTGTCGTTCAGAATGCAATCAACATTAACCTGGATTCTTTCTCTGTTTGATCGCGGAAAGTTCATTTAGGCAGATTTATGGTCTCATTGCATTCGCTTCTAATTTTTTTTTCATTTTACAGTACGTTCACTACACCATTGACTATTCAGAGCCTCCATCAGCCACCACCGGTGATTCACATGGTTCCACTGCAGCCTGCGGTACCGTGACTGCCGCCAGCGGCCAACTCAGAGGCCAGACGACTTCGACCACCACAATGCTTGATGATGACAATTCTGCTATGTCCAAAAACCAACCACCCACATTACTATATCCCCCTCAGGTGGGTTCCGTACACCTTTTATGACAGGTGTATTTTCCGGGTGACATTTACGCAGTAATAATGATACAATAGTGGTTCGGCCGTAGCACCCTTTCGGTGCCTAGCTGCCATACCGCACGAAGAGAGCACGAGGGCCTATCTATTGTCAGGTCCCCCAAGCCTTGGAAGGAGTAGTGGAGATGGGTTCGAGCCACGGACCTTCCGCCCAATAAGTTTGCGCCTCAACCACCGAGCCATCTCGCGCTGCTTATACAGTACCAAGTTGTTTGTTATATGTTTGAAGAGATGAGGTGATTGATCAATAAAGATGCACACCATCAGTCTGCGTTCACAGAGAATACAACATGCGACCCGCCGTTCCTGTGATTCCGAGTATTTTCAGATGAGTTTTACCAACTCAACAGCCCCCTCCCTGAACAAGGGACATCCACGATTTAGCTAAATTATCCCTTAGAGATGTCTGTCATTCAAACTGTTTGGAACTGTTGAAAACCTAGGTGAAGAATTTACTTGTTAGCGGGAGCTTTCATAACGTCCGGTATATCGAGGATTGCTCTTTTTCAGTGTGCCACGTTGGAATGCAAAATACGTAGTGCAACCCCCAAAGAAAGGCCACTACGAAGAACAGTCCACAGCGAACGTTCGCCGCTAGATTTCTGTGGGGTTTACTGACTCTGTTGAGACCACCCTTCACCTCCACAGGGACTCAACGCTCCCGTCCTCTGAGGACCGACTTCACCCCCTCCCTTCCATGGGAGACTGTGAATCCGTTGACCTATGATAAAGCACAGCTACCAAAAAACAACAGGAACAAGTTTACATGGACCAGGTTTGGATTTTACACAACGCAATTTTAAGTCACAACTCATTTTGGAAAGAATAAAAATTAAAATCCACGATCTCATCTTTGGTACTCGGTAAGTATCGAACCTACCTCTGGACTACACAGAGGGTCGTCAAGTTTGAACTCGTCCTTCTCAATACGACCATTTTTTGCTTCTCGATTCAGACTTGAGTAGCCATGTTATGGAATATTTAAGCACCAGCTTTTAGCTCTATGAACGAATTATGGTGCGCCAGTGAGAACAGAATCGTCGCAATACACAGCAATTGAGATCAACCATTACCATGAATAGAGAAGGTCCCAGTTAGGAGGGGAAATAAAGGACAAGTGTGGGGGCTTGGCTGGAAGAACTGGTGTGTACTAAGGAGAAACAATCAAGAACAAGTTGCTAATACCTTTGAGTAGCATTGAAACCAACGCATCTTACCAGCGTGTCGGTGTAAAATGTGGCATTGACCTGGCATCCCTCGAGAACATTAGCCAACGCAAACTCAACGAGAGGAAAACATCAGACTGGCAAGATGTTCGCCACTGAGATCGGTTACACGCCAACCATGCCAAAGAGATTCACATTGGTCCCAGCCAGTAAGGCTCAAATATCCCATTAATGGTGATTAACTCTGTTTACTCGTAACTGCTTTTATTTCGCGTTGGCACGACACAGCTTTTCTCTTGTGAGATTTCCTCCGGCGCGGGTTTCGAATAGATGCTAACACTTTTATTGATTGGTATGCATATTATATGTTCCAACCACCCTAACCCCGTAGGTCCAGTTTACCACTCTGCAGATTCCCCTTCGTCACCAAGTACCACCCCGCGCGACGAACACACTGTAGTCAGCTGATCCCGCTGTGTTGCGGGGGCACCGGTCATAAGACGTTAGCTGGAGAAACATGTCGGCGTAGATTGTGAATGCATTCCTTTTCTAGTAAAGGAAGGATACTTAGGGTGGCAGTTTCATAATACCTTGAGGGTCATCTTGGGGTGGTATTTGTTTCGAGTGGTCTTGTAAGGTATTGCTGGTTTCTCTCTCATTAGTCGCTATAGACTTAAAATCGCACCGTCGCTTGCACTGAGGTGGGGTTGCGTGTGAATGAAGATTTTGACGAGGGTTTCAAAAAGCCCGGGACCAAAGCAAATGAAATGCTGCAGGTGACATTAACTGACCTTATACAGAGAAACTCCCGCAGGAAAAATGTGAATTAAGCTACATTTAGCGAAATACACTCACGTGCATACCAATTTGGTTTTTACGGAAGACTTAACTGAATCTATCGTTTGTAATGTTCCTCTTCAGTTCAATGTGCTGAACCAGGCCGCTTTGTGTTTCAGTTGGTACGTTACGGCAGTATCGCAATACATTGTGTAGACGTAACACACTAGTCATAGGGTTGCTGAAAAATCCTGACAGCTCACGATCTATTTTACTCTTCTTGGGACTATGGTAGAAGACCGCTGAAATATAGGTCACTTCTGGGATCCCCCAGTTTATTCTGCAATTTTTCTAGGACTTGTCATGTTTTGTCCTATGCATTACAAGAGAATCTACCCACCTCCAGTAGAGACGCCCCCTTCACATGTATGCACTTTCCCAGGCAAACGTCGCCTCCGGGTCTCTTCACTCTTTCTACAGTTGCTTGTGCACTATTCCCTCCCGTTCTTGTGTTTCAAAGTGGATCAATTGTGATATTCGGCAACTGAACATGTCCATCCTGGGCAAATTTGCTGTGATCATGGCCGATCCACCATGGGACATCCATATGGAACTGCCGTATGGAACAATGTCGGACGATGAAATGAGACGCTTAGATATCCCCTGCCTACAAGACGATGGATATATTTTTCTCTGGGTCACTGGAAGGTGAGTAGCATGTGACAGTCGTTCTTTGTGGTACTTTTCTCAAAGCCTAAGTTTGTTCTCGTTCAGTTTTTCAATTTGCACAGTTTGTCGTGACAAGACGAAACTTTCAACTCCTCTGATTTATCGGTTTTCTTTCAAACTGGAATTATGTGCCAATATGCGTGCCCAGGTTTATGGGGTTTCGCGTCCACTTCAACAATAAAAAAACATTTTCGTCTCTGAGTAGTCCGTGTGTCCCATCGTCGACTTGCGTCACCCCGGTTACCGAAGCACTTGTAAGTTCTAATCAAATTCAGATATAGATGGGAAAATTCCTGTCAAGACCAACTCAGAACCAAGGCTACCCGGCGTACTTTCCTTTTCTGGAAAAATGGACCACCAACTCATCAAAAACACCCGACCGCAATTTTTGTACACTCGATTGATGGTGGTTCCCTTCACACCTGCCATCTCACGCGTTCCCTTAGTTCCGCTCAGTGATTATGCGCACCTCGTTTATTGTGTTTTTAAGTCTTGCCACCTGTTGATTGTCTCCAACATAATTAAGAGGACATCAGTGGATGGATTATCGCGTGATGTGCACTGTTTTTGTGACACTCTCATCTAAGAGAAGGCGTACGTGCTTGGACATGAAGGCGTACTCACCTCCTCCCCGAACTTCATCATATCAATTGGCCCGGTTGTTATTCGTCACCATGGCTGATGGTGGAGAGCAACAGATCAGACGAGCCAAAAGTGGGAAATTGTTCCCTTGTGTGCAGACCAGCCCCATACAGCGGCCACACTGTAGCTCCGAGATTTGTAGAGCGTAGGAAGCAAAGCAACTGCAGTGAAGTAGAAACCCAATCGGTTACGCCTGAGTTGGGCCTACGCGGTAGGGAGAAGGCCGAAGACCAAGGACGCGGCTGTACTGTCGGTCAAACATAACAGAGCTAGTGCGTAAATAACATATAGGGTGGCTGAGTGGCCAAATACGGTCACTCACTTGGCTCGCTCTTGTCCAGCCAATGGCGACGTTCCTGCCGTTACCCGCTAGGCTGGTCGCATGTTGCTAAGCCGTGTTCGGTACGCTCTGCTCACGCACCTGCTATGCGGAACGTGTGGTGACCTTAGGGACGCGTCGTTCTCTGCCCATGTACTTTTCGTGTCTGGACGCATCCTGACACCAACGCTACCGTCCCTAACTAGTACAGCTCAGCCATTTCACCTAATGAATTGAGGGGATTAGTGTTCTAAATCACGAAGTCTTTCAGGTTCTCAACATCGGTCATGTCATATGGGCTTCGTCTGAGTGATCAATCACTTCTGATACCTTACCTTCGGTCACACCTCTTTAGAGCCATGGAACTGGGCCGAGAATGTCTTCGTCTCTGGGGCTATCAACGTGTGGACGAAATTATTTGGGTCAAAACCAATCAACTACAGCGTTTGATCCGCACTGGTCGGACAGGACACTGGTTGAATCACGGCAAAGAGCACTGCCTGGTCGGTGTCAAGGGCAATCCGCAGGTAAGGTCCCTGTTTGATCACATTGTATCGTCTGGTCTCCACTAGATGTTTACTATTTCGCCCTCCACTTTATGTCTAGCCAAAATCTCATCTCATCACCTGTGGAGTTGCCTGCTTAGGCCCCGATGTCGACTCGCTGTTAGTGTGCGACCTGCTTTCATCGCTATCGTACAGAAATGTGCTCGTCACCCTTTCCCCGCATACTAGGTTGTGTGAGCACACGAGGACCAAGTGAAGTGTTTGAGGGCTTGAGAACCGTTTGCTTCGCCCTTTGTATCTCGTGGGTGAGGTTTACACTGTTCTGCGCTCGTGGTGCGAGTGACTGACGATCGAGCTCGCAGGTCGATCTGGTCACGACGTGTCGTCAGCTCGGGAAACCTAACAACATGTTAGCGCTCAAGTTCTCTGTGGATTGATTTCACGACTGAGTGATCTGGCATTTTGAAGATATTTAACCCGATTCCCAAACTAAGGTCATTCAAAGTGTTCTCAGTCGCCATCGTATCTCGACCGGATTTTCCTTAGCACAAGCACACTCCAGTTTTACAAATGTGACAACCGTACCCCGGGCACCTTCACGACCATCTTTTGGTTCTCTGGAGAGCTCCTCAAGAACGTAATTCCGCGGGATCCATAGATATCGGTAACTCACAGAGGGTCCGTGGTCTTGCACTGGCCGTTTTCAGTTGCTATCTACGTCAGTATTAGAGCGATTTTCGTGTAAAGGAATGCTGTTCAGATTCCACTTTCCCGGCCACCTATTCAACATCCTACGTCTGGCACAGACCCTGGCTCACTAGACACACTAGGCACGCATCCTCGCGCATACACATGCCGAAGTGTAATGCCTAGTTGAAAAAACTTGCGACTGTTGCTGCGGTTCGGCCCGTGTCTTCACATGAAGAAGGTTGCTATGCGCCAGTCTCCGCCAGGCGGGGCCCCTCAGCACCCTACGCACGATTACTGTACATATTTCTGCTACCTCGGTCTTTGGACTTGACTGCTGATGGTGAGCTGAGGTTCTGTTCTGTAAATGGATTTCGGCAAACCTGAGAAACAAACATGGAGAGATTTCGGCTTGTTACTTGAGACTAGATAATATACTTAAAGTGTAATGATTGTCTTCCCGTACAACGCTGACTATAATCCGCATAGTGCACGATACTTTCACATGTTTCCCTTTACGTGGACTGACACTGTCGGACAAGGTTGCCCAGATGGTCACACCCTGACCCCGTTTGAGAAGGAAGAAAGGTTTAGTAGTGCTTGTAATAACAATAAGGTTGCCCAGATGGTCACACCCTGACCCTGTTTGAGAAGGAAGAAAGGTTTAATAGTGCTTGTAACAACAACCGAAGAGGAAGAAAATCTTGATGGACAGGGGAGATCAGTAGATCCCTTGATCGGAAGTTTGCTAACATTGAACTGGGCAATTTCGTTTCATAAGGATGAAACATACAAGAATCTCCTGGAAGCTATCGAACCTGGAAGTACAGAACTGGCTGGATTTGTGACCATGTTTACTGGGATCGGGTCGACTTGCCTACCTGCCGGCGGATATATTAGGTTTATGAGACCTGCCTTAGCTCTCTGAGGATATCTGGCGGCCAGAGTTGCCACGGCACTAGCGGCTTTACCCACGGTTGGTCAGACATCTGCACCTCAGTTCTTAGGGGTACAAGTTTGTGGTATAATCGCAATCCACCTGGCACCAACAAGCCTTCACACTTTCTGCTGTTTCAGCCTGTGCTTACGCCATACATGAGTACCCATAAAAATCATCGTATAGAACAAAGCAAATCAAACCATGGTTAACTACAGAACGCCTTGCGAATGTGACCCGGGTCAGGCGTACTAGTAATGCAGCGACCGTTTTACTTGGAATGGGGGAAGTTGGGCTAGCTTGTTCCCGATTGGGCACGAAACGTCCCTCACTAATATACCGGACTACAACCAGCCTAAGAGTGACTCTGTCATCACCACTGTACAAAACAAATTGATTATTGAATTATGATAAATGTCCGTGTTTGCCCCTGGTGCGTGTGATGAGTAGTGCTGATCACCGCGCCTCTCTCCTCATACGATGTCCCTCGCGTACTTGAGGGTCATCAGCTAGACATTCAGGCCGTGTCAAATTGACCCCGCTTTCCTATTTGTCCGAATTAACACCTGGTGAAAGGAAGAAGCGGATTTACGAGAAGACGTGCTACTCACATGCCTCATCAGTAGTATCCACCGTTACACTGGTACAGGTCGTTCAGGTGGTTGCTCATGCGGTTCAGTGTAAACTATATGTATGTATATATATATGGATCCTGACACGGATCCATCCGCTCTGTTTGGTAAATCCGAAAACAGGTACCAGCCGCCTGCGAGAGTGGGAAGTAACTATAACGTAGAAATTCCTTAGTTTTTTTTACTTTATACATATTCGCGATAAGAAGAAAACTTTTCGGTATGTTTGAAAGACTGGCAGCTGAATCAATTAATTGCCTATGCATACTTAATAAAGTTTGACTGGCTTACGAGTGTAAAACTCGAGGTCACAAACCCACATACCTTTTGTCAGTCTTTATTTGGCTTGACAGGATAACAACGAACGTGTTTATTAGCATTATTAATCTAATTAGACACGGTGTTTTTTTTAAATAAATAGATGGGCCCATCGGTTACTGATGCTTCGCTTATGTACACTGTTCTGCGCACGTAATAAAGTCCAATCGCTTCGTCTTCCATTACCGAAGGGTGTCAACCGCGGCCTGGACTGCGACGTCATTGTGTCAGAGGTGCGCGAAACAAGCCATAAACCGGATGAAATCTATGGTATAATCGAGCGTCTATCTCCAGGAACAAGAAAACTGGAACTCTTTGGTAGACCACATAATCTACAGCCAAACTGGTATGTCTGAGTCGTCATATGATTTCACGCCTTCTTGTGGCATCAATGTGAGGCACAAAATTTAGTCAATAGCGGTTTGCCGCTAACTTCTGTCCTTTTTTCTGTGACGAAATCGGTGCGACATACGCTTCACTACTGGTTCCTAGATGCCATGTATTCAGAGGAGAGCATGAGGTGAGAAGAGGATTTAACCCGAAAGTCGGATGTCACTAGGGGAGGAGGTTAGAAACAAGATGATTACGCTGTCGAACAGCCTTAAAATAAACACACCTGAGTATCGTATCGCAATAAGATAGCAGCCGAATTCGTAGTCCATCACCCGTACAGAATTTTCTAAACACAAGCACAGTGCGTCCACATGTCTTCACCAAGCAGTCTGTTAAATAAGTGACAGATTACTGTTCGTGCTTTTATATCATATCCCTTAAAGTTTTCATTGCCGTGCCAGAGAAATCACACGCATTCCAATGAGAGAAACGCGAATGCTTCACTGTTCTCAGAGTGACAACACTCGGCTTCATTTCAGTTTGCCTTAGCTTTCCAAACGTAAGTCATTCGCCAACTAAGGTTGGGAGTGGGGGACAACACCTATTTTGGAATAGGGCGGATGAATAGTTGTAGCCATATTCATCCAGTAAACTTCATTTGCTGCTACACAGTAATTGATAAGCGACAATAATACTGATAATGGACCTCGGTCACCCGATCTGTTTTCTCCGTTGGCATAGATGCCTCAAAAGAAATAGTGTTCACGGTTACCATCAATGTGTTTAGTCCACATGCTGGAGATGTTATGCGGAGATAGCAACCACTGCACGCGTGTACGAAGCTGTAGAACTCAGCTGATAGCCAATGCCAGGTCTGTACACCCAAGACTGACAGTGGGGCAAGACTGTTCCCTGTCACAATCATCCCCCCACTAGTCAGAGGTTGAAAGACCTAATTCACGCGGATGACATTGTTCCGCGAAATAGAAGACTGAAAGTGCCCCCTTTGTCGGCATGTAGTCTGTACCTTCAAAATGAAGTCTTACTTTGGTACTCTCTGCGCCTACGTACCCCTTCGAAACCAAAGAACGAGGAGACGGAGTTTCTCGATAGAATTAATTAGCTTGTTAGATGCATAAGCTGACGTCACTGTGACAGATGCAGTCAGCAGCCGCACCATTAAGGCAACTTGCGTCAACTGTGGCGTCATAATCGAATTTTGAGATTAAAGAATCATATATATAGCCCCGCGTGAGAATAACCCTATTCTATGGCTCTATAGATCGTGCTGTCCCGGAACTGACGACCTCAAAAGTATTCAAATATTTCGTCGGTCGTAGATTGGCAGACGGTAACTGGCTGCAACATGAAACGGTGAGTGAGTACTAGGTAATGACGTGGATTCACTTGAGCAGTTGGTAAAGCTTACCAGGTTACGGTGGTTGACGCATGCAGGCCCGAGCGCAACCTATCAAAGAAATTCCATTCCAAATCCCTTGCTGGCGAAAGGTTCTGGAAAAACACCATGACGTGGCAACGCGAAGTTAAATCGGAGGCTGTCACGTTGATGTCACTATGGTGTCTTCGCGCCTTCTTCAGTGGGATCCACGTGAAACCCCTCGCGCGTGGTTGTGCTACGTAAGGCTGTTCTCTTTTTCCTCATCCCTTCAACCTCACCATCGAAATCATCTTGGAAGAGTCACTTAGACTAGACAAACCTGATTCACATATGATTATCAGGGTGACTGAACCCCACAACTGTATTGGATGGCCTGTGAAAAAGACAAACAACTAGTGTTCCAGTCACTTCTGCTAGTTGATATCTAGAAGTTGACGTTTCTAGTTTTTGTTCCCTTACGGCACACCTTCGCCCGATGATACTACAACCCGCTGTCTGATGACACCTTACTCTCCTCCAGTCCTGGTTTTATTGGTACTGGCAGACACCATAATCTCTAACAGCTCGATTACAAGATTGTCCTTGTGTAATGATCGTTGTCACGGTTTACACTAATTGCATCTCGTTCAAGTGTGCATGCACAATCTTATCGGTGTTTTTCCTTCACCTCAATCTCCCCTGTCTCATAGGATCACGCTGGGCAACCAGTTGGATGGAACCTTTCTCGTGGATCCGGGAGTCGTCGAGCGGTTCAAGAAACACTACCCCAACGGTCTCGAATCCAGGACAAAATCATAGTCGACCTGTAGCAGCAATTATCTGAACCAAGTCAAAGATGTGTGTACATAAGTTACTGTATAAACGAAGTACTCTCATAAATATGCGGGACTGTTGTTTTCTCACGCAGTGGGTGGAGATAGTTCTGAATAGTTTTCCAAATGGTCATAATCAGGTTTGAGTCCTAAGCCCCATTGGATCCAGGGTGTCTGAAGAAGGGATTTGGTGGTAGGTCGGTTCTTTGCATTGTACTGTGTGCATGCGTTGTAAACTTGTAGCATGGCTTTGCTTGGAGGTGGGCTAGTGAGACCGGTCTGTAATTTAAAAACAGGCGTGTGAAAAAAGATTCAGACACGGAGAACACTGAGCTAAAACAATATGGTGAAAATTCCCGTGACTCCTCCTCAGCTGACGAAATCAGGCGAAAGAGTAATATAAACCAGAAACTGTTTGTTATAGCCCCTGAGGTTCATATGTACCTTGAAATGAGTTGCTTATTTTAGAGTCATGCACAACTTAGCTGGCAGCTTTGCGGAAAGATATTCCACTGGTTGTTGCCATCAGAAAGGTGGTAGACAATTTTATTGGGACGCGATGGAATACTTCCGTAGAGTAGTGGTGCTTCATTAATGATCCTGATTAAAGCTCTGAACCGCGTCAGCTGGTAAGTTGAATCAAGCACTAGGCGAAGGTCACAGATCAACTTAGCCACCCCGAAGCTCTGACACGTGAGACTCAGTTTCTCACTACCATTTTGCGTCCGTGGACAAGAGAGTTATAGCATGAAAGTATGGGCGTATTAGCGCCACAATCACTCTTTTGAATAGCCCGAATTCTAAGATAAACTGGTTCCATTAATCAGGTGGAGAAAAACGTGCTTTGGAACACATGATATATTTTGTAGTTGCTTGGATCCACTCGTGCTGACCGCTTTCCCCATACGTGGGGTTTAGGAAAGTTGTCACTGGACCAGACAGAAGTCATCAGGCATGTAGTCCCCCTCCAGAGAGGTTAACTGCAGTGCCCACAAAGGGCTTTCGTCTTTCTGCAGAAATCTTCGTTTTGTTGACCATAAACAGGCCTGAAACGTCCTCACCAATTTATCTACTTTCTAACGGAGATTTCGTCATGCAAGTGAGCCGACCCATGTCGAGAAGCACTGTACAGCTGTTCCATTCTTACTGATAACCAGCAGTGCGCATTTAACGAAACTCCAGGAAGATATAAACTCGCTACCTCAGGACTAATAGTTGAAGACTGAACTTTTCAACTACGAACGGCTGATCAACAGTGTCATCAACTCACACAGGGTACATCACTCCTCATTCCTCGATCAAGGAATCCACATCAAATCATCCAGGCTTAATCCTACCATCATTTTGTCGATGTTATTCAAACTTTTCAAGGATTTGTGGCCCAGTTTGACGAAACGAACTGAATGTGAACATTCGTGTTACCGACGTATGCTGCAACAAGAGAATGGCACCAAAATCACGCGCACATCAAGGCTGCTGTCATTCGATTAATGTACAGAATTTGCCACTCGGCCAATACGTGTGATTGTGCGTGTTAGGCAGAACACAGTTCACAGAAGCTGCAGTTATTTCACCCGGAAGTGACACCAGGATTCAGCATACAGTTGTCGGGCCTTGCCTAGCCGGTCCACAGAAAGCAGAAGTTAACAGTTGAGTAACTTAGTTGTAGTTGCATTTCATCGTTTACAGGGATTGCTGTGGCGCAGCCCTATGAAACTCATTCAAGTATGAATGACCACTTCGCTCAGCAGTCATAATTAGGAAGAATCAATCGGAAGCTCTGGAGCTGTTGTCGTTGAGCAACAAGGCTGTTAGCGTGTACAACGACCTTGGCTGTCCGGGTAAATTGGTTGACGAGGGCATTCCTCAGTACGCACTAAATGCACAAGCTTGACTGTTAACTGAACGTTCTCTCTGAACACAATCCAGTGGTACAGAAAATCGAAACCCGAAAATTCTTTTATATGGGGTTTCAGCTCCAAGGGGGACGCAAATGCATCGCAATTCCTCTTATTCTCGCTGTTATGCCTAGCCGAGATATTTCTGGGCACAAAACATCGTGAAGGGTTGTACTCGGGGCCGAGAAAGAACGCAGCATCAGATGCTTTCTAAATCATTATTTGAATCTGTCGAGTGTTCTGATAGTGGGATCTAAAGTACCGCGCGTCAATTGGATCCTGGGATGGCTATTGGTCAATGCTCGGAACTTAGTGACCAGAAGGTCTGTGGTTCAAACCCAACACCGGCATCCCCACTGCTCTTCTCGAGACTTGGACAGCCTAGCAGTACCTCGACCCTTGTGATTCCTCGTTCCCATCGAGTTCTGGGAGCTTCTCAGCCAACGCTTTTAGTGGAAAACTGAATGGCTTCCTATCAACTGACCCGTTCCAGAAGGCAAGCGAATAGAATCACGTGCCATCACAATGCTTTGATTGCAACCAAGTGGTGTACGAAAAATTTGCGACGATCTTATCGAATTTTTCAACCGGTAACTGTGTGCCCTACGGTCCAACTGAGTGCACGTCTGGTTTGCAGTTGGTGGTCCCCAAGTCACACAGTGTGAGCCTTTAGGCTGAAGGTTTGTGTTGACTAGAAACAAATGATTATCAGCACATAATTGAAGAAGTCGTTCCCCACTATTTGTACAGTGTGCATCAACCCCGAACCGGCCGCCAAGATAGGCCTTGTCAGGCTTAAGCCCACCAAACTGAGCATTTGTACTACCTGCTTCTCGCTTACCGGAGTAACCGTGACAAATCTCCATAGAAGTTGTTTTTCTGACCCAGTGGCACTCTCAATGAGGTTCACGCATCTAAGCTATCGCTCTCATGGTATAGCCTTCCATCCGGATCCTCTTCATGGAAAGGCCCACTGTGACTCCTGGATTCACGCATCGATGATGTCCACTACTTTCTCGAACGTGTAGCTATCCCCCCTGTATTCTCAGATCATCAGCGAACAAAACTGTGGCTACTATAACCACGTACGTGAACACGGTCTACAACTGATAACGACAATGACGGTAACGTGGCAACGGTACGTCGTCTGTTATGAGTTGGCATTCACTACTCCTTCTCATAGCTACTCTTTTCTGTGTATGCGGAGTCCACTTGGGTCGGCAAGTGATGCTCGCAAAATCACAGCTTCGTGCTCCGTCACTCCTAGATGATACATTAGAACACCACTTGAAACTGAAAGATAGACAGTGTGTTTCTGATGTGGATGGCCTTGGTGTTCACGAGCATAGCCCTGCATGCACATGGAGCTGTAATCGGAGTTTCTCTTGATGCGCCCATCGGAGATGGTGCAGTCTCAGCTTGAACTTACTGAACCTTACAACTTTGATCCATGTTTTGAGGTCAGAGTTGAGTAGATGTGGGTAGGCATTCACCAAGTCCTGTGTGTGGCAGGATATCAACGTATCCCCATCACCACACAAACAGTAGCCGAAGATAGAAACAACAAAATGAATAAAGCCCAGATTGGTCCGGAGCTTAGCGAGCTGGAAACTGGATGGCTGAATTTTTGTACGAACCACGAAGGATTGACAGAGAGCGCTGGTGGACCGCAGAAGCCCGTGGAATGGGGGTTTTCGCAACGGGCAACAGTGACACAATATTCTTGCTAATTCAACTAACTGGTCCGAAGATGACGGGTGCCAGTTGAACTATTTCCGAAAATGATGGGGCATCAATCCATTAACAGATGGACCGAACACTTTGAAGAACAGCTCAGCTGGACTTGATCAACTCACTTTCTGGAAAGACTGAGTGAACCCGAGTGGGACATCGACATCAATCCGCCATTGTCGACAGAAGTCTAGAGTGCAATCTTATTGCTTCAGCGTAACAAAGCACATGGAGCAGACGGTCTGCACTCTTCAAAAGACGTGGCGAATCGGTCGTCGCTAACCTAACGACCCTACTCCAATATGTCTGGAATGAGGAAAAAATTCCATCAGGACGCCTCGATGGAGATTCTCATATTCAAGAAGGGGGAAAAGCAGCGTGCGAAAACTACCGGGGCACCAGTCTGGTGGCTATATATTCCATGGTGTTCTCTGGCAGATTGTGAAGTAGATGCTTCAGTCGCAGAAGACATCCAGCAACATCAAATAAAATAAATAACAATCGATCAGCTGTAACGCCCTTCCGGGACCTAGCTGCCATACCTCCAGAAGGAAGCACGAGGGTACTGCGAGGTACTGCCAAGTTGCCCAAGCCTAGACAAGAGCAGTTGAGACGCAGAGGTTGGGTTCGAACCACCAACCTTCCGGTCAGTAGGTTCCGAGCACTGACCAGTGAGCCATCTTGAAATCCGATTGGCGTGTGATAATTTATATCCCCTACCAGGACAGTGAATATATAAAAGTGTGGTGATTTAAATAATGATTTAGAATACGTCTCGCGGTACATATTCTGCCGGATCCGAGCACAATCAATCTTGAGATTTCGTGCCCAGGAGTACGTCGGCTAAACACAGCAGCGAGAATAAGAGGAATCACGAAGCATTGGTGGCTCCTTTGAAGTTACAATCCCATCTAAAAAGTTTCCGGTTCCGATTTTCTGTACCACTGAATTCTGTTCAGAAAGAACGTTCGGTTAAGTCAACTTACGCAAGTAGTGCATACTATGGAATGACCTAATCAACCAAGTTATCTGGAAACGACATGATCCTAGCACGCAATAAAGGCCCTGTTGTTCAACGACAACAGCTCCAAGACCTGCAATTTGTTTCTCTTAATTAGGACCATTATCTCCTTTAGAATGACGCAAACTGCGAGGTGGACAACGCGTGACTTGGAAGAAGGTTGCGACAGGTACTGCGCCCCCGGGCTGAAATAAACATGTGCCAGTGATGTTCGTGCTGTCAGTTTCTTTCCAGAGGTGCCTGATTACGCGTTTGGGGTTGAAAGTAGACCAAGATTATTGCAGTAGGCTGGCACCAAATTTTTGCTGCTCCACTCTTTTCTCTTTCTTCTTCCTTAAGTAAAATTGAACAAACCTTGTGGTTGTACGGCAATGAAGCGTTAGTGTCAACACTGACGTTGCTGTTTGTGACGATCAAGTAACAGCCCCATTCGCCAATCGATATACCACAAAGCAACAATCACGTCAGAGCAAGTGGGTCACGGAGTAACGGATTTTCCGAAGCAGGTGGCTCACTAAACACTGAATCACGGAGAACTACGTCGATACGGTAAAATAAATTTAGTGTGATTAATCAAGAGCTAGAAATCCACGGGCAGCCCGAATCAGAACAACTAGTAAGAACCCATGACTACATCGTCCGGATTCTGGTCTTCAAGTGGAAATCCAACACACATGTAGACCACTATCGATAGTGTAACTCACTTGCTTCAAATCTGGCGGGGCTTGTTCACAGAGCTTCTCTACCATAATCTCGGTTGGTTTGAGATCCACATATGGAGGTTGTCCCGTGTACAACTCAGCCATGACTAGTCCAAAACTGTAGATATCAGCTGGCCATGAGTAGCCGGTGAAATCTTGCACCACAACTTCCGGAGCATACCAGGCTAACGGGTGACTGTAGGCATCCGCGGATGATTGTACATTCCAGCCTCGCCAAGATGTGTACACAGGAGGAAGATCATTACGTCCAACATCAAAACCACGTGGAGGAAACTGACAAATACTTCCAAGACCACATAGAAGCACATTAGGCTGGAAGTCAGTTAGCAGTAAATGTTTGGCACACAAATTCCGGTGCAAAACCCCGACAGAGTGCAGTCGATCAAGACCCAGGAGGGCGCGACTGAGAATAACCGCAACAGCAGCCTCCGGTAGCCCGGGCAATCCGCAACGACGGAGCAGGTCAAAGGCGGAACCATGAGAACTCAATCGATAGGATAACGTGAGGGAACACTGATTCAATTTGATGCTGAGGGGAAGGCTAATGAATTGCATTTTCTCTGAAGACGATTGCTCGTTAGTTGATACGTTTATCGGAGACACCAGCTTACGAATAAAGTTGATATTACTCAGCAATGAAGAGAGACTTGAACGGTCACATAACTCCAAGTTTACAGTCTTCGACCAAAAACCACCTTGAGGGTCCGTCGCGTAGGAAACTGCAACAGAAGGATCACTTGAAACGTGCGTTTCCTCCACAGGATTATCCAAAGCAGCAGTTCTGTTTTGGGTGTTGGGGGAAAGACCGGAAAACTTACATAAATCCTTCTTCCCAAAGCATTTTTGCGCTTTCGGTGGACGTTAGAAATTTCTTTCAAATGATAAAGGGAACCTCGAACATTGAGACGAAAAGCGCCCAATCCGTAGGAGCCCCTGAAAAGAAAAAAAAGTGATGATTACTGAAGTGTTTTTGAAAAGACGAATCTTACCATACTGAGCTTTAACCATAGACTACTAACGCTCAGCAACCGAGCTTCAGATGTGAATATCGAACACGGTGCTGTGCCAAACTTGTCACAACAGGAAGCGCTGAAAATGGATAATTCAGTCCTGAGTGTCTACCGGTAGTGAAGCATGAGTGTCAACACTGATGTTGCTGTCTCTGACGACAATGTCTACCAGGAGTGAATTAGCACAACTGGATGAAATTAGGTCAGTAACTGATATCTTGATACACTGTAGACTCCTACCAAAGAGACTGGGTGTTCGTTCGTATTCCAGGATTGTATTGGCAGTTGTGGGACTGTCCACTGAAAGATTTTCAGGCCTCCGTCTATAAGTATCGAATATGACCAAAAAGTGCCGACCACCAAATGAATGTGAAGACGAGACCAGGGTTCGGTTGGTTGCGGCAGCGATCGTAGGTAAGTTCTCACGCAGGACTTAGCGGCCACGCCAAACTGCAAGTGAGATTTAGAGACCTGCTTAACCTTGGCGTCCATTAGAGACCAGTAGACACGACTCCGAGCAAAAATCTTCATTATGTTTGTTTCAGGGTGCTTTTATGAAACTGATTCAGAAATGCTGTGTTAGAAGGACTAACTCCACACGAACAAATCCATTTTGCCAACAAATTGTACACTGAAACCCTGTTTTCTCCATTTCAGCCTTTCACTGGTATCCTATTGGATTGTTCACTCTTTTTTATATTCTGGTTCATCTGAATTCATATCACGGAACGGTTCAGTTGTTTCCAGTACAACATCCTCAAACGCTTTTGTCTTATCGGTTCCAGTGTAACCAACAAGTCTGATTGATGCATCAGTAGAGACCATAAAAGGCTGGATGCAGTTTCTTGGGAAAAAGAACGAGTTCTGAAAACAAAACATTCGTCGGCTAACATTAGTGTGACACGCCGGTTGAAGTAGGGTCTCAATTCATCTTGTGGGCAGGTACGCGGCTGTTGACCGCGGTGATACTTGACCCGCTGAAGCATATGGTTTTGGATACTAGTCTGGTGGGACACGTCAGAAGTCACTGGGAGGGTGTGAACTGTTTCCTAAGGCTCCAAAGCAATTGTTGCGACTACGGTGTCTTCTGGCTCTGACCTACAAGAATCAATGAGATGCGACAGCACACCAACCTGTCAGAGGTTGGTGATGGACCAGTACCTGTTCTTGAAGTCATATCCCAGGAGCGGAGTGCTCCATTGTTGGAGGGGATTGGCGGTATACACTAGAATTCTCTTTTTCGTGTCATAGACAGCAAGCAGTGGCTTGTGGCCTATCAGTAAGGTAAATTGACGGCTATAGAGCAGTTTATGGAATTTGGTGCCGGCAAATGTCATGGCCAAAGTTCGGTTTTCTATCTGACTGTAATCGAGCTCGACCGGTGTCAGAAATCTGGCTACATCATCATCGACAGCACATCGGTATTGAATGGTGATGCTTCGCTGCATGCATAACGGCTTTCTAGCTACTGTCGGAGAATACATGCCAGATCACAACAACAATTCGATAGTTCGATAGTCCGATGCCACAACTATTCCTAGTGTCGGATCGTAGTGGCTGAGAAGCAAATCGGAGTTCAGCTTGGATTCAAGGGCACATTG
This sequence comes from Clonorchis sinensis, assembly GCA_003604175.2. NCBI lineage: Eukaryota > Metazoa > Platyhelminthes > Trematoda > Opisthorchiida > Opisthorchiidae > Clonorchis > Clonorchis sinensis. The sequence continues at coordinate 13,122,188 of CM030372.1, forward strand.
ACATTCATCTGACCATGTCCACCTGTGGCCCCTGGTGAGTGGCTGATTCAGCGGGTGTCCCAGGCGATGCGTGTCCTGTAGAAACAAGCTACAGTGGCTGACGAGACCGAGGAGCGATCTGAAGGATATCAGGTCTGTAGGTACCAGCACGTGTTTGATGGCGCCATTGTTTTCCGGGTCTGGTCGGCGGTCATATTAGTCAATAATGAACCAGGCAAACCAATAACATTACCCATGTGTGAGCGCGTCCGCTTGTTTAAACGTAATCATTCATTCGCGTCTAGCGTGCGCTAGTGGATTAATGACAATACACTCGCCTTACATGCCATCTATAACAAGGGCGAAACCCCGTCATGAAGAGACTGGACCTGACCGTGATGTGGCAGTTTGTGTACCTTGTCAACCCATTGAGTTGTACTCGGGAGTGTCCGCGCGACACTCGCAGAGTCTCCCATATCAGGTTGTCAATAATAACACAGTCTCCTGGTCCTCCAGGTTGGGGGTTGGAACATGTGGCGAATTGTTCCGTAGAAACAGTAATGCATTTGCGTTTCCCGCCAAACACCGCTGCCTTGCGGTTAGGCTTTTGAGCCAAAGGCTTTGGTTGAGGACCCTAATCGTCCTCCTGTCTAGGTGTGGGCGCCCTGACAGTATCCTAGCCCACATACAACCATGAACTGCACACATACAAAAAAACTCATACCACATCGGCCGTCGCGTGGTGCCATCAGCCGGGTCGCCTTACTTGCTGCATACAGCAGAGCGGGTAAGCGAAAACAGGCTACTGCTGACGCCTCCCTTATTTCTCTTTCACATACTTTTTCTTTCCCCTCTCCCCGCCCCATTAATAACTCTCCTCTTGTAGGCCCAGCACTTAGGACTGATGACTCCGTTCGTCCTGTATCGGTTTTACAGGCAATATCTGCGCGTCATCTGACACCGACACCCTCAAGCATCTCGAAATCATTCCTCGAGCATTGACACCCAGTCTATCCGGTCGCCTTCAATGTCTGCACTCTGAAGCACTCAGGACAACAAACTGCTTTTGCTTTCACACTGGAATCTCTTTGCACTGATGTGTGCTATGTCGCAGAAACAACAATTCAAGACGCAAGCACAGTGATCAAGCTAAGTATCCCATCACTCTCCACTCACTTCCGGCTACGCACATCTGGTGATCCAAAGGCTGTTGCGGCAGGACGTGCAGAGGTTGGTATCGTCCTAAGTCGCCGCGCGGAAGGATCTTTGCTTGACTGGATACCCGTTGATAGTCACATCCGCGCGGTTCGTTTAACAACATCCGTGAGAGAATCTAGAGGAAGTGAGATTCATCGCACCCTGTTCATTATGTCTGCTTGCGCCCCAACTGACTGTAGCTCTGAATCTACCAGACAGTTTCTATGACGATTTAGTTGCCCTTTTACAGCGAGCTAAAAGCTCAGATGCCGTTATGGTTGCTGGTGACACGAACACAAAGGTAGGTAGACTAAGCGCTGCCGAGGCGCGATTGGATGGTCGTCTTGGATTGAGCACCAGACACACGGACAACGGAAATCGCCTGTTTCAGGTGTGTGCCGATCACAGACTGTTCTTTTGCAACACGAATTTCCGGAACCGGAGAAATCGCTTGATAACGCGGTGCCAACTAACAAACCAGCCACGAATCCAAACGGACCACATCAACATCAGTTATCGGTGGCTAGGGTCAATGATTGCTTGCTGCTCCTTCTGGGACACCAGCGTGGACTCCAACCATTCATTTGTGTGCCACTACTTTTCATTGCACTTTTCAGGTCTACGCAAAACGCGCGCACCATGCTTAGCAGCTGAGCAGGCATGTCCACTCTCTCCATTCCTGTTTAACTTCGTGATCGATGAGATAATGAGACCAACGCTGGAAGGTCTCCAAAATCCTGGTGTTCAAATAGCCTGTGAAGAAAACCTTGTCGATCTGGAGTATGCAGACGACATCGTCCTCATCTTCGAAGAGGAGGAGAAGGCGCAGGCGTTTTTGGATGAACCGACCAAATTCATCTTTATGTATGCACCTTGCACCCACAAAGTGTAAGGTCATGTTACTGAGCTTGCAGTCACTGAACACGCCACTTACAATCCAGAGAGAGGTACTGGAAGTCATGGAGCGTTTTTACGTAGCTTGCAAGTTGTATGAGTTCTGACTGTAGTGCGACAGATGAGGTCAGTGCACGAATCTGCAAGGCCCGGGTAGCGCTTGCTAATTTGAGACACCTATGGCGTCAGAGTGGCGTATCCCTGAATCTCAAGGACGTTTTTATCAAGCTACAGTGCGGGTTGTTTTGCTGTATGTCTGAGAGACTTCGCCTGTTCGAGCAGCGGAACTGAGACGTTTTCAGGTGTTCGACAATCGTTGTCTCAGAGCCATAGCTCATATTGGTTGGTGTCGGCGAATCCTTAACGAGGCAATTAGAAAGCGAGTTTTCGGTTGTGCAACGGGTACTTCCATTGAAGAATGTGTCCAGCACCAGAAGCTGCGTTGGTTGGAACATATGTTGCGCATGTCGAACCACTGTTTACCGAAGAGAGCTGTTTTCCGTGCCCAACTCAGAATGGCGGAAGAAGAGAGATAGCCAACCGTTGACCTGGCAGAGAGGTATGAAGGAGAGTACGAAACGTGTGGGTGCTGTCGGTGCTACTCGCCTTCCAGGATGGGGACAGCGTGATCCTAACTGCGCCTGGTTGGAGACACTACAAGATATGGCTGCCAACCGATGTCAGTGGCGATCTTGTTGTCAGTTTCTATCTAGATTGCCTGAATAAATATCTGGAGGTGAAGGCACCTCGGATTGATTGTAGTAAGCTAGCACCAAGTCCCTTCTTCATCCACCTTTATTCTTCTCTTTAGAATAAGGCTTTGAAATAAATCATGGTTGTACAGCAGTGAAGCATCGGTGTTGAACACGGATGTCATGCTGCTGCTGATGATGATGGTGATTAGCAGCTGAGGAGCTAGTGGACCCAGAAATTAAACGAAACTTTCAGAACCAGCTCATCGAACGCCTGTCGGACGGTCCGATGTCGGATATAAAAGACCACTGGGAACAGATATCCAAAGAGCTACTCAAATCCGGAACTTCTGTTTGCGGCACAACCCAGCCAGCTTCATCCAAACGTTGGGCTTCTGATGGGATCGCGTGTCTTCTGGAGACCTGGCGACAGATTCTCCCTGGCTGCAACCACAACTCCACCCGACGCATCAGCTGACGCTAGGTGAAACTGAGTGTCCGTGCAGACCGAGAAACTTGGTGGACCCGAAAGGCCGAAGAAATGGAAGATAAAAAGAATGCTGGAAACGTCCGTAAGTCGTTCCACTTGATTCGTTCGACTGATCCTCGGAAATCTTTTGTCAGCGAAATTATCAGGGACCAAAATGCCTCCCTGATATGCAGCAAAGGACCGTTTCGACCGCTGGACAGCACTTCGAACAGCAATTCAGCTGGCCACCTGCTACCTCCAGTCCGGCGTTCAACAGAAAGGTGGACTGTGAACATGGAGTCGTCTTCAGTCTCAGAAGTGTCCGAGTGTATTTCTCTACTCAAGCGTCATCGTGCTGCTGGTCCTAACGACCTTCCACTTGGTCTGTTCAGGGATGGCGGCGAATTCCCCGATCAGTGCCCTTCTAGCCTATCTGGGTCCATCTGGGAGATCGCCCCAAACAACTGGGGCGAATCGATAGTAGTGCCGATTTTCAAGAAAGGGACTCGCAATGAGTGTAGTAACCATAAAGGTATGAGCTTGATTCCTGTTGTGACAAGGCTTCGGGCGTCACTGATTCTTTGTCGGATTAAGGTGGCACACGAAACTCTGACTGGTGAGAATCTAGTGGGATTTCGACCGGGTGAGGGCTGTGTTGACATCTTTACACTCCGTCAGGTTTTAGAACAATGCCACATGTACAGACGACCCACAATCTTGGCTTCAATGGTGCGTTCAAATCTGCCGAACAACAGATTTGCTTGCTCAACAGGGTATGCCCCAGAAGTTTGTGAACATAATCGGATCCCTATATCCACATACTTATGGACGTGTAAGTATATGGTGAGCTGTCCCACAGTTTCCCTATGAAGAGTGGTGTCCGAAAGTGTGCTCACTCTCTCCATTCTTGTTCAACTCTGTCAATGATGGAATATTAAGATGAACGCTGGAAGGTCTTCAAAACCTCGGTGTTCAAATTGTTGCGTGTGAGAACCTTGTCGATCTGGATTACGCAGACGACATCGCCCTCATCTCTGAAGACCACAACGAAGTGCAAACGCTGTTGAATAGAATGACCACTATCAAACCATCTTTCGCATGTGCCTTGCACCTTCAAAGTGCAAAGTCATGCTCCAGAACGTGCAGTCTCTGAATAACCTTTACCAATCAAAGTCATCATCATCATCGACAGCATGACATCAGTATTCAACACCGATGCTTCGCTGCTGGAGGTTGTGCAGAATTTTGCATACCTCGGTAGTTGCATTTGCTCTGACGCAAATGTGTGATGAAGTCAGCGCAACAATCTCAAAGGTTCGAATCATGTTTGCTAATTTGCGTCACTTGTGGCGTTAAAAATGCATATCACTGGGTCTTCAGGGTCGTGTAAGGGCTGTATTGTTGTATGGATGCGAGGCGTGGCTTCTGAGGACAGATGATGTGAGGCGTCTTCAGGTTTCTGATCACCGATGACTCAGAAGCGTGGCTGGTTTTGAATGGCGTCAGCGAATTATTAACGGGATAATTAGAAAACGGGTATTTGGTTATGCGGCAGGTACTTCAATCGCGGAAAACATCCAGCACCATCAACTGCGGTGGCTCTACTATTTGCTACGCATGCCGAAACATCGTCTACCGAGACAAGTATTGTTCTCCGTCACTCCTTCAGAATGGGGCAAATCACGAGGTGGACAATGTATGACTTGGCAGAAGGGCTTGAAAGAGAGTTTAGGTGTTGTTGGTGTTGTACGCATTCTGGGATGGGGTCATCATCAGCAGCAGCATGACATCCGTGTTCAACACCGATGCTTCACTGCTGTACAACCATGATTTATTTCAAAGCCTTATTCTAAAGAGAAGAATAAAGGTGGATGAAGAAGGGACTTGGTGCTAGCTTACTACAATCAATCCGAGGTGCCTTCACCTCCAGATATTTATTCAGGCAATCTAGATAGAAACTGACAACAAGATCGCCACTGACATCGGTTGGCAGCCATATCTTGTAGTGTCTCCAACCAGGCGCAGTTAGGATCACGCTGTCCCCATCCTGGAAGGCGAGTAGCACCGACAGCACCCAAGTGTTTCGTAATCTCTTTCATAGTTCTCTGCCAAGTCGAAGGTTGGCCACCTCTCTGCTTACGCCACTGTGAAATGGGCATGGAGAACAGCACTCTCTTCGACAAACGATGGTTAAGTGTACGCAAAACAAGTCCCAACCAACGCAGTTTCTGGTACTGGACACATTCTTCAATGTGATTGCCCGTTGTTCAACCAAAAACTCGCTTTCTAATTGCCTCGTTAAGGATTCGCCGACACCAACCCATACGAGCTATGGTTCTGGGACAACGATTGTCGAACACCTGAAGACATCTCAGTTCCGCTGCTTGAATAGGCGAAGTCTCACAATCATACAACGAAGCGGCTCGCATTATAGCTTGACACACAAAACTGTTTAGCTGTGACACCCTTTCGGTGCCTAGCTGCCATGCCACCCGAGGGAAGCACGAGGGCTGGGATACTGCCAGGTTGCCCAAGCCTAGACAGGGGAAGTCGAGAGGCAGAGGTCGGGTTCAAACATGGGACCTTTCGGTCAGTAAATTCGCGCTGTAACTGAGCCATCTCGCCATCTCGCTTGATACACACGACCCTTGAGACTCTGGGATACACCACTCTGATGCCATAGGTGTCTCAAATCAGCGAGCGCGACCCGGGCCTTGCAGATTCTTGCAGTGACCTCATCTGTGACACTACAGTCAAACTACTACAATAATACACACTGATGATTATCTGATAAGCAACCATGAGTGAAAGTCTTCGTAAACAGTACGCATAGGAGGGATTGGTCTGAAAATAATACGAAGAAGCGATCACGGACATGGTGCCTTAACCTTTAAATAGCATTAAAGTAAACATATTTGAGTATCATGTCGAAGCCAGGCGTCATCATCTGGATCGACCCACTGCCCGTCTCGAACCTCATCCGGTCTCAGCCCACGCACGACAGGTGAAATTTAACCAGGTAGTCCAACTACTAAATAATGGTATGCAGGCCATTTGGACCGATTACCCGCAGGATCTTCAACCACCTAAAAACAAGATTACGTGGGCCTTGTATACATGGCTCCTTAAATTCAGCGAAAATAGGTTCTGCTGCCATTAATGACGTGAGTTGGCGAAACCTGTTCGCGTCGTAAATATCGAAGCAATAACTTCATCTGCGACAATATACTTACGAACAATACGGCTGTCAATATAAGCGCACCGACCAACAAAATCAAGTTTTTCATTCCGAAGATCCTGAGAGGCACAATGGGATGGGAAATGTTAAAGAGAGAATTTTGGAGGTGTAAAATCCACTTCAAAACATAGAATATCTTACGACGTCCTGGTTGAACTATTTTGGGCGGTCGAAAAACCTTCAAACAAAAAATATTTTCAGCATAATCCGAATCCATTAGTCTCTTCCCAGATGTGATTTCAATATTTAGACTGTCTCTCGAAAAGTGCACTCCGCGATGACGCGGGTGACGAGGGGCAATCCTGATGGACTCCAATAGTTTTCAGGAAGATTCTAAGCACATCATCGTACACCCTAACTCGACCGAAGCTACGGGAAAAAGGGCGCACGGGAAGTTTACAGGATTCAACGCCATCCCCTCTGTCCTAAAAACTTAGGGGAACTGTTACCCAACAGAGTCGAGGGCCGCTTAAAGTCGAGGAAAACCGCAAGTAGCGGTCGGTAGCATAAGTAGCGTTGCTTAGGCATTTTACGCAGCGTAAAGACATGAACAATATACACTCCGCCAGATAAATCTCCTGCTTGGTGCTATCGGACCTGCACGTCAGGTGCCGAAGACAGGAGTCACAATACGAGGGAAGCCAGCAGTCATGTTGCGACAGATGAGACTTGTACCCCTGTAGTTGAAAAAGTCAGTCCGAGCACCTTTTTTGAACATTGTTAATGCGGACCAACAGCCGAACTTTCTGGAACACATGCTTGTTCCCAAATCAGTGCAAGCAGCCTAGTTGAACCTGGCAAATAGATTCTCCCCCATATTTGAACGACGTCGGGGTGGGAGCTCATCTGGTTCAGCGGCCCGATGGATGTTCAAAGAAGGAAGCCAGATAAGGATCAAAACTCAAGGACCACGGCTCAGAATGAGCGGATCGGGTGAAGTGCCTATCTGCCTGCATATAGCTCACGCTTACATTGCCGGTTAGTCAATCGTTCAGCCGAATTTTATCACACAACACAGAGGAATACAGCTCCTCATCTCAGGTGATAGTGAGCTTTCCGAGACTCAGTGGCTTTCGCAGATTTCTTGGCGTCACGTATAACGATGGTTATCCCATTCCAGTTACGGTCAATGTCCTCCTGGGAGATCGCGTGTAATTTATTGCATAGTAGGCTCCCTAAGTTGTGGCTTGCAGAAATTTTCCACTGCCAAATAGGGAGGTCGTTTCTGAGCCAACTTGTGTATTCCAGAACGATCGGCGGTCAGGGATTTAACCGCGCCAACGGTAGCCGATGGCCATGTGCTCAATTTAGCTGCAAGGCTGTTCGTTGGTGAGCAGACCCAGGGACGCATAACGATGCCCACGGTGCTTAAACCCAGTACTAAAGAAAAAGAGATTATCAATACAAAGATGCGAAAGACTTTCACCATAATCATTGCACGTTGCGCCCATGCTCGATTTACCACCATAGCTAGCCCCTGGGAAACTGAGGTGTCCTGCTCGTGCGTTAAAATCTCTAGCTAGTGTGACAATCTAAACTCGGCCAAGTGGATACAAACGCCCCCATTACTCTCCCATGGTAATTTTCTTCACTAGACTTTGCACGCATCGCCCACTCCTAGGTTGGTTGCAAAATCAGTAGTCAAGAAATCTTTAATTCCTCAATTGTATGCAGCCGCGAGTCAGTTCCAAGAATATTTCAGACTAAAATTCTGCCCAATAATTTTTAAGAGATACCGTCAGGTCGTGAAAAACTCCAACCATTTTACATCGAAATCAAGAAACTGTTCGTTGTGGCCCTACTAACTCGATGTAGCTCCCGGGACAGCTCGACCATCTTACATGACTTGAGTATTCGTTGTGCCCTACAATGCATGCAATCACAAACGGTATGATCATGGCTTTCGGTTGGCACATGCATGGAAGATACAGCAAAGAGTAAATCTACCTATCATGATCGGCTAGCTAGTGTACGCTTATAAAATCTTACCCGATGAATCACTGGATTTTTTTGGCGTAACTGCAGCATTCTGCGAAGGACAGCTCCTTATCCGGCACAAGCAATTTTCTCAAAAATCGTTCAGCATAGAAGAAAAACTATCGCGTCAAAATGTGGCAGTTCCCTGCATATATGCTCAAACCATAATCTGCCTCACATTTGCTAGAAGGTGTTTGAGTTAATTTTTATTCGTCACATTCTGGCGTGTGACGAAGCTCCAGCGATTTCTGCGGTTGTACCACAAATGCAACAGACGACCCCTGAATTTATGCATAAGCCGAGGAACCAGAAGAAGCTGATAACTGGAGCGCACTTCCCACTAACGAATGGCAGACGAGGCAACAGCTGTCCAGTCCGATTTTGTATAAGGTACAGAGACCACCTATCAGTCAACTCCCATCCTGGTAAAGATAAGGTGACCACATTCTTGTACGACCGACTGCCTGCAAACCGCCGGCTTGCAGAAGAAACGTTGGGCACCGGAAGCGCTGTGAAATAAAAAATGCCGTCGTGTGAAGTGTGGCAGGTTTCAGCCGACGCATTTGGCGAAGTCCTTACAACTCAGGACATCCAAAACTACCATCGGGATTGCCAGCTTGCTCCGTCAATTAAGTGACTGATAGCTTGTTTTCATTGTGGCCGATGACGTCATCTGTCCCATCCAAGCTTCGCGAGTGTAGACCGGTACTGGTGTTACAGCCGGAAGAAGCACACTGCGGCCAGATAGGCTTCGTCAGAGCACAGCTCAGTGCAGTGTTCCGGTGCAATTCCGGACACCGAGAATGTCGCTGGAACACACCCAACCAAAACCGATCCACGTAAGTGATCATAAATCAACCAATGTGTTGCACATAGATGCCGCATCCCCTTGATCACAAGTGGCGTGCGTACCGGCGTGCGTACTGTAGAAAGCGAACAGTTCACTCTTACGAGAAAGGCAATTAGCTTGTTCAGATATGATGGATTTAGCAATACCTTCTCCACCGAATGAACTGATACCCATGACTCTCCTCCAGCAGAAATTTAAGTGAGTCTATTCAGTGTAAAAGTACACCATGCTTCCGAGATGCAAACTACCGCTTATCGCCACTGCAAGCTCCGCCACCACACCATCCCCGCAGGTAGGCGATTAATGCACATGTAAAACCCATGCAAATGATTGCCTGGACCGCGTCACATAACCGATACACAAACGCACAATAGCTCCAAAGGGACTTAGCTGCCTGCACTTTCCGTGACCCTGGCCGTTAACCAAATTATCCAAGGTCACCGGGCGCCAGCAGTGGTCTTCAGTTCTCACGGATCACGGATTCACGGATTCACGGATTGATACACAGGAGCGAGGCTTTTGCCCAAGTTTCCCGGGTCGGTTTTGTTCTTGTCGTTCAGCAGCTGTCGTTCACCTGAAAGGCACAAGTGAAAAAAGGGTGTAGCACTGCTCTTTAAGTTCTCAGCGCGGGGCAGTATGTTTGCCAGCGCGAGGACTCGCGTAAATAAGTGTCTAATAGTGTTTTGAACTGAGTTCTAGAGGGAGCGTGGACAACCGTCTCAGGAAGGTTATTCCACGCAGCAACTACCCGAAATGAGAAAAAAGTTTGCCTAATGAAGGTGTGCGCTCTGAGCTTAAAAATCTTCTTACCGTGTCCCCGCCGTGTGTTTGCTGGGTCAACGGTGAAAAACCTGTTGGCCAAGCCTTGTTCAAACAGGGCGTAAGTAAGAATTAAGTCCCCTCGGAGGCGACGATACTCCAAGGGAAAGAGGTCGAGCACCACGAGACGCGTTTCGTAGTCCATGGACTTGAGACCGGCAACCATTTTCGTAGCAGCTCGCTGGACACGCTCAATGAGGATTACGTCTTTCGTGCGTCCTGAGTAGACAACCGGGTTGGCATATTCAAGGAGCGGTCTGACATAGGCCCCATAGAGTATTTGGAAGTCCGTGCGAGTAATACGAGAGAAGGTACGCCGAATCATCCGTAGAACAGCGAATGCCTTCTGAGCCGATTTCTCAAGGTGCAGTGAGAAGGACAGGTTTGGAGAGAGCCAGATACCCAAATCTTTTTTGGCATCTATCCTCGTGATGTCTTCTGGTCCTTTCTCACCATGCATGACAAAGGAGTTCGCTGAGTCTCCTCCAAATGACATATGGACGCACTTTTCGTCATTCAGAGGAAGGTGCCAGTCCAACGACCACTGCTTTGCGGCGTCTACATCAATTTGGAGGGCACTGGCATTGGAACTCCACGATTTCAAGTCGTCCGCAAAAAGTAGACATGGACTTGAAAGAACATCTGGAAGGTCATTGACGTATATCAGAAACAGCAAAGGTCCCAAAACGGAGCCCTGAGGAACTCCAATGGAGACCGGCGCCGCAGAAGAGTAGGTCGAGCCTACTTTCACTCGGAATGATCTGTCTGATAGGAATGCCTTGATCCAGTGTAGGATTTTCCCTTGAATCCCGTAAGACTCGAGTTTGTGGAGCAGAGGGACGTGTGGGACTCGATCAAATGCTTTTGAAAAGTCGAAAAATATGGCATCCGATATGAGTCCCTCGTCCTTGGCTTGGGTTAAGCTGTCCATAAATACGAGCATGTTCGTCACGCAGGAACGGTTTGGGAGAAATCCGTGTTGAGCTTGAGAAATCAAGTTGTTGGAAGTAAGGTGATCTAGAATGGCTCGCTTCAGAATGCGTTCCATCACCTTGCATGGCACGCTAGTGAGGCTTATAGGCCTGTAGCTGCCAGGCGATAGTCGGTCACCAGTTTTGTAGATTGGCGTGACAATCGCTTCCTTCCAAACAGAGGGAAGGTGGCCTTCGTCAAGCGACTGATCCACGGATTGATACACAGGATGGCGATTTTCGCCCAAGTTTCCCGGGTCGCTTTTTTCTTTTCACTCAGCAGCTGCTGTTCACCTGAAAGACACAAACGAAAAACGGGCGTAGCACTGCTCTTTAATTTCTCAGAGCGGGACATTAAGCCTGTCAGCGCGAGGATTCGCATAAAAGTGTCTGATAGTGCCTTGAACTGGGTTCTAGGTGGACCGTGGACAACCATTAGAGGGAGGTTATCCCACTCAGTAACCGCCCAAAATGAGAAAAAATCTTGTCTAATGAAAGTGTGTGCTCTGAGCTTGAAAATCTTCTTACCATGTCCCTGCCGTGTGTTTGCTGGGTCAACGGTGAAAAATCTGTTGGCCGAACGTTGTTCAGGCAGGGCATAAGTAGGAACCAGGTCTCTTCGGAGACGATGATACTCCATGGGAGAGAGGTCAAGCACCACAAGACGCGTTTCACCGACCACGGATTTAACGCCGGTAACCATTATCGTAGCAGCTCGATGGACACGCTCAATGAAGGTTACGTCTTTCTTGCATCTTGAGTAGACGATTTGGTTGACACAGAGTACTTGGAGGTTCTTGCGAGTGACACGAGGGGTGCGTCAATTCACCCGTAGAACGGCGAATGGCTTATGAGCCAATTTCTCCTGGTGCAATGAGAAGGGCATGTTTGAAGAGAGCAAGACACCCAAATCCTTTTTGGCATCTATCCTTGTGATGTCTTCCGGTCTATTCTCACCAAGCATGACAAAGTCGTTCGCTGCGTCTCCTCCGGATGGCATATGGATGCACTTCCATTCACTCAGAGAAAGGTGCCAGTCCAATGGCTACTGCTTTGCAGCGTCTACATCCATTTGGAGGGCACTGGCATTGGAACTCCACGACTTCAAGTCGTCCGCAAAAAGTCGACATGGAGTTGCAAGAATACCTGGAAGGTCATTGACGTATATCACAAACAGCAGTGGTCCCAAAACGGATCCTTATGGAACTTCAGTGGAGTTTGGCGCCGAACAAGAGTAGTTCAAACCTACTTTCGCTCGGAATATTGTGGCTGATAGAAACGCCTTAATCCAGTGTAAAATTTTCCTTTGATCCCCTAAGACTCGGGTTTGTAGAGCAGTGTGTGGGACTCGTTCAAATGCATTTTAGAACTCGAAAACCATGGCATCGTTACGGCATCCGATATAAGTCCTTCGTTCTCAGCTTGGGTCAAGCTGTCCATAAATAAGAGCATGCGCGCCACGCAAGAACGGTTAGGGAGGAATCTATGTTGCACTGGGGATATCAAGTTGTTGGTAGCTGGGTGATATAAGATGAGCAGCTTCAGCATACGTTCCACCACCTTGCAAGGTATGCTACTGAGGCTAATATGCCTGTAGCTGCCAGGCGATAGTCAGTCACCAGCTTCGTAGACTGGCGTGAAAATTGCTCCCTTCCAAACAGGGAGAAGTTGGCCTCAGTAAATGGACTGACGAAATACTATGCACAAAAGTTTTGCCAGTGTGAACGACGTCTCCTTCGGGATCCTTGGATGGACCTCGTCTGGCCCCAACGTGCGGAGCGGGTTGATCTCGTACAAGAGTTGCCAAAAGTCCTCCCCCGTCGGTTATAGGCCGTTCGTAATTACGGCTTGACAGCTCCTGTTCTAACCAGCCGGCTTTATGCTCCTGCCTCATTGTTTTAGTCGTCTTCCGGGATTTATAATTAATTTTTGAATGCAGAGCATGTCCGCCTGACTTCACCTTCTTCTGTTTTGCTGTTGCTTGCCACATCCAAATTAAAACAGCCTGAATGTTACTCAATTTGTACGTTTTCTACCCGCTAGAACATAATCCTATTTTTATAAAGACATTCTTTATGGACGTCAGGCTTTGTTCTCGGCTGTTGTATCATAATGTCCTTTTCTCGTATTGGTTAAGCTTCCACTAAGCATGTCTCCTATAAAGCCGGCGTATTTGTGTGGCAGTCTCCGTCTGCTAGCTCGTCTGGGCAACGCCACGCAACAGATCAACTTTTTGTTGCTTTACCAGCACAGGGTTTCTGCCACGACTTGTGAGTGCTGCACCAACCCACTATTCCTATCTCGCCTCTCTTAACGCTGGCTGCACGTCACGCAGAAGTGTGTTGTAAACGCACTATTAAGGATAGTTCAGTTGGGCAACCGACCAACCGTCGTCGATGGTGGCTCGAGCAAATGAGTGTGCCAACGACACACCTTTTTTATTCATAAGCCAAGCAATAAGACGCCTTATTCGCGGGGTGCTTTTTTGGTTTGTTTTTCATCACAAAAGGTGCTCGTGGGCTTATAACTGATCGGAACAAGTACTATTGGTTACACATGCTTTCAAGCCATTACCGTCACCTCTTCATGGGCTTCGGTGAAAGATTAACCGGTAGGGAGACAAACTACCGGTTTTGGAAGCTCAAAATCCGGGTGCGCATAAATTTTCAAAATTATGGAGGCGAAGCTTGCAAGTTACCGAATGCAATCGGTTTCACATGTCCTTTTGGCAACTTTGTATCAATTCAACGTTATGAATAAATCGGTTACTATGGCATGATCCCGAAACACGGGAGCCAAAACGAATATTCGCATGTTTGGATAACGTTCAAATGTGGATTTTGGAAGCGGCATCAAATATACCTAAATCATAGTGTTGCAGCTTACGGATCTTCAGCCTTCCGACTGCCATTTTGAAGCGGTTCACTGATGTGGGGTTTTCAGTTAAAAGAGAACATGAAAGGCCAATTATTTCACTGTGGCGCTTCGTGGACGCTCCACCAGAGGCAGAGTAACTTATGTTTGACTTCTATGGCCCAGTCAGGCACGCAGAGCCGACAATAATTTTGCTGTACCAGGCGACGGAATATTCCGGTGATACAACCCAAGGGAGCATATTCAAACCACGCGAATCGCAATATCCGCTCCTAAGTTTAAAATGCGAATTCGACCAGTTCTCAGTTTTTCCAGGGTAACCTCTGACAGGGAAAACCGAAGGCGTTTTTATGTGTGCCAACCATGGTCCCTGCATGAGACCTAGGAGAGCAATCGCTTTATTCCGAATTGTTTTACCTTCATTGAATGAAGCTGAAAAATTCTCTGGTTATCCGATTTTCTCCTGTGTGGGTACATCATTGATCTGCTTCTAAACTGCATCGCTTGAGGAAAAGTACTGAGTTTGTCATCCACCACTCAGATTTATCTTATTGGGATCTCTTTTATGTGCGATAACAAGCAAAATTTGCAGACTAAACATAAACGGCGGAAAGTGGATAAAATTTGCGCGACGTTTCTTTCGACTGCCCGAATAAGCAGCTGCTGGCTAAAACTGAGTGGCCAGGTATATTCGCACGGTTTCTTTGCCAAGGGACATTTATCATAAACCAGGGGCATTTTATATTTTACTGTTTTGTAAATCGTAATAGCAGAGGTGTGTGACGATGGCTGGCCCCATCGAGATCCCACTTCCTCGGCCTATTCCTATTCAGCATGCACAGGTATTCATAATAATCTCACCCGTTTTGTCCGGGGACAAGGACAGCAGAGCATCTGTGCGAAATGTTTTCTCAAGGGTGCATATATGTCTGCGCAACTTGACGAAATCAAGCAAACCTCCTCATTCTTTGGAAGCGCTGAAAGAGGGTTTGTTATATTTTTCAGCTGGTTGGTTCAGCAAATGCGTACATGAATCATTATCACCAGCCCCTTGAGGTCTTGTATGCTGGGCTTACCGAATCACATACGAATTTCCGACAGACGACAAATTTAACGTAGGGGCAAGCCTTAAAAAAACTACCCCCCAATCACTGGGTTGACCACTGGGCTTAATTTCATGTGATCATACGGCTGTGATTGGGTATGCTTAAACAATAAGTCACTGGCGTTGAGTAAAGGTGGCCAAATATCGAACTTTGTTAACAGTTTGGAAGCGAATGTTATTCGGTGAAGTAAATATAGATGAAAGCGGCCTACGCCCCCAAGTGCAGCATTAACCGTAGGCCATGTGGTATATCATTGGCCCTTCTTCCGCAACCATAAGTTTCAAATCAATTACACATTAATATTTTTTCTCCGAGAAGTTTGTGGCCATTACAATAGCAAGAACTCTTGTTTTTCCGTGCTTGTCAGAAAACCAGAGGCAAACTACGCTTCAGGTGCCAAGCTAAGAAGCGTCAGCGGCCACGGCTGTGCGGAGATTGGGACCAAATGTGATTATACTGGAAAATAATGAAATTTGCCCGAGGTAAGCAAAATCAGACCCAACCAAACCCACATCATACCTCTGCATAACAAACTTCCTAGGTAAACGCCTTTTAAACGAGGGTATGAATAAATTCACCAAAGCATCCAATCAGTTCAAAAGAGAACGACAACTGTGCTCGTTTAGTTGAAAAACAGAAAAATTTCCCCAAAACTCTGACTGGGTGTAGGAAACGATCACTACAATCAACACGCCGCAACGGGGACCGAGATTCATGATACTAAATGCCGCCATTTTGTCTCCGAGAGACAGGCGGTCATTCTTATGCAGACTGGAATCGTGTTTTAAGCGCCAGTTTTGCTCTTTTTGAGGGCCGATAAAATCCTTCAGATAATATCGGGTGATAAAAGATCTGCCAGGCACGGTGCTCCTTGCTTGCTGGAATGTCGCTTGTGCGCACCCGTACCGGAAAAGGTCTGCTGTGTCAGAACATTTCTTGAGGTGTGTTCTTTGTTAACAGGCTCTCCCAAAAGCCACTCACATGAACTTGAAGGCATATATCAGATAAATTGACTTTAACGAGCACCTCGCAACCACTATACCGTACAAAACAATACTTCCGCTATAGAAAGCGGATACTAATATGCCCACAATGTCCCGTTCAGTCATATTAGGAAATCGCTACGGAATGCAATAGAACCGTTTGGTTTTTATCTTGTCTTGGGCGGATCAAGAAGGGTGGGATACTCCTCAACGATCCTGTGGCTCCTGCATTGTATAGTTATGACTTTATCGCTTGTGAACTAGCGCGTGACAAAAAATGACTGAAACAAAACATTAGCCTGTTTTTGTTTTAACGAAGGCTTCAGTCCTGACCTTCAGTTACCTGCTGAAAAGTTGGATAAACTTATATTGTCTTATGGTGTAATAGAGTGTGAGTGACAGGTAAGTCCAGTAAATGAGCTTTCTCTGTTGCACAGCTTAGCAGTGGGTCACAGAGAGCCCGTGAGCAAAAAGATTGTCAACGAAAGGGACATGCATTCCTTGACAATAATGCGTACAACGCGGGTTGGTTCGTTCATGATGCCCAGTAGGCAATGGTCTAATCAAGCTAATAATTTTTGTGTCCTGATTGAGCCACTTTCCTCTGATCGACGTTGTGTAAACATAGGTCAGTGTCTTTAGGTCTTTAAGCCTGTCGGCTTGTTACTGAGTGTCACTGTATGCATACTGCTCCCGTTCACTCATTTGAGTTGATGCCACTTGGTTGGATGTCAGACAGCATTTGTAGGCTCACCTATTTCGTCTGAATCGTTAGTAGGCATTCAGAGGGGATTCAATCTTCGGAAGCGACTGGAATTAAACACCCCCACCAAATTAAACGGATATATCGACTAATTGCATATGATAAATACAAAAGCTATATAGGCGTTTGCCCTGACGATCCAACAAGCAAACTCGCGGCCGCATGGCCAGTAAAATACCCTGGTGAACCGGCCAACAATGAACTCATTCAGAGCTTCTTTTTTCTTTTTTCCTCACCCCGGCCGCTTGACTGTTCTTCGGTCTAACCTTCATTTGACAGTTGATATAGAAGGGCGAATTCGGGCCTGGCAACTTCTTAGTTTTCTGAAAGGTATATACACTTCACATTCCTCTTTCTAGTTGGAATCCGAGAACATTTCCCACTAATTAGGTTGGGATATAACCAAATCTTCATTGGAACTTCCAGTGCACAGCGCGGGTGCGCATTTATATGCAGGAAAGGCGGGGAACAAAAATCTGCTGTTTTTTATCTCGGTCAGCTCGGGGTCATCCTTCAGATTTCGATGATTATAAGTAATAACGATATCGGAAAATATATCCTTCCTGCTCAGCTTGTTTGTCCCTATTTAGGTCAGTGTTTGCTCATCAGGTTTTGCTTTCAGTTTTACAATAATAATAATAATGTTTGTTCCAAACTAATGGGTGGCATAACGTGAGGCATGATCACACGATTACAGTCGGAATAAAGCACGACTGGATGGGACTGGTGGATACTGATGAGTGCGCGAAAAAGAGGGCAGTCATAAACAGTGGGCAATAGACTTGTTCACGCCTAAACCGGCATGGGAAATGAAACAAAATTACCAGGAATTTATAATAATGGGGTTATTTCCCAACCTGTAGGGAGCATGCCGATTGAGGCATCATCAAGTCGGTACGACTTGAACGCGGCAGGCAAATACACAATGGAGAGGAAGTTACAGCCAAAGAGGCGGGCTTATTATGTGAGGTGTCACCGCAGTTATGGAAACCGAAGAAAACGAGGGCAGTGGGCATGTGGTACGACTAGTTCAAAGGTGACGCCAGCAGGCATGAACTAAAAATAAAAACCGTTGCTGGCCATAAGTGACCTTGGGTGGTCGAGTAAATGGCTAGGGTCGCAAAAAGCGAAAATGGAGATGGAGATTGAAGGACCTGAGCTGGAGACAACTGACAGGTTTTGTCTCGGAAGTATCGTTTAAATTGAAATCAAGTAGACTCACAGGTGTCACTGTCGTAGGGAGGTCAGGTGTAAAGTATAGTTTTGATGGGGAGATTGCCCCAATGCGTGGGGCCAAACGAACACCGTAAGGGGAATTGGACTTGTGGAAGGGAAAACGCGCAATTACGGTAGGAGACTGGGTTGGTTAACTCCGAACGATAGGTTCGGCGGTTTCGAACGGGGAAGTTGGGGCCAGGTGAAAAATCTGTTTTTGTCGTTGCAATTACAGGCTCAAGTGCGCGAGAGGTTGTGGTCGAGATTCTGAAGAAAATAGTTGCGGGGGTGCCATCAGACTGGGTATATTAGTGCCATGCGGTCATTGCACTGACTTACTTCGGTTTCTGGACAGCTCCGTAACGGTCGTCACGGTTGCCGCAATCGGACAGTCGATACGCATTCCCATGGCAGCTGGATCTGGGTTAGACGAGGAGGTCGACACAGGTAGAATCAGGCAGATGCAGAGCAACGAAAAATTTCCAATCAGCAGAAGGACCACGTGAGTGTAGACCGGGGACAAACCAGAATGAGTTGATTGCACGGGGCTTTTGCGCAACTGCATCCCAAGTTTAAAGCTTGGGAGGATGGGGAATCAGGAGGGAATAGGGTGAGAGCAGTAGCATCTGGTGAGTGCCAGGAGGCACTCAATAGAAAAAAGGGGATGACAGCACGCTCAACGGTCCCAGAAATAGGTGAGTATGTTTGGCTAACCTAGAAACCGGGTTCTGGCTGCTTAATTTTGGGAAGGTAAAGACTCAACCGCCGAGGCATGGAGAGTAGCCGTTGGACTAGTTGGAACAGGCGATTACATGGTGAGATTACATTGCTCAGCAAAAAATCCAATCACAGGGTTGCAGTTGTCCGTAGGGAGCGTTAATGTAAACAGGGACGTTGGACATAAAATAAGCTGTTGGGCAACAGCTTCAGCGATAATGGGTAAGAACCGTGAGTTATCGGAGTCTACTACGTCAACACAACAGAAAGGTAAGAGTATGGTGGCCAGTCACCGAGTCACTGCTGTCAACTCCAAGGAACGAATGGTACATGGCAAAAACAGCCATTAGGTGCTAGCTATGACTGCTGGTATTCATAAACTGATGAGGAATTTACGTTTTAGGTGTATATGAGCGCTTCAAAGAACAAGAGGAGAGGTGTGTGTTATATCTGGATGATGAATACATATATCATTCCTCCCAGGTATAACGGCTGCCTAAGACCCCGACAGAGGCGTGGAATAAGAAGTTCGTTGTATGTCTCTGAACAAGTGGTTTTCGCGTGGGGTATATTTCAAAAAATTCTATTAGCCACCTTTGTCCCGCTCTGCAGCCTAATGATGACTAGTATGATCAGCTTTTTGCCGACGTTTCTAGAGGATGAACTCGTAACGGAAAGAGATCATTTTTATGCGCTGCTAGTGCTTTAGACCCCAGTGGAATCATCTAAGTTCCTCCAACTAAATGCTATGCAACCTAGGATTTGTTTATGATCAAGTGTTGATTTAAATTCCCAAGCTCACTGAGTAACGAGACCAGCTGCAATTACGTTGACACATGGGTTGGTTTTACGAATAACGTAAAAAAAACTTAAAGCTACACTTTCCTTCGAGAGAGACGCGCCAGTCGAGGCGGCTGTCAAAAAATTCCAGGTTTTTCAGAAAAAAGACCATTTTACAATTAGCTTCAGTCTTACTTTTGAGGCGTCGTGTTTAAGAAGCCGTCAACAAGCGGTCACCTGAAATGAATAAAGAGAGTGGGGCTGCCTAAAAGCGAGGTCATCCCACTGCTGACAAGCCGTATCCAGCCAGACGTTGCGGACTTCAGCCAAGTCCTGGCAGTCTACTGGTCCGAACGCTCTCAGAAGCTAGTAAAGGGATTCTTAATAAGGACAGAACACTTATAAGATGCTGCTTTGCCATTTGATATAGAGTAACAAGTTTTCGCTGGGGACCGGGGTTGATTTTGAAGATTGCCGAATTTTTGCGCAAAGGGCCAAATTTTCATTGATGTCTTAGTTACGATCTGATCTTAAAGTCTACATATCAGTTGAAAAAACGCAACCATTAGGAAGTTTTGTGTTTGCCGTCGCAAATGTATCTACACCGAGGAAAAAACACTAGAGGCTGACCGCAGTGTGGCCAACCCGTATTGTGAAGGCCATGAAGTTACACCATATATTTATTGCAGGAAAAAGAACACTTCCCAATGGCTTTCTACAAAATTGGGGGTAAGAGAAGAGACGAAATGTGGGTACTTTTGACTTAAGACTGGGCAGTGAGGCAACAGGTGAAGTGCAACCCTATGGTTGTCCTGAGTTCATATCATCTACCGAGAGGGAAGACAGGGGCACCGAAGACGAAATCCTTGTTCCACTGGCAGCAAACGGAGACAAACTGGGTATGTTTCACTAGTATTCCAAGAGCCTAATCACCACAGATACTGCTGAGAAATCAGAAGGGTGTGCGGGCAAAGACACACCTCGGTCTTGAGCAGGACACTAATCCAAGAGGCAAAACCCTCACCGGTGGAATCGAAGAAATGAAAAAGCAAAAGAGCCAGATGTAAATATCGGTAGCTCAAAGCATTTTCAGCTGATGTACCGGCTGAACCATCGGACGGGTCCTTTGACTCGGCACTACACCAGACGAAAGTGGCACGACAACGGACTGAGGACTTTTACTAACCGAATTGCGAAGTGAGAGAAAAGGATCCGTCCGCAGCAGTTCTGACGTTACTAATACTTCATGATAAGCAATTAACGAGCAGCTTTTTAGAAATTGTTTGGGCTACGGAAAACGAGTTGCTTCCCAGCAGATATCATGTAGTGGGAAATCTGTGTTATGGAATAGATAACCAGAAGGAGCCTCAAAGCCCGCTATCTATTTTTTAAAAAGTGCTTTGAATCTGCTGAAATTCAGGGTCCTCATGTGGGCACCCTATGTAGTTGCCTGATAAAAAGGTCTGTTTAGAGGTTGCTTTTTTGTGGAGATGGGCGGAGTATGAGCTATGACACATGCGATCAATCGTGAAGTTACATCGGCGATAGATGCTGGGTCCGTCGCTGTTCCTTTTCTGCACCTGCGAATAAGCAGTATTACAAAATTGCCCTGACTGAACGCTTGCGAATGGCACGAAGAGTCCAAAAATTGGGAGTCTAAACTACAAGATCGTTCTGAGAAAACAATTTTTGGAAGGAAGACAGAAAGGTATACTGAGTGTAGATAAATGTTTGGACGTAATAAAGCCGTGCAAGTCTGGTAAGGTAATGTCCGACACTGATGCAGGACGGTTTTAGGCAGCTGACGTTAAGGGGATGCATGGCCCGGTGTCCGATTTATTGACTTGCGAAAATCCGGCCGACAGTGTACCGACGTAGCGCAAATTTGCACCTGAACCATTAAAAGAGCATAAAGCACTGTCTCCAGCCGCAATTCTGAGGTGCTTTTGCCTTCATACAGGATATTCCTGAGTATGGGATGCCAAATCAGAAGCATATTTATATGTGGTTCACTGAATCCAGCTGCCATAATGACTGAACAAGTAACGGTCTACAAAACAACAGAAGGCGGCTTCCCGGGTATGCTGGCAGACAGCAAAGCTGGGGTAATAGTCTTATACAAATTAGGCTGTATGGTGACCCGTTACCTGATAACTCGTGATTGTAGTCGGGGGCAATGTGACAACCTCATAAATGCGGCAATCTTGGTGCGGCTCCCAATCCTAACTGGTGTCACGTACTGAAGGGGACCCTAAGCATTATTTATATAAACTGAACAGCCCAGCCGAGCTGAAACCATACATCCCAAACCTTGCTCTAGAAAGCAACATAATAAAGCCACAACAGAAGCTGCAGAAGCTTCGGCCGAAAATTCCTCACCAGTGGCGTTAAAGGTGTGAGGGTATTCACCCACGTTGCCTCTACCATCAAACGGCTGAGTAGGTTATGGCCCTAAACTTCAAAGATGATTATGCCACCAAACTTCAAAAATGATTATGCCATTTCCGAGTTATGGAATCTTGATGCCAGCAGAGGTTCCGGTTCCAAAGGGATTCCAGCGGTGGTTTCGTCCGCTAAACCTGTCTATTAGCCACAGCCCAAACGCGCTTCAACGTCCACTTCCAGCATATTCCTATCGGATCGGAAAACTAACCGGATCCAACCCGGTTTCAAAGCTAGGAGTAGGTCCTCGCCAGAGATCTTAAGGGTCACCGTCACGCCTCCAAAATCGTGAAATAGCGAGAAACATCTTGTTGGGTATCTGGATGGGCTTTTGGCCACAGAAAATCAGCAACCGGAGTTAGTGCATAACGAGGCAATCCTGCCTGAATAATCAGCCAAGCGGGTTTGATGAAAAAACGGATCCTAGGGTATTACGACCTCAGGTGAGGTCGTATACCTACTTTTATTTTATAGCGTTTGTAAGACAGAAAGTTTTATGCTTAGCACGTGTCAGATTAGCGGAAGTATGAAGCCACCCCCTACTGGTTCCGCATCTATCCTGTTAACAGGAAGTTCGCGATTAATGTGGACGGAATTATAACGAATTCACACCCGTAGCTTTGCAGCAGCCCACAAGGATATGCATTCGGCTCCAATAGATCCAATAATAAGTTGAGAAACCCCCATTCTTAAGTCATTTTTCAGTGTCAGCAGTTCACCGCACAGCGCCAACCCCTAACCAAAGGAAGCTTCGCCTGCTTAACAGACGGCCGCGGAATAAAAACTTGACGCACCTGTGTAACAGCTTGAGTTGTCGACTGCCGTTTTTACCACATGTTGCCATTTTTGCGCAAAAAAAATGAAAAGAAGCAGAATAAAGGAGATTGTATATATAGTCCTTTTTAATCCTTACGTTCTGTCAACTAATTCATGAAAAACGTTGAAGTCGTATCACAGCTTATGTTCTCCCAGATGTTCAGCCGAGGGTGCACCAAAAGGAAGCATTTCCGTTATTGTTGGGATAAGGCCCAGGAAGCTACCTCCTTACTGGATCCTCAGAAGACTGAAAACCCACAATCTCCTCTCCTATTTCCGGAACAATTACTTCAACCGTTAGTTTTATGTAGCTCAGCTATCTCCGGCAACCCTCAACCGATTCGCTTCACTTTTTCTGGTAACTGCTCCCTCTTACACTTGGTGTCTCTCTTGGGTTGATCATTTTTGGTTTTAAGCCACGCTAATAATTTCGACCCTTCAAGGAGAGCTGAGAACATAACGCGTGCAATTCACAGGGGTTATTTAGATCTGACACTTGAACTAATCCAGGCTTGGTTGGATCAAGTTTGGGTAAGAATGTAACGGCACGACTTCAAGTGCAATGAGTATATTTCCTGTTGTGTTGATTTGCAATTTCATCGTTCTAGGTTAGTTCAGGTTGTCTAAATGTTGATTCAATTATGTCTTCGCTGTTTGTGTTAACTAGGTTTTAGTTCAGGTTGTCTAAATGTTGATTCAAGTATGTCTTCGCTGTTTGTGTTAACTAGGTATGGTTTAATTCATCTTAATAGGAACGCTAAAAGTTGCAAATAATAGCTCTTATTATTTAGCCCCACAATTTGCGCCTAATAACCACGTATATAAGACTGGAATAGTTGTGAAAATGAAAACGCACGTAATGTGCGGATATGACGTAATACTTAACGCCGGCTCCTCGGCCGCTGCCGTTCTTGTTACACGGATACTATGTGCACAGATGAACGAGGTAAGATGAAGGTAGATTTTCCAACCTTCACTCTCTCCATCTTGGAGCACAAACTATCTCCCTATATATTATATGAGAACATACAGCCACTGATTACAAAGTCTGTTATTAACTGGGGAAAGTAAACGGGCAGGCTCCCCATAAGTTGTGAGACCAGAAACGGGTCATTCACTTAATCATGGCTTATTCTGAACGTTTGTAGGCAGCGTATCTAACGAAATGCATGAGTCCGATTTTTCACATGACGCAGCAAACTACCGCTGGCCAACCGTTAGTTCGAACTGTCAGTCCGACTACAGGATCCTGTAGTCGGAAATTTTGCTTCTGATTTACAACGCTCAATTAACTCTACGATGCTCTCATTCCGCTTGGGTAATATGTCGCAGAAAACTCCAGTGAGCAATTTGCCGTTAATTTTCCGGATACTGTATTGAAAAATATAACTACGACCACAGGATAATAAAAAAGGCGGATTCACACATTAGTACACAGGATCGGGGCATCTGCCTAAGTTTCCCTGGTCGGATTCATTCGGAGATTTCAGTTGACTTGAACGTTGGAGCGTTTTTGGAACGTTGGGCAGTAAGCCTGCCAGTGCTTACAAGTGACAATGATTTGTCGTAGATGAAGCGTAGATAACTGTAGCAGGAAGGATATTCCACGTGCCCACTGCCAAAAATGGAGGAGATTACTGTCTAATAAAGTTGCACGCTCCAGTCCTTGTCAAACCTTGCTCACACAAGGCCTAGTTAAGTATTCGGTCTCCATAAGGGCGATGATAACCTAGAAACAAGGTGTTAAGGATCTCCAGAAACGTGTCCCCATCAACGAACTTGCGGCCCGAAATCATTTTCATGACAGCTCAGTGAAAGCAGCCCTTAGAGTTTCTGGAATCTGATGCAAGCAAATGAGGAGGGGGCGGAAGTGTGCCGAATAATTCGAGGGTCAAGGTGTTCCTTTTAGGCTGATTGTTCGTGATGGGGTGGGAGAAACCTGCTGAAGAGGGAAACACTTTTAAGTACTTCTCGATACCTAACTTTGTGACTTCCCCCGGTCTATCCTCGCCATGTGCAACAAAGGTGGTTATAGAATCACCTTATCAACAAATGTCATTCAAACGAAGTACGGTCACACATTTTGCAATTTAATTGGAGCGCTGACTTAAGTGAATACCGTTTTGCAACGTCAACATTCAGTTGGAATACGGTGATGTTGAAAACCAAAACTTCTATGCCGAGTGCAATTAGGAGGTATGGACTGAGAGTGTATCAGATGGTCCTTGATGTGGAGAATGATAGGCAGAACCAGTGAGTGAGTCTACGTTTAGAAGGAAAGTTTAGACTGAAAGAGAATCCTTCACACATAGTAAAGTTTGCCCTTGAATCTTCAGTCTTGAGCCTGTGGAACGATGGGACTTTGGAAACTTGATCGATTGTTTCTAAGACCTTGAAAAACCGAATGTTCTAGATTAGTCTCTCGTCTTTGGCTTGTGATAAGCTGTCTGCATACACGAACTGTTTTGTCATACAAGAATGATTTGAGAGGAGTGTATGTTGCGCATAGGATGGCAAGTTGGTAGACGTGATGATTTCGAATATTTCGCATTCCAGCACCTTGCATTATATGCTAGTGAAACTACTAGGCCCTAAGCTGTCAGATTATAAGTGGCCATCAGTTTTATAAGTTAGCACAATAATTGCCTTCTTCCAAACAGGAGGAGGCGACTATCAAGCAACTATCAAAAATGGGATAGAAATATTTGGCCAAGCTTGGCGTGCCACCACACAAAACAAGCTAGTTGCAGGCTGTTCCTAGCTTTGCCTTGCCAATACTAAACGGACTGTGGTCTCTGAGACAAAAAGAACCTAGATATTGTTCTGTATATGCCTCGGTTACTGCCGTTGGGTCGCTCGTGCAGTTTTCGTTTCTGCCCCTCAAGGAGAAGACCTTCGACTTGCTTCTTCGGCGATGTCTTATGCATTTGAATAGTACAAATTTTCCGTGGGATACTTAATGTTATGACTTTGTTCCGTAAGTCTAATTGGCAGATCCATTATTTACACTGACTCCGCACCTTACAAAATGCCACCTAGTTGTCTAAAACTCATATAGTCATTATTCATATGAATAATTCGCAATCGTCCCCCAGAAGATGCCGAATCCTTTTGGCTTGCTTTTAGTTTGTTTGACTGCATGTTTGCCTCTTCAAGAAGAAAACTGCATCAGTCTTGTGAATTTTAGGATTATCGGTTGCATAATTTCCCTTCAATGAAACTGGTCTTGGTCCAGCCTGTTCAAAGAACATATAAAATTTGGATAAATTTTCATGGCCGCAGCTTTGAATTCACATTTAATATCTAGAGTCCCTAGTCTAGTAGCAGATAAAGTAAAGTCGACTCACAATGTTCATTAGTTCTTATAGCAACCTCGATTGTCACGTGATCAGCAAAGTGTCTTTTATTATTGATAACCCTATCTGTTCAATATCTAGCCTGTGTGTCAACATACCGAGTCTAAGTGCATGTCTTTGGACAGCACCGATGCAAAATATCCACTAGACCCGGCGTGCTGAAATTTCATCCAGGAGGTCTTAAAGATGTTGAAGTCAGCTATTAACGAAAGATGCGGTAGCTGAGGAGAGCCGCTCAAGTGCTCGCGTAAGAAACATATCGTTTTACGACTGACTTGAGGGACAACGTTAAACGACTTCGAGATGTGAGTCAGTCCTGAGCAACGAAACTTGTATCCACAACAGCTTGGGTCACAGCGTTACAGTGGTTGTGTCACAGAAGACAACTGAAATGGAAATATCTGTCTTCAGGTGTACGGCATTGCTACTTGCTATCCCAAGTTTTGAGTTAGCCCATAGTATTCTTTAACCAATATATTGGCATTGGAGATATCCAATGTTAGCCAGGTCATTTTGAGTGTGATTATGGATGTTTGGTCAGCGCAAGCCGACTTTTGAGTGTGATTATGGATGTTTGGTCAGCACAAGCCGACTTCCAAATATCCAACAGATTGTCCAAGTGATTAAAAATGTTTGAGTACGTGCGTTTGACGACCGGACCTGCTGCGTCCAAATGCCGAGGGCGTTGAGGTGTTAAGCAACAAGACAAGCTAGCGGGGTTAGCAGTTCTATGCTATCTTTGCTTCGCATGCTTAAAAGGAGTATTTTTGCACACTTACCTGCCTCCTGCTTCGGTAAATAACAAATGAAATTCAATAACGGGATTAAAAAGCGTCAAATTGATGTTGAATCAACGCAAAATTTTCCGTGGCAGAAATCGGTTTTGCAAGGTGAGCTATCGGACTCTATGGTTTCATGAGGGGCAATGACTCCATGCATGAACGTGTTTGTCAGGTGTTCGAGTGAATGGACTTACTAATGGGAGGGGGCACTAACATCCCCACTACAGAAACGAGTTAAATAGAAACGTGTTAAATAGTCTGCTGTGTGTGTGACAGCACTATTAAGTGTTGCGGCATTTACCCGCAAGCTGGACTGAAGACATCAAGGGGAGTGTTCTCTGCTCCGCGCTATGACTGCTTCAACTCCGTTCAATGTTTTTATAATTAAGGTTGCTGCGTTTGTGCTGCATATTTTACGCCTGTTTTTCTACAATTTTGGATGATTCGAAAATTTAGCGGTTTCTCAAAATAACCAACGTCTGTCTCTAGAAAGCCGAAGTCCCCACATTCCACGTTCATGCACCCAATACACTTTGTAGAACAGTTAGGGAGAACGCGCGTGATGGCAAGCTGGTCGGTTCTTCAGCTCCCGCATCGTAAAATTTTTCCACGCAGGATTTGTCGTAAGACGTATGCATAACGCGAAGGTTTTTTATACCCCACAAAGTGAATACGAGAGAAGGTTCCATAACCAGTTAAATACGGATAGGGACTAGCCGATTACTGGCTTACTTTGATTTGGTGTCACACTGTTACGATATCCGCAAATAGTTCGACCCAGGATCTTTAAGTTTATGGGAAGGATAATAATCTAGGACCGGATGCAGAGCTTTAAATGGCACAGCTTAGACGGATAATAGGAGGGATAGGAATACCTCCCAATTGTACGTTAGAAGCGTTTCAGCTAGCGTAACAGAAGCTCATGGATTCCATGACTGTGCACTTTCCGTAGAAGTAAACTACGCTAGTTGACATCAAATGTAATAAGAAGTTGCGTGAGTAGCACCCACTCCCGCGATTAGCGCTCCTTAGTCCTCATTGGATAAAAGTACACTTATACACTTATACAGGACCCGCGCCAGTAAAGTCCATGCTGTGTATGTGACAAAATATCACAAACTTCGTGAAAGTTGAACAACAAAGCCCATAATTTTCGATGGAGCAGATGATAATTGGCCGAACTTGTAATTTTTGTGGTAAAATGTTTGTGTCACCTTGTAAGATAAGGATATGTCGAGTTTTTACATGATCAAAAAATTTGTCTGCATCAGAAAAACACTAAAATTGCATTGTTCCAGCAAATCATTAGCAGACAGCTTTAAAATTCTAAAGTTCAAGACATGCAGAGTCTATAAAGCTGTCTACATCAACCTAGGCACCAAGTAACACCATAACACTGTAACACTATAAAACTTGTCTAGAAATTTCTGATGAAACCGAGACGTAATTATTACCGTGCTGCACCAAACTTTAGCTAAAAACCAGATTTTCCATTGTCTGTCTATCTAAAGCCATCCTATGTACTTCGTGGCCTACAGAATATTGTGCTCCAAGCAGACACCCCCACCAAACGTCCAAATAGCAATAGTCTGAGCAACTCAGTCCCAAATCACACAGGTCTAGCAAAAACCGGCAAAAATGAAATTCCGGGAAGGATTCTGCTTAAAAAGTGCCAACAATTATCTTTGTCAACATATGGAACAGTTTACTAAGTGGTTTTGCAAAAGCACCGCGGTTGCCAGGCTAGAGTTGCAAGAAACCAACAACCAGAATGTGAAGCATTAATGCTGAACACTGAGTCGTTCTGTCCATGATGACAACGATGCTGATGGTTTTATTGCGCCAGAGATTAGCATGGTGATATCAGTTTACTGAAACGCGCTTTTATGCCCTTTTATACAATTTAAGACTGACGACAGTGTCAGCCTTGATGAGAACTGGCAAAGACTACTGTGTGCCTGTGCCATGTGATGATCTTGTTCAAGTAATTAGGATGCACCTATCCTTACCAGCTTTTTTACTCAAA
The DNA here is from genome assembly GCA_003604175.2 of Clonorchis sinensis. NCBI lineage: Eukaryota > Metazoa > Platyhelminthes > Trematoda > Opisthorchiida > Opisthorchiidae > Clonorchis > Clonorchis sinensis. The sequence goes on from CM030372.1 coordinate 13,151,134, forward strand.
CTGCTCCAGATATACGAATAATGTCCATAAGTTTTCTTGAATACCATGCCGTGTGCGTGTGTAGAATGAAACAGTTGTCAATGTATGGCTCAGTACTCATCCGGGGGGTTACGTGCTGCATTTTTTCAAGCTCCCAGCATTCGGCGTTTGTACCTAAAAAGTAAGGTAATTCTCCGTAGTGTGACAAATGGCATATGACTTTTCTCAATCGCCTTGAAAATGACCCCCTACCAATGGTGGGGTAAAGGCAGGAGGATTCAGAGAAATCGCCCCCTTTTGCCTACAGTCGGTATTGTGTACTGTGAATACTGTGTAGTTCTGTCACTCTTTACCTACATTTTTAGAACTCAGGTCACAAATCATGTTATTAGGAAAAGTGCTCCTTGGCAGCTGACTGTAAATTTACTCCCAACAACTTTAGGACTTCGATATCGGACCATGTTCACATCCATGCGTTCACGGTTTTCTTGTGGCAGGAGTTAGTTTCTTCCCGTAACTTTCACCAGTTTACTCTCTTTAGATAGCTTATAAGACGTCAAGATAACCAGAATATTCACTGGCCCCATGAATGTTTCCTACCGAATCTTATGAAGAAAGTCGAGTAATTTGAAGTGACAGTCCCAAAAAACTACGATCTTTTAGCAAGGCAGATGAAAACTAATGTTCTCCGACTTGATAAAGAAAAATAATGTGATAAATGTGGTTGGCTGTGGTTTCTGTCTACACAGTAAATCGTATAAAAAGTATTGAAGTAGTCTCCGTAGCAAATGTTGATTCTAACCACAGGCAACTTACATGACTCAATAGACCTCAAATCAAATCCAGCTTGATGTTTGAGTTTAAAGCCACTGTGTATGCATGGGTGTATATTTTAGATATGGCCCTCTTTAAATAAAATTTTGGGACAAGTCTATTTGAAAACATTGAAGTCTTTCTGGCATCTTTTCTGCACTTTTTAAATTGCTAAACCTGAAATAACCGTTAAAATAACGATAGCATCAACATCAGCCACTGTAACAAAGGTGCTTATTTTTCAACCTTCAGAGCATTCATACTGAGCCGACCTAAAGCCGCCACTTTGACTTTGTGGTCGGGCTTGAGTGCTTCAGTGATTTCGCGGGGGTACACTGGCTGAAACTTCGTTCCGCAGGGTGCAATTAGTCCATAGAGTTCAAGGGGGAGCAGTCAGACCAAGAGCAGAGAGACTCTCTACTATGGGTCATCGCATTACGAGGTGGTCTAGAAGTAAAATCGTGCTGTCCTCTGCAAGAGGAATGTGAAGGTAGTCAGTTACTTTTTTCAGGTGAACAGCATACCCATATTTATGAGAGAAGCGATGATACCTTCCACCAAGGAAGCACGGAATAGAAAAGGTCGGTCATAAAAACCGCACATTCAGATCGTCCAACGGTTGACCGTGACCAAAGCATGATTCAATACGGTCGAAATACTGGTAAACTCAAAAGTTTGTGCTGCTTCAAGGACCTCTACTTCACACAGTCCCATCAGGAGCGAAACAGTATTGTCTTTCTCAATGCGCCCTCGGGATAAACCAACCCCCTACAGCCAAGCCGGTCAGACTATTGAGTCCTTCGCTCCGGGCAGGGTCTTCAAAGAAAACCATACATCCTCCCACTGCCCTGTGGGACAGACGTCTGAGTCAAAGACTCAAAGTAGGGTACCTCATCCAAACCCTTTTCCTTGGCCTGGGAAACTGAGAAGTATCCTTTTTCCGTACAGCTCTGTGTCCACTGATGTCCCTCCCCCACGACTTTCCACCACACAAGCAAACGTTGCTGGCCAGTTTGTCTGTCAGTTATCTGAGCGATGGGCCTTATGCACCTCGCTGCCCTTCTATATGGGACCTCTTAAAGCCTGTATTCTCTGTCAAATTGTCAAGCAGGCAATGCTCGCTTAAACCTTATACTTCCTCAACATTGATATATGCTGGCTGTCTTTAAACACGCACGCAAGACCCAAGCGTGATTATGCATCTCAGAACGCCAAGGACGAACCCAGATATTGCAAATTTCTCCGTCCGTATGTCCGGTGATCCAGAAACGATGACTCGTGGAATATAGGATGTGAAGTTTGCACCCAGCTTCAGAGCCGAACGCGCTTGGTTGGATTGGATCCCATTCAATAGTCGTCTTTGGGCCGTCCGGTTATCCAGCTTAATCAAGCTTAGTGGTCTCGATGTAAAAAGGGTGTCTGTTTGTGGCTTCGGCTCATTTCCTAACAGAAGCAGTTCTGATGCTGAGAAGGATGCTTTCTATCGAGAGTTATTCAGGCTCATTCGTCAGGCAAGAAGCACTGACATTGTGATCCTTACAGGCGATATGAATGCCCAAGTCGGTCGTCTGAGCCCCTTGGAATCACATTTGGCGGTCGATTTCTCAGTCGATGCTCGCCGCGCAGACAACGGAGGTAGACTCTTTCAGTTGTGTGCTGATCATGAACTGTTTCTGACAAGTACGAACTTTCAACGTAAACGTTCGCATCGGGTAACCTGGCGGCCGCCATCTGCAAATCAGCCGTGGACCCAGTTAGACTACGTTGCCATCAGCCACCGGTGGAGAACCACACTTCAAGGCTGCCGTTTCTGGGGCACAACACATGATTCCGATCATGCCATGGTGCGTGCACGCCTGACAGTTCACTTCCCTTCAGGCCCTCGCAAGTCAACAAGAAGCATACCAATCCACTGTCTTCGAAGAACCAACATAGCTGAACGGTATCGATCTGAGCTAGCCCAACAACTCTCCACAGTGAGCCAATGTTGTGGTAGTAATGAGCATGCAGATGAAGCGTGGCAAAATTTGAAAGGAGCTATGTTAGCGGCTTTCACAGTTATTTGTCCGACTCATCCGATTCGACCAAAAGACCACTGGATGTCGTTGAGATCGCTATCCATTATTGATGCCAGGAAAGCCATGCCAGCAGGTAACGAGTACGACGACGCACGCAAATCTCTCAAACGCCAAATAGTGAAGAGTCTAAGGAAAGAGCGAGAGCTCTGGTGGACATCGAAAGCTCGGGAGATGGAGAAGGCTTTTGTTACGGGAAACAGTCGTGTCCTACATCAACTGATACGATCGACTGGCCTTAGGAAAGCAACGGTCAGCGAAACGATAAGTGAAGAAGATGGCTCATTAATTCACTCGCAAAAACGTCGACTGGAATGATGGGCCGAGCACTTCGAAGAACAGTTCAGCTGGCCTCTTGCAACACAACCTGTAGAGATAATGCATACCGACGAATGGAATGTAAACCTCGATTACCCGTCGGAAGAAGAAATAAAGTGCGAAATATCCGCACTAAAACGTGAGAAGGCACCAGGACCGGACGGTCTCTATCCAGCCCTCTTCAAAGAAGGCGGAGAACCCCTGACAGAGACCCATCTGACAAAGCTTGTTGGTGCTATATGGAACGAAGAGAAGGTGCCTTCAGAATGGAGCATGTCGACAGTTATCCCTATTTTCAAAAAGGGCACGCGGACGCTGTGCGAAAACCACCGTGGCATCAGCCTGTTAGCTTTGGCATCGAAGATGCTCTCTGGTCTTATCCTTCGAAGGTTGACTGAACACAGGGAGAGACAAATCCGTGAAAACCAAGCTGGGTTCCGTCCTGCAAGAGGATGAATCGGTCATATCTTCACCCTCCGACAGATTCTTGAACAGTCACACTGCTTCCAGCAACCAACAATGGTTGTGTTTCTTGACCTGAAAGCTGCCTTTGACTCTATGTACTGCCACAACACGAAACTTGACTTTGGGATTATCTAATGCAGTGTACCACGAGGGTAATTTCTGAGCCCATTACTGTTTTCCTTTTGTCAGAGTTCCATCTGTTGTGCATTTTTAGCCATAAGACATTGTTTCTAAGCTTCAAAACGTTCAACATGATTAAGTGGCTTAAGAATTGGTTGTAAAGAATTGTGTAAAAATGTAACAGTACAAACAAAACATGATACAAAATGTTTGCAGCAGACACTTATGCATCCTAAAATCAAATGTATTTTGTTAGTACTTGAACAAACAAAACGACATAATAGAGATTGTTGGCCAAAAGGCAAAAGTTGCTGCCATTACAAACTGAATTGTTCGGTGCAGCTCTGATGCTTTGCAAAGCCTATTGGGCACGTAGAAACATGCTGCACCTTCAAGTAGCCTCTAGGTGATCAACCAGTCCTTACTGTGGGAGCTCTTATCCCCTGAAGTCGAAAGACGGGTCCCTTTTATTTGTTTACCATTTCCGTAATGGTTGTTGCCCAATAAAAACTGAGTTGTGCATTACGATATACAAAATCTGCAGCAACAGTTGAAGAAGATTAGGTATTTGGTGCGTAGATGCAACTCTGACATCCGATGTTCGCCTACATCGTGTCTCGTGTGGGGTAGGCCCTTCAAACCTGAGGTCCCGTACTAGATAGCCTTCAAAAACCCTAAGAAACTCACAGACAAAGGCTACTATGCTCCTCCAAGGTCTTTGTTACCTTGGAAAGGAACTGCTGCTCCTTACTGGCTGCCTCAAGGACGTTACAAGGACTCATACGGAAGTTTCAGATTTCAAAAACCATGACATACCTGCCTTCTATCGATTATCTTACCAGTGCCAGTAAGTGTTTGCTGACACTGACTAAAGTCAGACAACCAATACAGTCTCCTCAAATGTCATTGGATATATCTTGCCGGTGAAGTTTGATCATCACTGACGACTATCAGGCAAAGGCTATCCGCACGAATCATGATGGTATGCTTGGACGTCACTCAACTTGTTCTACACAATCCTCGTGTGCGCAGAGAATAGCAAAAGTGCAATGATCCAGATGGTGTCTAAGAAATCGGCTGAATTCAGCGGACGCCTCCGTTTGTCTAATAGGAGCCACGGTAACATATATATAAATATATATATATATATAAACGATACTGTTCTATAAATCTGTAAATCACCACGTAAAAACCCAACCAAAGGAAAAAGCAGAAAGAGAGCGTACGAATTTGACGCACAAACCCCCCGGAACGTTCGGATGGTGGTGGTTCCTTTGAAAGTATGTATATATACACGAATATATATATGCATATATATATACATATATATCATTGGTGTAGCTTAGGAAGTACTCGAATTCACAGTTGAGCTGAGATTCAAAAGAGTTTGGTGTGTGGAAAACTTGCCATAATTGCTGAATGCAACAGGTTTATCTCTCAACGCGTACAAATAAAATAAAATATCAATCTATTAGCTGTTACTCATTTCCGGTACCCGACTGCCATGATACTCGAACGAAGCATCAGCAGTGAGACACCGCCATGTTGTCCAAACCTAGACAGGAGCAGTCGAGATGCCGGGGTTGAGTATGAATCACGTAGCTTCCGGTCAGTAAGTTTGTGCTTCAGTCTGGAAGGGATAGCTAGCAGACTGACACCAGGCGCTTGAAAGATTGACCTTGAAAATGTGCGATAGAATGCACGTCACCAATACGTGTATTCATGGAAACGAGTAGGTTTTATGCCTAGATTAGCGTTCAGTCATTGTTAAACCCTATTCCGTTTGCAATTTTATCATTATCATTGTTCACATTGTAGTCAGCAATGCCATTCGGTGTTACCAATGTGACAGCAACGAGGACGATTCATGCCCGGCACGACGGTTTTTCGACACTCGCCTAAACGCAATGGTGGACTGCGGAAGTTTCCTCTCCCATTCTCCCGGAACTTTCTGCGTAAAGATCTATCAAGAAAGTACAGGATGGAACAGCTGGATCAAGATAACTCGCCGATGTGGAGCTCGTACAGATTATGGTTAGTTAAAATAGATTCTACCTGCTTTCGGTTGTTTTATAACAGCTTACTGGAATAATATGAATGGTGTTTTACGTAGCAACAGTAACAGTTTGAGTGGATAGGAGGTGTACTTCAGAACAAACCTTCAACGGACCATCTTTGTGTTTGTATTTGGATGAAAAAGGACTGCCAAGCTATTTCGGAGTAAAAACCCAAAAACAGAGCAAACTGTAACACGGGGGCTTACTAATGATTGAAAAATAACCTATATGGAATGGTAAGGAGACAAAGATATCACGTATATTCTTGTGGACCATTAAAACACATCTTCAATGTTCACTGAAAACGAGCCATAGACAACAGATTGCACGAGGACCACTAATTAAAGGAAAATAGCTTTCCGTATCTTTTTCTCTGCAAGTAGGAAGATAAAAGACAAATGATTATCTCAGGCCTTCTTAAGAAATTTGCCACCTGGCCTTTATTACAGTTCTCTTTCTGTCTAAAGATACTCTCTTTTTAAGATTTCTGATAAGCGTTTGGCAGCCCACTACCGGGTTCCTCCTTCTTAGGGCTTGTAAATCAAGAAATCTCAGGGCGATTCGAATTTGCAGACCTTTGGTTCATAGTTGAAAGCGTCACAAGTGTGATCAAACCACAGTCGGAAAGGATAAAGAACCGGTCGTTCTTCAGTCAGTCAGTTCACATCATATGGTTTGGTTTTGCCTTGTTCTTTGATTAACAACTGTCAACATGGGATATTTTTTATTTTGAATACATTACTTTGAAATGTCGCTACTAAAAACACCTTTCCTTAGCATCGAAGAAACAATGAATCGATCTGGGAGAGTTTGAAATACGGTGGTGCAATACCACGCAAGGGAATTCCGTCAATATCTCGTCCACAAGAAGGAAGTTGAAGCCACAAAAAACTCTCTTGAGACTCTTTCAAATGGATCAAAATTGGACTTTTCAGACAGAAGTATGAAAGCTACCCCACTCAGCCACTGAATAGTACAGTCAGCTTGCAATTAGACATGATACAGCGCCTACTAATTAATCGAATTGGTCGGTGTAAGTTAGCAAAAAAAGCTTCAAACCGTTCCAGAAGCCGTTTCAGAACCGACAACTTAGCAACAGATGTACTTACCAGCTTTTTCCAACAATTTTTAAACGTATTTAATCTGTACCACAGGAAGGCACGGTAGCCTCAGAATAAGCACCTTTGTGAAACAGAGTGTTTCGCAAACATTGGACGTCGATAGGGCAAAAATAATAAACGTTCCCTGATCGATAAATTTTGGGTTCGTTCCCCTAAGAATGGTCTGTCACGGGTCTTGACACGTGCTCCCATACTGGGTTCCCGAGAAGTGCTCCCTTACGTTATGAGGATTATACACAGTGGTTCATGAGAATTTTGCACCCAGCACCACAGCAAGAGATACTAAGTAGATGAGGTAAGTAATCCAAAACGTCCGTGTGCATAGATGTCCTTTTTGCCACAAAGTTCATGGTGAGATTGATCGTAAATGTTTACTTCAACCACTGCAGTTGACTGATTTCACAACCGACTGCTTCGTAACCCGTCCGGGTGGAAATTTACCGGTTGCAAAGCACCTCTCAGTTGAAAAATGTCTTGGAACGTATTGTTTTTTTTAACGACCTAGTACAATATTTCTTGTACCTATGCATTAAACGATAAATTTTCAGCTATCAGTTGTTTCACAGAGTCAACTTTGGAAAGTCCTTCACGGGGTTACGCGATCACCCAGGTTTTTTAAGACGCCTCCTATAAGAAAGTTACCCGTGAACAGTTTTACAAGAAGATGGTCTTCCAGATTTTCGACAGAACTAACAAACCTGCGTCCACAAAAGGTCAAGCTCGCATATTATCCCGCTGACTTAATAGGGTTCTGCAACAGGCAAATGTGACTGGCCCTAATTGTTTCCAATCGATGAGAATGTGTGTTTATGGCAATTTCAGGCACTGACGTTTAACTTCCAAAGTACACAACGGGCAAATACTCTTCTCCCCTTTCTAGGTTTGGCCTGGGGTTGTCGCTACTGGTTCGAAGCTCAAGGGATCTACAAGGAGGTTTGCTACTGTCAGGACCAAGATGGATGCAACAGTTCCAGTCGACTTTCTTCTTTACGTACACTAAACTACACACTGGCCACCTTGTGTCTGATATGGATTCTCAAAGCCTGTAGTTGCTTTTCTGTATAACGTATTTTTTTCCACCGCATCACGTGGTAACCCAGTGATTATGCCGACCTTGACTGCACAGCTCAAGTTCCCAAGTTGCAAGTGTATTGTGTCCAAAGTTGTCCTCGTACTTTGTCGCATAATGGTGTATAATTCTACTTTGTCCGTCCGCTTTTCACTGTGATGTATATGAACAAGACGCTTTTATGGAATTCTAATTAAAGGACTTGATTCAACTGCCAGATGAACTTGTATAAGTCAGGTTTCGGGTGCAACATGTGGGGGTTTACAATAATCACGTTATTGGAAAACACAATGAATGCTTCATGACACGGCCACGCGGAATGGAGGCGACCTCCGTCAAGTGGCTCGCTGAGAAACGTTTTCGTCTTTCTGTCTGACGGTCTCATTATTAGCGTTGCACATGGAACAGCTTATCCCGCAGAACATGGCGTTTGACCGTTTACAGTGGTGGGCATCCTATCACGTATTAGAATTCTAAACTCTCCGGTGAAGATGGCACTCATGTAGTCGAACCACAGAGGCCAACTTGCCTATACCAAGGAAATTGTGGCTTTCTTGTGCTCCATTTTCTGGAGTCTGATGACGAGACACTGGTTCAGACTACTAACGAAAGATAGTCACACACGTTCGTTTGTGGTTCAAACATTAATGGACACGTTCTCGCTTCTTTGCACCATTCAACTAGTGCGTCTTCTAATAGCTCGAGCACCGACTCAGTTAACTGTCAGCTTGACTGATGTCTCGCAAAACAGAGTTCCAAAGATAACAGCCAACTACATTTGGATAGTCGAAACGATGAAGACGTGAGTCATCCTCGAATCGAAAACTGTTTCATGCTTGGGAGTTTGTTTTTTTGTTTATGTAAATGAGTACGTGTGACGTAACACCTTGCATTACTTGGGGAATACAGCAATCCATTCCCATGTAGCCACTCAAGGTTCATAAGACGCATGTATTCTAACTGCTTTACCAGTGAAAGCAATTATCCTTAAAGGTATATTTCGGCGTCTTTTAGTAATGAAAAAACATGTGTATACAAATTTTCAAGACAATGAAATAGCCCACGCTTAGATCCAAACTCGGCATTCGGAGCGGAACTGAGCGACGTTAACCGCTGGCCTCCCAAGTTTCAAATGACAGGCCACAATGCGCGTTTGATCCATAAGGCCATTGCTAACAAGGATGGTGTCAATGAAAACACGTGACTCGCGCAATTATGGTTATTTTCCTGAGGCTAGGCATACATGTACTCAGTGCCTCTACCCTGCCATGCAAGGATGCACGTTCTCCACCAATATCGATGTTGAATCGATAATGGAGAGTGGGTAGACAATATATCCATCCAGTATTCAACTGATCTGTTTTCTGACTCAACGGTTCACCAGTAGGCCAGAGTACCTGTGCTTTATCCAGTTGTGCTGCCCGAACTAGCAAGCCAACGCTTGAGCGATATACACTTACATTATGGGTCAGTGTTTTTGGGCAGTTAGGGTGTGGATTTGGGTCCCGCTGAATTCCCCACACTAATGCAAGCTGTTTCATGAATACCACTCATGTAGTTTACTTGTCATATGACAGGACCAGTCAGCAGACTGAATATGAGAATAGTTCGCACACTTTGGATCGCCCGCTATGAACCCATGACACACTCAGATCACTCGCTTTTGAGCAGTCCACCTCCCCTCCTGGCACAGCGATTATGGTGGACCACGCCAAAGGTTGGAAGCACTGAATTCGAGTTCCGCCCATATTAGAGCTAATCAGTAGTGCATGCGCTCTAACCCGTGAGGAGAGCAAGATTCACCAACTGCTGTCCGGCGTCACTCACCTTCAGTTGGGAACAGCCAAGTGACCAGGCTTTCACTAGTTAAGGTAATGACCATTCATCGTACGTGTGCGCACCTCAAGATAACTAAGTCGTACAACTCAAGAAAAAGCCGAGTATATAGTGACTGACTGAAAACGGGAACAGACGAGTGCGGACGCAAAGCAACGAAATCTTCAACAAAACCGATCTAGAAGGAAGGTTACCCTCAGAAGGCATAATTTCGCTTTCCTCGTGACTTGATGTTCAGTATTATGGTTTCGCTTGTGTGTTTCTGCGTCCTGGGACTGTTTGGTAAATTTATTTATTGAAGTCTGTCTCGTCCTGAAGGTGAATCGAACTTGTCGCTTATGACTGTGCTACTGCTGCATTATGAGTAGTGTGAAGTTCATTGACATTCAGACACGGATGACACCTAGCTGGCAGCCCGACAAGCACTTTTCCACCGTCACTAATCTCTACCCATTTCGTAACTGTTTCACCCTGAGTAAACGACTTCAAATGTTCAGCGTGCTCAATGTTCTTTACCTTTTTCAATCTACGATCTATCTAGTAACAGGAACTTATCAAATTTATGTAGTGGATTGCACATAATCACATCTCTCACAGGAACGTTCAACTTGTTCAATTTTGAAATCGGAATCTCTATGGTTTGGCGGGGTTTTTTTTACAAAAATCGGCTGGCTAATTGCAATTTAACGAAGATAAAGCCGATTAATGTGTATTTCTGCGTTCAACCTGGTCCAAATGCATTTCACAAACCTACTTTGTTTGCCAATCAGGGTTTTACTACATTTCACGGAATTTCATGGGCCAAAATAACTAGAGGAGAACAGAAGTTACTCAACACCATTACCTGATTGGGGAATTTCTCAGACGTGTACAGTTGAAAGGAGAAACAACACTGATATGAAGGCAAAAGTAACATCATACACTCGGTTGCTAACATGCATAGACACCCGGATTCTTGCCAGCCGAGTGCAGATCAAAACATAAAACACTTCTTCAGAGAAGGAAATGGATAAAAGAGAGGTTACGGCAGACAGAATGCAGTTCTCTAAACGTGACAATAGTGTGAGTTTTTCAGATGCGAACCGACTTGGTGCTAAGGCCAGGCTCAGGTGAATTCCAACTGGACCGCTTGCTTATGCTATCTGACACACAAATTAACATGCTGCACAGAGGTCTTATCCTATTCAAGTTGGCATGATGTTCGAGACATCGCAGTACATTGTCTTGACATATTCAACCGAAGAATATCATAAACGAGATTTTCAGCTGAGTCTTCTGTTGGCAATGTTGTGGAATATAGGTAGCTCGGGTGCGCTGATTGGTTGTTGGTCTGTTCGCCGAGCTTGGCAGTTGGATTGCAAACGTTTCATCACCAGTCGAGGTGACATCGTCAGTGCGGAGTTGCGTGGGTTAATACCAAATTAATCTCTAAATAGATGCGCACGGCAAAGCAGTCAGTTAGAGCACGGGACTGATAGAAACCCAAAGACTACGTTTACCTGAGGGACCCAAAAAGGGAGAAAATGCTGGTGCGGTATCAAAGGGCTTTCATCCACGTTACAAGTAGTACGTTTTGCAATGAATGAAACTGAGGTTGTCTTACTTCGTGAGTAGTGAAAAAAGACTCGCGCTGCAATGATAAGCTGAAAGAATAACTGAAACTGTACTGAAGCATTTCCCGCAGTATATTTAGGCAGGATGCATACTGGTTCGTGAGGGCAGTCGTGCGAGTACTTGTATCTATAATCCATCATAGCGACAATGTCGGCTGCCAGCGTATTATTACCTCAGCTATCACTTTGGACCACAACTTCCCCCCTATCCGGTATTCAACACCGGAGTCCGGAGACTCGATTCATTGAGACAGCTGTTTTCTTGTAGTCGAAACTACCTCTGTAGGCAGTAGGATGTAGAATAACTCTTGTGGACAACGTGATCATTTTTTCCTTTTTCTATTTGAGATGGCGGTTAGTTTGAAATTAGGTTTCCTCTGACCATCAACGTACACGTGCCCACGCCTTACTTCGATGCCTTCAATGGGTATTCCGAATCAAACAATGGCTGTGAGTTAGGTGACTCCATCTATGTGTTATCCCATAGATGAATACTATCACTTATCAAAACAGCATGCCGATGATTTAACAGACTGGCGAATCAACAGTGATGAAGTTATTGGAAATGTGGGAGACACCGGTCCCTTGGGAGGAGCAAGTCAGTTAAAATGGTGTGAGCTGACGCCTAGAGAGTTTGCTACTGAAAAGAGTGAGAAGCAGAATAGTCGACATTCTAAAATTTTCCTATTAGAGTTATGAAGAAGCAGTCAATAGCGATTATGATCAAGGAGTGCTCCTGTGTAAAGGAGGGCTGCTCAAGATCTCAACACCAGGTTGCTCGAAAGAGCCTTCTTTAATTGCCGAAGCAGATGGAGGGAAAAGCAAAATCCCAGTTTTCCAAGAGGAACTAGCTACTAAAAACTATTTTGTTTTCTGTATCTTACAGTGTAATTCGTTTCCCTCGTTTTCACTGATGAAAGTTGATTAATCGGTAGCTCTTGCCATTAGAAAATCCTTGTGAAGTCATTTCGATTAGCGGCAGGATGGTGTCTTTATAATCCAGTGAGATAAGATTTGTCAAGGCCTCGTGGAGGAACAAGCAGGGGTAACCCATTTTATAGGTCTTTTCAATACAAAAAGTGGTTCCAGTTAGCGAATTTCCGGGAATTCTGGTTACTAGTGTAGCCATAAAAAATGAGCTACAAGATTCAAGGCCTGTAAACATGTTAACCTTTGAGATAAAAGTAAGCAGTGTTTTCATGAAAAAGTTCGCATGTAGGTATTTCCGTTCCAGCAGTAGCGATAAATTTCGCCTCCTAGAAGAAATCTCAAAGATGAATAGACCTTGTGGTGGCCTTTTTTGGTTTGTAGCTTAGTAGAGTCGACTGCCACGATTCGCGAGATGGTTGTTTTTTCTGAACGGACGTACTCAAAACAGTTAAGTCTTAAAAACACCAGTTTCTTCATATGCGAAAACACATAGCCTGTGACATCTAACCGTATGGACTAAAGCTTTGCATGTAGACCAGAATAGATCCTGTCAGCTGTAAACATCCGTATCAAGTACCGCCTTGCCAAATTGTTGTCCCCTGTGACCACTCCATCAATCAGCCTTTGATCACTTCCTTCAGACACTACTCAGTCTTCAGCAACTGGTGTCGAATAAATTAAGCCAGTGTTCTGCTTATTCATAAGTCAAGTATACTCGCGGGAAAAAACGATGCTAATGAAGGAGATTATCAAAGTCCACCCATCTTCAGAGTGTTACTGAAAGGAATGTTCTTTCAGGCCCTTCTACTTCATTTTGCTATGTCGTAGCTAGGATTCATCCAGGATTATGCCCTACTTGAAAAGAAAGGTCATTCAGGGTATCAACAGCATCCACGGGTATAGAACACTAAAACGGCTCCGTTCACTTCTATCTTGAATGGCCTCTCTGTTCTTTAGTGAGGAGTCAAGGCCGTATGATGAGGGAAGTTTTAGCTCTATCTAAAAGCTATAAGTAATCGGTTCATTCATCGATCCACACCTCCACAAACCGACTCAATCTAAAGTCATCGAGCCTACTCAGGTTCTAGACTGATGATGTGACAAGATTTTATCTTTCCAGTTATGGGAGCTGCTGTCCTCGAAGCAGCAGTATTTTCTGGAGGGAGGGACTTTCAGTGGGTTTTTCGTCATACTTCTTTTTGAGGTACGAGGACTGCAACTGGTCAGTTTGATGTTCGAGCGCATCTCACTGACAACGCTATACGGGTCGCCTAATCAGACGGCAATCGTCGTGCAGATCTTCCACTGATTTTGATGCTTTGTCAGGTTTTCGATGCACACTCTTTCACGGGTCAATCAGCCATCGGGTTATTGTGAAGATGGGTGGTCAAATGCTGAGGGTTTAGAGTGTTTTCTTACAATCAGCCACAGGGAGAGAGAGAGTGCGTCACGAGGAAACTGCTTTGGAGGAATTACTTAGAACACAAGGACTAATTCACTCGCTGAACTTGATACTACACGACAGTAGTATCTCAGGAATACAGCGATTTTCATAAGTCAAAACATTTAGCATCAAACTAGTGTGTGCTGACGTGACGGAACATAACAAGACGTTAATTGGTTCATTGAAAAACCTACGTAAGAAACCCACCACTTGCCTCCAGTAGGGAAATTCTTGGTCGACTTAGGACAATTGTATCAGCCAAAATACGGAGCAATGCTTGTACACCCTTTGTCGAAGCGATTTTCATGTACAACGATCGCATTAAAGACTAGGTATTACGACTAAGTTTGCCCAAAAAACACGATTAGACTAAAAATGACCTAAACAGCATTATACTATTGTCAGAGGAGTGTTTTTTCTTATCCTGTTACGAACTTGACGCTGCTAATTTCAAAGTCTTATGCAATAAAAAATCAGCAAAATAACAGAGTGTTGGCATCTGAATAGGTACAGCTAGAATTTTACGTTTCACGTTCAGCAAAACGTGGTTTATTTTGCTAGCCTTGTAAAAGTGAAACGGTTTTTTAGCAGACTGGAATCCCAAAAGCGACACTTCAGCGTCCTGCATAAGGTCCCAGACTCATTAAGAACTCTGTTTTATGTGGGTCAATTTCATTAGAGAAAATTAGAGGCGGATTACCGGAGAAATTAGTTCAGCTGTGGGAGATCTCACCACTTCCTAAGTAATGAGAGGCATTCTGAGTTTGTACAAGTAAATGCACAGATAATTAGATTCCGAACACATGTGAACGAAAGCCCACTGGCCGTGAAAGAAATGCGAAAACATTCTCATTGAACTAATGAGACTCCGCAAGGATTTACCGGTCGATAAATAAGTCCTTACCATCCTTAAATATGAATAATCGTTTGTAACGGATGCATCCACACAGATTTCACTGTGTTACCGTTTCACCCACAAAAAAGTGTTGATCTTTAGCCCGATGTACTGTTATTCTACCAGTTGTAGTAGCCAACGTGAACTCGGTTGTAGAGTCCATCTGACAATTCTAGCGAACGGCCTGATGATAGGATGTTATTGACGGTAGCTTAACGACTTGAAGTTTTTCGCAACATTTTGTCCCGCTAATACAACAAAACCGATTCATCTTACTGGACCGCCCACAGGCAATGAAGTTGTCGTCACCAAACTGTTCAATAGGCGACGTAACCACACTCTGAGGGAAGTTTAAAGAGTCCATATAGGCTACTGCGTTTGAAAACTTTGGGTGAGAAAACAGGGGACGTTTTGGTTTGACCGAAAATCGGTGTATACTGAGATCGGATTTGAGGTAGATCCATTTCAGGGGGTTAGAGAGTCGACTAAGCCATGAGCACCAGTCTTTCAAAAGAGGAGAGTGAACAATAGCTTGTACTTGATGCTGAATATGTTCTCAGTTATCTGGGGGAATGTTTGTTCTGAATACACTATTGATATCGGTGTTTTACTGACTTGAGAGGTGCTGTTAACTGCGCATGGACGGTAGTTATTTTGCTCTACCTAGCTTCCTGCTGAATCGCGTACATCCATGATTACACGCGGACAGTGAAGCATACAGGGATTTTCAAACCAGAATTGAGCCATTTCTATCGGCGTACAAAGAGGTTTGCAAAACCAAGTCACACTGGTGACGACTAGTAACTGTAACCGTCTGCTGGTGCTACTTGAAAGTAAACTTTCATCGGATAACCAATCGTTGAAAGTTATTATCTGGCTGAAGAAATTTTCTGATACAAGCTTATCCGTAGGTGCTCATCGTTGTTAGGGTTTGTAGTTCGATCATCTTACAGATTGTTTCCTTTTATTTGTCTCTGGAATGAGATAGTAATTGCTTGATTAGAATAACATGACAAGATTCACTTGCCCTCAAAGCAGAACGTAAACCGGTAAAATCAATGGTCTACACGTGTTTCACATTAAGCTAGGAAAGTGTACTCTTTCTGAAAGACTATTTTGTTGGTGAACGAAGCCGGCCTATTTCAGAACACAGTTTGCTGGTGGGTGGTCCGTCGTGCAAAGGCGCGTCAAGCCTGTCTTTTACAAATTCAGCGAATGCTAAGCATTTATGACTCTGTCTCTCTCTCTCTCTACCAGAAGGTACTATGCTTCTGACCTACTAGACTTGCTTGGGTAGCAGTCACACAGTTGGTGTAAAAAATAAACCGGTGCTAATGGAGGACAGCCGACAATGTTTTAGATGCACAAACATACACCAGACGATATCCTCCGTAAAATGTATAATTCATCGAAATTACCGATCTTGAAGATCCGTTGTGACCCTGGCGGGCTCAAGCACGCAGGCAAGGCAGTCACAAGATCTGCTGTTGTCAGTTAGTGCAGATCAACCGATCGGCTGGTTAACCAACGAGCACGATTGCAATTCGAATCTTGTCACAGTTGTCTGTCTTGACGTGAGTGGTATGAATGTTGGTCTGAATTGGTCCAATGTTTCAATGCCGAGCTTTACTCAACTCTTCATTAAGTATCTATATGGATGTGGTTCTGTCTCTGATCTACGGAACTATCTGACTTTTTTGCTGTAGAAGCTGTAATCGAAGCGGACCTGACGGAGGTTCCAATTTTATAGCACTGCCCAAAATGCGTGGAACATTCGCTGGTTGTTTCGTGGACGGACGCGTAATTTGACACTCTCGGGTGCCGGGTGGTCTTGTCAGGGAAAGGAGTCGCTGAAATTGAGGGCTACTAAATGACAGGATATCCACAAAATAAAATCAGTTTATGTGATCGCATACAGACAATAAAGTTTGGGAGAAATCCGTCATCTTCTATACAGGGTTGCGTCGTTCGGTGGGGCATTGCGGAACAGCGCCTCCTCATAGAAAATAAAGATACTTCGTGATAGGTGAAGATTCACCAATGCTGGTTATTTGCCATACAATCGGAAACCATATGTTTGAGGATCACCTTTTTAAAAAAAATCTTGGTTGTAGTTCTGGTGACCACAGGACGAATAAACAGAGTGCAGTGTACGAACATTAGGCAGTAATTTCCTCATCCGATCAAAGTGAGTGGGCCCAGGTGTCTGAGTGGATAATATCGTGGACCTCTGTTTTTGTCCACTGGTTTTAGAGCCGTGACTGTTGACCTTAGTCCTGGGACAAGCTGATTGTCTATTTGAGAAACGTCTAAACGCATATGCGACCACGAAACATTTGGGGAACTACTCACGAGCTGGAACTGATGTGAATACTGCCCTCGAAGATGATCCGTAGTGGTTCGAATTTACGACCGCAGCCTTCTCCATTGTGGCTGCTAAACAGTGATGATTTTTTATCTACACAAGATAGATAAAATTGTACCGCAAATCAGGCTATTTTTGGGGCACACAGGAATCATGGAACAAGCATCAGGTGGGTTACAAAGAGCTTTGTTTGATCGAAACTGTCGTTACGAGATACGTGACCCATCGTTCCTGTTGGATTTTCAGAGGTTTACCACTACCTCGGTCAGACATGACCACTTAAACAGTGGACTAGCTATAAAAGGCTTTCCAGTTTGCATTTAAGTGAAAAGCGTTTTCAAAAACTGATCCTCCGGCTTTGAAACCAAAGAAGGTGAACAAGGCCAGTTCTATTACCGGGATACACAAGAGAGGTTCATTGGCGACAGAAAAGTTTAGATGGCTGCGTACCATGCTGGTGAGCTACGAGGAAGCGAGTTTTTACTTCACGGTATCCACTGTTTGTGGCCTCACCTGTTCAGTAGATAACCTCAGTTGGTTATAATGGACAGACAATTCAAGGGTGTGCCCTAGTTGGAACAATTAGCGAACACCCTTTACTTGTTAGGGAGGAGACAATAAAGTAAATTAGAATTTGGACTGTGTGAGACAAGACCTAATTTGGAGTCGATCTCATTAAGATCTCACCGTATGAAGCTGGTTAGGTTCCCTTTGAACTGCAACAATGATAGCCTTCGTGGCCTGGTTAGGTTCCCTTTGAACTGCAACAATGATAGTCTTCGTAGCCTGGTATTCTCTAAGGAAGAAAAACCTCCTCGTACGTTTGGCTCTCAGACTGCTCAAGGTTTATTCAAAAGTCCTCAAACTGTGACACACAAGACGGGTTGACTGTAGTGGATTGAGCATTATCAAATAGTAATGTGGGAGAATCCCTATGAGGCAGCGCATAGAAGAAGCATGACAACTGCCAAAAGTTTGAAATGGTGAATTTCCCACTCCAAGTAGATGCTTTTTCACCGAGTTTTCAACATAATGGCACATAAATTACGACATCAGCATTCTTCTCCTGGGATATTTACCTCACAGACTGTCCAGCACCCAGAGGTGTCTTGTAAACAACCACGAGAATTATGCAGGGTATGATTACAAATCGTTTATTCGGCCAAGACAAGTTCTGCGACACTCGGAATGCACAACGAAAAGAATCAGTGATATTTGGAGACACAGTATCTTCAGAGGTTTTGCATCAGTACACAGAGACACTGTTCGTTAGGGGTCAAGTATAAAAATCTAAGTAGTCTTTGAAACTTGGTTATTTTGGAGTGATCCGAGCAATCCGATCCACCCAACTGAAAGGAGTTCTCTGTGTACAAAAAAAACAAACCAAGAATTCAGTAATGACTGTCTTGTTGGGGTTCACGGTGAAAACTGGAGTGTAGCGGGTTAAACTAGAGCTTCGGAAACTAAGAACGACAGTTATTTGAGATCACTATCTCGAAGCGAACATCGAATGGAGAACGGAGTACATAAATTGATGCAGGGCAGAATGCAGAGAAGTTTCTCCGACTGGTCCTCCGAACAGGCTTTCCGACAAATGTTTATTTCATGACAGCCTTGTTCAGAAAACGTCGAAATACCCCGGTACAAAAGTGTTTTTTGTAATCTCCAATGACAAGCCTAAACTTGATTTGTATTCAAGAAATATTATCCTCCCTGCGGAACAAAAAGGCTGCAATCACCTACACGAAGCATAGCGGAAGAAAGGGTATGCGTGTCTGATAACTCTGTTCACGTAAATTTGTGTAGTACCAGATTAACTATTAAACATGCGTCTTTTTCTCCAAATAATCTTTGGTTTTGTCAGATAGTCTGTCTTTTGGAATTATTTTGGTACCGATGCGTTATTTTCATCAATGCATATCAATAAAAATTTATCGTCTGCCCATTTAGTCTCACTAGACCTTCCTTGTTGCTCCACAACAGGTTGAAAACGCTGAACACCTAGCTGGATTTTCGACGATTTTATTCCAAATCGAATGGCCAAGAACCAAGAGCAATAATTTAACAGTGAATGCGTTTCAGTCAGGTGAAGTGATGACTTCTGACAAATTAACGACACAGCGGTTTGAATAAACAATTTTCAAATTTTCTGGAAACCGCAGCACATGAAACACACTCAATTTTTCACCAACTCCATGACATCCAAAAAGTCCTGAATGAACAAAATGAACCCAAGGTAGCATTGCCTTACTTCGACGCCTGCCGTGTCTCTCTGCAGTTTTGTGAGGATACTGAAACTTGACCCCAAAGATGGAAATTAAAGGACTGGAAGGGTTTCCTGGGAAAAAAAGGAAATTCCGTTAGAGTTCAAGTGTTCTACTTGGGGACTGGAGACTGTCATACTTGGAAATGCGTTACCTGACAGGCCCTGTTCTTCAACCTACAACTGCTCGGTTCTTGGAGTAAGGAGAATCCCATCGATAGGTTCCCTGACAGACAGTGTGCGCCTTCGAGAGATCTTAAAATTTCACTATAAAATCAATGGCTTGTTCTTCCGGTTGTGCGGAGTTCTCACCTGGTTATATGAGTAGTATTGGGCTTTCAAGGTCATCCGTTGAATTCCGAAGCCTCATTTACACAGCTCTCTCAGCATTTATGGAAACATCTGTGCCTGGCAAGACATGCCGGCCTACTGTGGTTGATTGACACAAACATCATCCGGTGTTCGAATAGAAAATTCCGGAAAAAAATGAAGGATTAATTGCCCGAAATAAGCAACAAAAAATTTGGGATGCTTGAAAATTGGCCCTATTGGGAAATAAACAGAATGTGATTGGAGCACAACATTGAATAGTTCAACACTGAAATGGAAATTTATCAGCGTATTTTTCTTTAGGTTCAGTGTTCAAATATCCGTCACTTTTAGCCACCGTCGGCTAGAAGGATTTAGAGGTGTTGCCAATCCCTGGATTATGCACTTGTTTACAGGCTTAAAGTCGAATCCACCAGTTATCGTTTATTTTTTAAAGAGCATGTTCACAGACATAAAAATTGAATGCAAGTGATGAATGCGAAACGGTTACAGGAGAATACGAGATAAAAGAGAGAAATGTCTCATTCGAAGTCATGCCACCAACAGTTCCAGTCAGATAAGATGAATCCCAACGTACGTAAGAATTTTGGTATGGAAACATGCGTGTAAAGTCTAACAACCGAAGAAAGGACAAACAATGCTGAATGCTCTTCAAGGCGCGGTAAGCGCTAGCACAGTCAAGACTCGCACATCAGGCACAAAGTGTCCGTCATACTGGGTCTGGTGTGAGATTCAATGGCAAGAATGTACATTCAACGCCATGTGCCACGCATAAAAGTGTCGTACGTACGCAGAGAACCCACAATGGCGAGCAAACACAAGTCACTGACTGTGACTTTAGAAAGTCCCAGTCCGATAACAGCTTTGGCGGATTGAGGAAAGCAGATCCCTCGATAAGAGATGATCATCGGTTGGTGGACCAAAAAGTCCACATCACAACCAATAGCACGTAGGGCTGAGATTATGGCGAGGGAAAATTCATCAGCACCATACTTCTGCTTTTTCTCATTCCACACAGTCACTCCGCGCCCATCCGAGACTATGCTGACGTCTATTACAGTCGCTCGGCGCTCCCGAACGGCGATCAGGTCAGGCTTGATGAAGGACGTCGAAGTTGGTGCTCTCAACTCCTCAAAGACGGTGTATCCCAGGCGACGGAGGCGTTTTGCGAGTTCCCTTGCAACCCGATTATGACGAGCACATCTGGCGTCATGCGTGATCCAGCAGGACTGCAAAATATGCACCAAACTCTCTGGTTGGCCACAGTTTCCACGACATAAGATCGTCTGGCCACCGTGACCATGTCGAGCGCTTCTAACTCTCGTCCTGAGCAGGTTGCATCGGAGCTGGATACCGCGGATAAATATCCGAGGAAACACTCTTTCTGGAAATACAAGCCATCGATTAGAAAGAGGCGATGCGACCAACTCTCGTAAACCGCGACCGTCAACGCTGTTATGCAGGCTATCACCCCAAGCAGCCACCAGTTCTTCCTTGGTGTTTACGCATGAACCATGGACACGGATCGGAAGGCTGAGATCCCGAAAAATCTTGCCAAATGCGGAATCGTTGACCACATTGCGTAGTACTTGGCACTGAGTAGAAAGGAGCTTTTCCATACGCACTCTCCGCTGCATCGGGATTGTTACACTCTGAACGTAACGCACTATTAATAAGATTACTGAAGATTCTTTGGCATCCCTCGACCGGTTGAGCCTTTTCTGGTTATTGCTGACTCATGAGGTAGGCTCAGTCTTCGAGTTCCCGTTAACCTTAAATTGTACATGAACCAGGATTGGAGAGATTTCAACAGGCACACTCATTTGCACATGGAGTTAGTTTTGACAGAAGACCCAGCTAAATGTCTCGTTTATGACGGTCCGCTCCAATTGAATGGGCTACATCATGAAGCCTCGTGTTTTAGTTGGTGCCATCTGTTAGTGATCCGGTTGTAACGTAATTGGGTTGATTATCAGCAGGTGACAAGCACTAACAAATATCGGTTTTAGCAGAACGCTGATCACAAAATTTATGTGCAGCTGACAACAATTTACACAACGCAAAAAGGAATGAGTCAAAAAGTGATTTATTGTTTGAGGACAAGTGTTGAGGGTTCCTGAGTGGAGTTCCGGACGCGGGACGTGTCTTCTCTGCAAGTGTTTCGTGGTTGTCCGTGGAGACCTGTGGAGCTCGGTTGAATTCCGGTCCTGTGCGCGCTAGTATGCGTGTGTTTTGGCCGAGTTGCATGCCTATTTATTGTCCGTTCGTGTTTGATGCTTGCACGAACATGAATACACCTTCAGCCGATGCGGTTGAAGTTCGTAAGCCTGGCGCGTGACGCAGGTGGTAGCCGCGTAAACAAAAATGGATGGGAAATTGTAGTGTACATGTTGGCGGTTAAGATTGCAAGTGGGACAGGAATTGTTACATGATTTGGGTGTTTGTGACGCGTGATCTAGCGAGTGATCGCATCAGATCTTCGAGAGACAAACAATACCTGATAAGCCCCGGGAAGAGCGAAACCGGTCGTGAGCAGTAGGAGATTTTTCAACAACCTTATGAATAGTGTGTTACGTCTAGGCAAAAAATACTACGATTTTTCAAATATTGTACCAACTGAAAGATGAAGCGGCCTGGTTCAGCACATTGGGTTAAAGTGGACAGTAATAAAGAAGATATTCAACAGGATTCAGGATTCCATTTGTTTGAAATCGACAAATGCTTTTCACATCAATTCCCATTTTCAAAATTCTTGATTTGTTTTATTATTCTATGGTTTTCCGGGATAAGAAACCATTAACGACGCGTCGGAAGGAATAGCTGCGCGATAAACTAAACCAGGCAACATTTCCAGGCAAAAAGTCGTGCATTCCATTACTCGGTAATCCGGGTCGTTAACTCGACGTTTGTGATTGTAGCCCATCCATTATTTTGGGCATGCCTTCAAATTTAGTAGAGTCGGTAACGATTTCAGTCGTGATACTAAGAATAAAGGAGTAGTTGTTCGCACTTTAGCAAACCACCTGAAGACCCAGATGTCGGTAACACTTACAGAGACTTCCACTTTTTCCTGTGAACTTACGCGGGTAAAATTCAGTGAGAAATTGTCATATTCGGTACGTTGAACTACAGATAGCGAGTGAAGAATTCAGGTAGGGTGTTGCTGCGTTTGCGAATAGATACGCAGTAGGTCAGTCACCGCAACAATAAGCATAGCGGCATAAAGTTACTACTGATTAAAAGTAGTAGTAGTAGTAGTAGCCACTACTGCCGATTAAAGCTACTACTGATTACTACTAATTACTACTGATTACTGTGCTTCAGGCTAAATTCAGTTTAGGTCAAGCTTGATACAAGCGGCCATGTACGATCCAGATTTCTCCGGGTTCCTTTTGATTGGCAAGTTCGTGCGTGCAATGCACCCACAGTGATTAAGGTTGAAAGTTGGAAGTCGCCTCTCAATGTCCAACGAGCACTGATCCGTGGAGAAATAGTTCCTTTGAGGGTCAGTGCCCCTTGAACTGAAAGTTGCAATCCCAAAAATACACACAACATAAAAATTTGTAAACGTTGTGCATCATCTCAACTTGCTCGTGAGCAAACATGGGTCTGTTCCCAATGAGCGAACTGGAACCGTGCTCATAACAGATGGCATGGCAAGCAGGTATAAACAAACTATACAGAAAGCAGTGTTGGATACGTTTTCCAGAATTTTATGCACGTTTCGCTGCACATGGGGAACAGGAACTTACATGGGGGTCAGAAAACACTGATAGCTGGCAAGAACAGCTTTGCGTGATCTTTACCAATGTTGGTTATTTGGGAATTTCAGTTAAGACTCTCTCAGTAAACGACACTGAAAAGCTAAAAAATACTGTGCAGCTTTTTTGTCCCTACTGGGACTTATCAACAGTACACAAGGCTCACAAAGCCCGAGAGAGCCTCGAACCCACGACCACCAGACTAGTATTTTGGACACAGCCGTTCGGCCACGACGGTTTGATAACCAGCGTGAGTAGCTAGCATTTAGAGGGATACAGAACCAATCATTTTATGGATATTGTGACCGCAGCCAGCGGGGTGCTCCTTCCGAATCTCTAGCTTTCTCTACTGTCACACAACTTGATTGTTTTTATCTATTTTTTTTATATTGTTTTGTGGATAAATTTGGCAGTATGTGTACGGGATCGGTAGAAGATACCGAGGTTAGATAATCCACTGGTGCAGACAAACAAAACAACTCTATCTGTTGGAGCAGAATTCGGTCTGATTTGTGTGAGTACCATTGTGGGATTGGATAGTCACTGCTCGGCGAAAGGACCAAGCAAATTCAGTGAGCTCAAAAATTAAGAAGCACGGGTTATCTATGCGTTTGCAATATTGACCTGGCGGCCTTGAAACAAGTTTGAAAACACGTTTGTGTGACAGCAACTGATCCATTTGTATGCACGATAACTCTGCCCGCTCTAACCCAACAAAGGAAGTTGTGACGCAATTATTCTACTGCCAGATTCCCGTGAAATTCGTTTTTTCGTAAACCCACCCAAAAGTCCCTCAGATTCAGAATTGTTACTTCATAATTAGACGTTTCTAATGAGGTATTATTAGACAAACAGGCAAATGTCTGCCGAAATTTTTAAGGTAGGTTTATCTTCGTCAGCTTCCAGCAGTGTTACCAAGACTTCTGTCACCAGCGCGTAGGAAGGAGAGGAAATTACAGTGCGAGTATTGTTGCGAACCTGCGGAATACAGTTTTGACAGCGCCACTGGAAGCTTTCAAAATTGCTCTACTTTCACCTTTACTGTCCCTAAACCTAGATAGTTGTAGTTCACGCGAGGAAAAATAGTTGAGTTGATTCCGTCCTTCTTCCTAGTCTTTCCCACTGTCTTCACCATGAGAAATGTCAATGGCTCACTAATTTTCAAGTTTCTTTACAAAGTTATCGGTGCTCATTTAAACTATGGGAACCTGCAAGCCTGATCACAAGAATCTGTTCACGGGAACCGTACGCTGGTTACGTCAGAAGCAAACAACCAATCAAAATCAAATATTTCACCCTCGTCAGGATTGGCTGATTTCGTCCAGTGACCGAAAAATTTCAGTCCAATGTGGCTTATAAGGGCAGATAAAAAATGTCTGATCATGAGGTAGACCGTATACTGGAAAGCAGACAATGATCGGTCATGTGCTGTTCCTGTTGGGGGGATTTTCACTTACGACCGTTAACTGTGACAAACTCATGAGGTTAGCTCTGGTTTCTGATGTCAATTTATTCAGAGCAAGAATACCTCTTCGAGACATTCATCAGAATTACTATGTGGCCGACCTTTCAGTTGGTACTCCACCTGTAACTTATAAAGCCCTGATCGATACGGGTTCTTGTCTCACATGGATACCATCGCAAAATTTGCGTGGATTTTGGCGGAATGTTCTATATGGTAGATGGAGGCCCTCTTCGACAGAAGAAGCAACTGGGAACAACTTTATGAAACGCTACCCTGCTAAGGAATGCAGAGGAAGTCTGGTTCGTGAATCAATCCGCGTAAGCCCATAGACGTTCACAATGTTGACCTCATTTCAGTTTTTAGCTACCCCAATTGCTAATGTGATAATTGGAAAAGTAACAGAGCAAGTTGGTCAGACATGCAGATCAAATCCGTTTGAAGGAATTGTGGGCCTTTGCTACGACACTGACCAGGACGAAATACAACCTACACTGGTGGATCAGTTTGTCGAGAAACGCGTCATAGAAAGACCTACATTTTCAATCTGGTTAAATCCGCAAGTTCCTGAGTTCAAAAATTCTTGCCAAGTCTAAATCCATTGCTTTTTCATTGTACTGTTTTTAAGGTATTAGTTAGATGACCATCTGCACTACTCTTAGATTGAAGAACCCAAAAGTCACCCACAGTATCCTCACCTGAAAGCTAGTGATCACGTGTAAAAAACTTGGCTTTTAACTATCGACCTCGATGCGTTCCATCATTTACTGTTTACCGTGCATCAAAAACACTGTAGATTTCGAATTTTGAATTTTTTGAATGCTAGAATTTGAATTTTAAATTTCGAATGGTATGACAAGTTAATTAGGTATAAAAAGCTTGGCAACATAAATATGAATTACTGAGTGGCAACTGGTTTTCACTGGCAACCGTTTTTTTCTAAACACAGTCCTGTATTCAAATGGCGAGTTGAAACGGTTTCAGTGAAAGCCAAGTAGTTCGCATCTTGGGCGTAACACTGAGGGTGAAAATCTATGTCGCGGTTAACAGACTGGCTATTCGCAAAATATACTCAAAATTTACTAATTTTGTTTTAATGGGTGAACGTCTCGTTTTTGATATTCTCCAACTGAATATGTTGCATGGAGGCCGTGTTGCGCTCCATTTGAAACGATATTCAAGAGACCGCAGTATATTTTCTCCAAGGAAACTACTCACAAGTTTTCTAAATACTGTTTGGCAGCCCACGGCCAATTTCATCCCTATTAGATGTAATCTCAGAGTTTCCGTCAACCCGATGTTTTAATTGAATCCGAATTGCACGCAGTTTGCGAAATGCTCTGAGTTACACACCAGTTTGACCTTCGTGGGAGACTCGACTTGACAATGCTGAATCACTCGTTTATGAAGTTCGTTCTGCTTAGAAAACCACCAGTTTTTTGGTGTTGCCCAAAAATAAGAGCGAAACGGACCGTGAGTTTTCAAAGAGTTTTGGGGAGCCTTATGAGTGGTGTTCTGTCAAGCAAATATACTGCGACATCTTGAATACTGTACCCAATGAAACACGAGGCGGCTGATCCAGTTGAAAGATATCACAAACATGGCATCACACTGGGCTTGGTCCTCTGTCTCATCCAGACCGTTTGAGCAAGAAGAACAAAAAATACACATTTCTGATCATTCCGGTCTTTTTTTACCGGCTTTTGGTGTCAGAACAAGCCAATGTGGCCTATTGCTGATTCGTTTCTTCTATTCTTATTTTGTACAACGACATTCTCCGTTTTTGCTATTTTGGTTTTGCGCCTATACCACCTCGACATAAACCGTTCTTGTCATCGGACGTGTTGTTTAGGTCAACACGTGGTTTGGCTATCTTGTAAACACATGGCTTTGAATCGGTGTGGACTTTGGGATCCGTTAGGAATTGGCAGTTCCTGAACCGGTGTATAGAAACCGGCCTAGTCCCACGATTTGAGGGTTGTAAAGTTTTACTATTTTATCATTTATAGTATAGTACCGCATTTGTGGATAAACCTCCAGTTGAACTGATGAATCTGTGTGAACAGAAACATCAATGAGTTTTATCACAGATTAGGAAGGTAAATTTCCTGGTATTTATTAGTTGATCCTAGCAAAACGGTTTAACTGCTGGACGCCTGTGTTGGTTGCCATAAAAAACGATCAAATTGGACCGGGATATATCCGTGAGTCTGTGAATCCCATGTCACCCCGATGGAACAAGACCTAAGGATAAGATTTCGGATGCTTGTTGAGACCCAGTAGCTGGTATTGCATTGAGCACTAGCACTGCATTCGACACAGAGCTAGCAGTGAAAACATAGAAGGCCTTCGCTGCGGAGTTGTTTATTAGAAAACACAAACTGAACAGTTACAGACAGGAAAGCAAAACTCTCATATGCTTCTTGTTTATAAAAAATGAATATCCGTCTTCTTCTTGCACCTGTCTTCCTGAACTTTCCTGACGATTCACTTATTATCGCTCAAATGTAGACGAATGTTACTAAGCGATTCCACAAATTCTGTAATAAATCCCAGTTTCCAATAGACGTGAAGCGGAGGTGCGAGAAAACACATTACTCGTATGGCTCATCAGTAGTGTCCACCGTTACGCTAGTATTATTCTTCAATTTCTTTACGCAAAGCACATTTTTCGTGGGTTGCCCTGACTAAGTACCTTGGTTGGCATGAGATGCCTTAGGGCATAGTGTCTTCTGTTGGGAATTGGACAGATCTCACCTCAACGCATTCGTCTGCGCTTCGCCGTTGGTAGGACGTTAGAGAGCTAAAACGCTACAAGCCCGATATCATCCATCTAGGTGCATCCACAGACTGAGGAGTCTCATTATTTCTCTGATGTTGGTACGTTTGTCTCGGACCACTTATGCTGTATAATCAAAACACGTTGACTCTCAAAATGCGCTCCACTAGGGCGCGTTGCTTTTTATCAGACGCGTCTGATGAGCTTCAGGTTTCCATGTGATCTAAAGTAGCAGTACATGTTACTTAAACTCATGTGAATTATGTCGCCTTCACCCATTCCCCGACCAGTTTTTCGCTGTTCCCTTCATTCCAAATGGCTTAGCCAGCGCAGGGGTTTATGAGACAAGACGCTGTCGATTCAGTGCAATTTCGTCCCCTTGCGTATCTAGCGTCCGACCTTATCAGTGTGTCATCAAAATCCCCCACAAGTATTGCCGACGGAACAAGTGGGGGAATCGGAAATGACGACATTAGTCGTCCAAGTGCTCACAGTGTGAAATTGCTATACATCGCGATATTTGCCTCTAGTCGAAGATCAGAAGTACTTCAGGCGCGCTTCCGCATATTCAACTATTTGACGTTCAGTTGGGGTTTTTTGGGGGATATGTATTTTGTTCATATTCACACCAATCTCGTTTGAACGGTCGTCCTCCTGATCTGGCGTAATTACTCCGGTGAGTCCACACCAAACGGGGGAAGCATTGGACTCGAGTTTCGCTCTTACTAGAGCAGTGCATATCCAATGGCCGCCCCGGGATTTGAACCTCGGACATCTGACATGCGAGGCGAGTCTGTTACACCACTACTCCACCAACGCACGTTGGACGCATCTGAATTTTCACGTCTGAACAGGCGAACGTGTTCACGCTTGAGCGTGATGCGCTTTATGTGCCCGACTTATCGAACGACGACCCAGTAACTATCCTGGTTGTGACGATCGACTGACCCGCCAGTCAAAACTTCCCAGTCAGGTAGCGTCACACATGTTTGAAACCCACTGGGCAACTTTTGACGTTCGTCCGCTTGGTAGTTAGCGTCAGGCCTAGGTCGCATCAATTTGGACAACATTGTCATTCACTACTATCGTTTGTTTTTGAAGAGCATGGTCACAGAAATAGAAAATGAATGCAAGCGATGAACGTGAAAGGGTTACAGGAGAATATGAGATAAAACAGAGAAATGTCTCATTCGAAGTCATGCCACCAACAGTTCCAGTCAGATAAGGTGATGGAAATCTCGCTACCC
Organism: Clonorchis sinensis; assembly: GCA_003604175.2. Taxonomy (NCBI): domain Eukaryota; kingdom Metazoa; phylum Platyhelminthes; class Trematoda; order Opisthorchiida; family Opisthorchiidae; genus Clonorchis; species Clonorchis sinensis. Next base: position 13,180,076 of record CM030372.1, read on the forward strand.
TCACCAAAGAGACATTTGTAGCAATCTAGCGTTTTAATGGCTGCTCTATTTGGACCGAAACTTCAGCTCCACCTTAGAACGTGCCAACTGTTGCTACCAGTGTCCTGTGTCCAACTGTCCCCGCAGGACAGAGCAACGGAAAGACTGAGGATGGCTAAGTCTGTCAGGTGTGCCATATTTTACAAGATGCCCACATCGGTTGAATGGAAACCCTCTGATTACTCAGAGGGTGTTACGTTATGCAAGAAAGTGTTGTTTTAGAAAAACGAACATTTTAGTTGCAGGAGGCATTGTATCCACTGTACCCCCGCATGGAAAAATTCACTTTCTTTTCAAATGACCACTCTCCTACCAAACGGTGAAGGCACTGGGATTACATGTGTCGTTCACACTGAGTTAGACACTGTCTATGTAACGTGCGACGCCACCAGCACACACTAAGCATGCCGAGACACCACTTTAAAACGGACTGGGAAATTTTCGTTTGATCGTTCTATAAAACCAGAAACATTCAGTTTGAATTGTTCACCAAAAGGTAAGTGAACTGATGCAATAAGTGGAATGATCAGACAGATTTTAGACTTGACGTTGCGGATGTGGCATGGGCATCAAGTTCAATTTTGATCACATCGTCCGCAGAAACTTGGGTAATACGGCACCCATATTCAGGCGATCTAAGCCGCGTATAATCTACGTTACGGAACAGATTGAGCAGTATCTACTCTCTGTGGAAAAATCTCAAGTAAAACACGACGTTGCTAGAACTAGGGTGCAGTAAACTTGTTTTGCGTATTCCGACCTGGTGCTGCTGAATGATCGATCTGTCAGTCGACACAGAGAGAGAGAGAAAGGACAGGCCGAGTGTAACTCGGCCGGAAGTCGCGTGTATGATAAAGTGACCAAGGTTGACGTGGAATGTATCACGTGAGCAAATAACGAGGTGACCAATAGAGTATACTAGACGGAGTCATCTGCTAGTTAGAGACGGCTAGAAGATATTAACTAAGGTGGATAAACTGTTCACACGAGAACTGGACATAGCGAACTTACTACATTGAGGCTTTTCGGCTCCCGCGGTAACCGTTCTAGAATGCGTGCATTGCTGTGTTAGTGGTGTCGGTTAAGTCTTATCTGGTCAAGTTAGTTGGAATGATTGGTACTTGATCTCCGTTGGGCGGTCGCTTTCTGACAGTCGGTCCATCCCGGTGTGGTCTGGTAAGTTTCAAAGGGACCATTTTACACTCAGGTGCTTGATACCTACGTCCATCAAGATTTTGGCAGTCGCGCATCAATCTTCCGACTACGTGGATAGGCTTGACACCAAGAATTAGGGGCCTCAGGGTTCAAAATGGACAGCCCGCATGTCGTGGCCAATTGTATACAGGCACGCAGACAAATCCCCATACCTGATGTGATGGGAGAGTGATATCCTTTATAGGGTATTACTTGCAAGGTTCATGAAGATCCTGTGACAGCCCAGTATCGGTTTCACCGTTTTTGGCTCATCAAGTGAGTTTAGTTACCCATAAAGCTTATTTCGTCCCTGAAGTCCTGATGCACAGTAATACCAAAGGCGATGTACTACTAACGTAATTACTGGTAGTATCTTACTAGTGGCTGTTCCGTTTGAACAGTTCGCCTACACACCTTACTTGACCAATCCCATTTGCCCACGTCAGATGGGAAGCATCGGATACAAGTGTATTGAATACCAGTCGTGTTTCTACATTTCTAGAAAAGTCATCAGAAAAAAGTTTCTCCAGTTTGATCTTTATCAACTATCATTTCTTGGTCAAAACGCTGTTTCATCTAATCATGTTACTTTGCAATTATTTACAGCGAGAAGAGAACCACCCATCCACCTGGTTACCTGATACTTGGTGGACTTGATCCCAGTTTCCATGTGGGCAAACTGTTCTATGTGGATGTTAACGCGTACGACTCACAGTTTTGGACGGTTATGGTTGATGGGTAGGTTACGACTACATTTCAACGACCTGAGCATAGGCAATGTTGAGACTCACTGCTGAATGCCTATTACCATTTGCACGTACTTCTGGTCATTTAAGGACAAAGACTGATTACAAATAGTGTGACCATAGAAAAATTGGTTTTCCATTTCTCAAAGCATATGTCAGATATCACACCATTTTGGGAACCCAGTTAATCACCTGTTTCATTATTCCGTGCAGATTTCAGGTTGGCGAATCCGAATTCGTTGAAGACAACACCTTTGCTGTGATTGATAGTGGCAGTCCATGGATCCAGATATCACCTGACTCGCTGAAAGAGATCCATCAAATAGTGAAACCCATCAGATACAGTGACGGCTTCCACTTCGTCGATTGTTCTACGATGCTACAGTTACCAGTCATAGATTTCCATCTTTCTGGTGGACAAAGGCTCTCTCTGGAACCAGAATACTATGTATTCAAGGTAACCGATATATTAACTGCTGGGTTGCTTCATTACTGCGCAATACTACGAATACAGGAATGTGTCAGAAGGATAGCTGCATGGGACTGAGCGTAGAACAGCGTTAGTTGTCTGTGTAAAGCGGTTCCAAACTGGATTTGAAGGGGGGGAATAGGATAACCACTCTGGGGTGGAAATATTGGGAGATTTACAGAAAATACATTCGCTGATTCCGTCGGAAGTTTCAACCACCGAGAGAGCCTTTCTTCCATCAGCGAATTACTGTGGTCACAACAACTAGAACCGGTTCAGTTTGCTATCATGCGGGTTGCTATTGTTTCCAAATTCATGCACGTCACGAATGTCTGGTACGTGTTTTGCTATATAGAACGTAAGCAGCTCCTGGCATCTGGATTGAACTTTAGGTTCAGATGAAATCTTCCCCCTTCAACCCTTGTGTGGTGAAATAAACCGGACTAGCTGGTGGATAATCCGATCATTGTAGACCTGGTGATGTTCGGTGTCAGGTGACTTGTTACGGATTACGATGATCTTGGGCCAACGCATACAGTGGGATCGATATACCCCGATAGATAAACCAGTCAGTAAGTGACCACGTGATGTGATTTTCATTTATGCAGGATGAATGGCGTTGTGTGAGGACTGATGACACTGTTGATCAGGCACCCATGGCCAAACGGTTAATTGCTCAAGTAATGACCGGAGAGTTGTAGATCCGCAACTCTTTAAGTCTCGTAAGGTACTCACTGCTGATGATTCTTAACCAGGACGAAAAGACTGTACACTGTTTCTCAGCTTTTCAGCGTAGATTGGTTTCACTGGCAGGATGAAATATTTCTTTATTGATTTGAGTATGCAGTGTTCCATTCCCGGTACTTTGCCCTTTGTACAGAGCCACTCTTGTTGTTCGATATGTTGAACGGTCTCAGTCTATACATACCCCTCGGTAAAGTTCTAGAAGCACTTTTGTGCTGCCGGTGGATTGGCGAGAGAAAAATCACGGGAAATTAAACTTACAAGAATTTCACTGTAACCATTTGGTTAAACAACGCTCCGAAGTAAATGAAGATGAGCGAGAAAAAACTATGGGTCTAATTCATGGCCAGCACATCCCAGTGATTTTGAATCTGCTTCCCCTACATTTCACATCAAAAACTGTTAATCATTTTGGTGGGCCTTTAGCGGACCATACCATGGCCGTCGCTTTTATATTTGTTCGAGAACATTCATCAACTCATTTTTGTGATCAGACACGTTCTTTGAGCTGCTGGAGTATTTCATGCTTTTTTCCCTGAACATGGCTAGTTCGTCTCCTTCTAATCCCTGAATGAGTTTACCGTCACAATGCTGTGGAAATGGACTTGTCGCCAGTATCGCCCGGCCACTGCAAAGCCGAAATGTTCAAGGCGGCATTCAAGCACAATGGCCAGGTTGAATGGAATTACGCACGGACGTGACAGCAAATCGTGGTTTGCTATTTGATGTAAACTTCACAAAGTTAAAAGCTTCGGCTTCGTACTACGGAAAATAAGCTTCGGATATATATATATATATATATATATATATATCAGCCAAATCTCCCTGGCAACTCGTTTGGACATTGTAGGAAAAACTAGTCCCCGTTCGTCTAATACTAGTCAACTACAGTCTTAACGTTGTTTAACGTCGCTGTGGGTTTGAAAAGAGGTTATGTTGCTCAAATCGCTTGCGGAATATAGAAAGCCAGAAAAACGACCAACTGACATATTTGTGAAGGTGAGAAGGAATTCTAAGCCTTTAGGTCGAGCACCAGAGCAGTACTGTCAGGGATAAGTATGACATGCTCTATTAGATTTTGGCTGCTGGTGACCTGCATAACAACCTGCGTGCCGTTTACACCGAAGGGTGAATGCACGTCAGCTTAACGTGTATAGTTACAGAGGGCCTGATACACAGTGAAAGCTGACAGTTTTTGACAGTTCCTGAACCATCCCAACTAGAAAATACACTAACCGACAGCTAACATCAATTTGGTCCACCACTGGGTAGAGATCCTGATGCCCGCTTTCCTTTTGTCCTAAAGCTTGATTAGCCTTGCAACCTGGTTGCTTCTCACGAAAAGCATTTGCTTCCAAAGCGAAGCGATGCCCAGAAAAGACAAATACAGACTGTATCCCAAGCTTCCAAGAAAACAGTGCCATCAAAATGTTGTGAGCAGAGACTTAGAAAATGAACGACTGAGCGACTGCATAACTGATTGTCATTTTAGATGTTATTACGCTCGACAAATTTCGCGATGGATTTTTCCAATAAACAAAGCCATCTCACGATAAAAGACACTTTCTTAAAAAGTAGTGACCGATATAAGTATTTAGTTACCGAAGTGCATGACACTCATTCCGTTGCATATCACATATGACTCCATGTGACCTGTGTGATGAGCCTCCCCAATTTACCTCATCCATTTAGTACAATAGTCGAATTTTCATGGCATTTTGCAGAAACGAATGGCAGACCTTCACTCGGAAGATCCACAGGTTTTGTTTGCATTCCTTCACTGCTTTGGATTAGAACTCCCCCATGTTGAATGGCACTCCGAGGGTCTAGGCTTTAATATTATCATTACCTTGTGTAATTACTATTACTAGTAGTATTGTTTTTTGTTTAATAATGCAGGATGAAGCTTGGGGAAGAAGGACTTTATGTTACCTTAGAATCAGACAGCCTACAGCCAAATCGCTCAAGACCATGATTCTTGGAATCCCTTTGTTGAAGAAATATTACACCGTGTTTGACAAAGCAGCGCAAAAAATCGGATTTGCTCCAGCCAATCCTGGCCCAAATATGGACATTTGTTCATCCAGCGTCCTCTGAATGGGACTACTGTGGTTCACAATTCGCGCAGCTCTATCCACAGAGGCCACCATTGGAAGCAAACCAGAACTCATACATTCTTCACTCAGTGATTCGCATTGACAAAAATCACATGTCATTACCGTTTTATCCATACACTGTATCCGAGATGGTAAAAGATGAATTTTCGTTAATGGGCTGACCAAAGCTTTGAATAGTGCACCATATAAATCACGCGTTTTTTTGCTAAAAATAGCCTGAATCTCCGTCATCGTCACCGCAGTAACTGCATGTGCCTCTCAGCTGAGAATGTATTAGCCCGGACTCCATCGGGTCACCTAATTAGAGGGTTTTGTCTGGAGTTAATTGGTGTCGAATCTCGTCAGAAAGAGAAGTTAAAGTGTCTGCCCTTCAGTCACACGTGTATGACAGATAGGGTAGGTTTCTTTCCGAATTTTCTTCGAAATTCTTTCCTCTTAAAGTTGATCTACAACTGCGTCGCCAAACACATCAAGACGATCAGTAGTTCAATTTTAGAAATTACAGCTTGCTCTCCAATCACATCTGATACACCAAAATGACGAAATCATCACAAAAAATGAACCAAGCATTGAAGAGAGCATTTCTGTTAGTCTAGTTTTTCGGACGGAAAGTTTCTTTTCCAGTTCACCTCGACTTCAAGAGTTCAAAGAGATAAACATCATCTCCGGGCATGCTAGAAGGTGCCGCACTCTGAGCCAATTATGGTGTATTCGAAATGGCCTTACGCCATGCCACCATGCCGTCATACTTCGGCAGTAAAGCAGTAATGGGTAAAACGGTAGAGAACTTAAGCTGTGAAGGTCTCCCCCTATTGAATCTATGGATGAATACTCATCAGTAAAACACATTTGTTGAACTCTCAACTTTTTCAGACACAGATACCAGATGTATGATGTGAAAACACGAAGTTACTAATTGGTTTAGTAGTTAATAAGTGTGTGGTGATAAACGTTTTATTCCGGAGAGCTGATGTTTGGAATCCAAAACACCAAAAAGAAAGCTCTTTTGAAGAAAACGGATGTCACTATCTGCAAACAAATTTGTTCTTTTTTTTGCGAGAGACTCACCTGGAACCCAGCCGATTTTTCCAGGCAACTGATCAGGCTGCACCAGGCCGCCTCAGGTTCCAATTACTACGATATTCGAGATATCGCGATACATTGTGAAAAATCACAAACGAGAGATTTAGCTGGGTTCAAGGTAAGTCTCTCGCAAAAAAAAGAACAAATTTGTTTGCAGATAGTGTATTTCGCTAAGTTCGTGCAAGTTGGTTTCAACTAGAACATGAGGTTGACGGAAACTCGAGGACTATGCCTACCTGTTGAACCCCAAAAAGGGCGAAACCGGTCGTGGGCCGTCGAAAAATTTTCAGCAACCTTATGAGTCGTGCATTACGTCTGTAGGATGTGTAGGTCTCTGATACAGTTGGCGCTTGCCGTTATGTTATCAAACCTACTGAAGTGCAAAGTAAGCAGGAAGTCCTTGAGGCCGAGTAGGAGGGCAGCTTACGAAGACACTAGGAAATTTTCACCTTGGCAGCTCAGGGCATCCATCAGTGAAAACAGTTTTCTGTCTCAATCCGGGAGAGAGAAATTCATAGGTCTCCAAAAGTCGGTCGGCATTTACGAACAAGTGTTAATCAGAACCTATTGACGGGACGCAGAAACATAAAGGTGATCTACATACTGATAAGTTTGTTGATTGTAGCCTCAAGCATATATCGGTCACTGTCACCAGGACCGCTCAGACATGATGAATGGAATCGGGCTAAATGTTCATTAACAAAAACTAAACCTGATCATGCACCACACTGGTGGCTGCACAATGACCGGGAGCATTGGGGAATATGTCAATCAGAAAATGTAGGGTGGTTTATGTGCCCATGCATCTGCGCATGAAGACATTTTCAGCAAACAACAGTAGAAGTCAAAATTTGGAATAGGATTCAGGTGTGACACCTAGCTACTACCTGTGAAACGGTGGATACTACTACTGAAGCATGTGAGTAGCCTATGGTCTGATGTTCAAGCTACGCCCCTGTATCTGATGGAACGTGAAGTTTATTACGAAAAGTATGAAACCTCTTTGCAGTGTTCGCTTCTCATTGTTTACTAGACAATCAGGAACGTTCAACAGGACGTGTGAGACAGTTCACTTTTTAAAAACTGTGCAGATGGGATGATTACTTTATTGTGTGATGGCTTGTAACTGCTTATTTCGTGCTTGCAAATAAATAGTTTTGCGTCGGAAAACCTCCACCATTTCAAGAGGTGCAGTTGACGCGTCCGTGATTACCACTCTGGCAAAGCAGTGCATTGAATTTGTTTGCACCGCAGCAAATTTTGCGCAAACTACCTGAAGTTCGGAGTGTTTTGTAGGCGAGATTCTAGCCTACCTCACTGCTCCAACTTGTTTGTGTCAGCTAAAATGCAGCAACGGAGATGTGTATACTGGTGAGGTAGACAGACGTGTGGAAGAAGGAGTCGCCGAACTTATCCCAAAGTATCTGATTCACTATTTGTGAACAGATGAGTCGGATTTTCAGGGATGAACAAGTATTGTTACGTCTTAAATAGCCAAACACCTAAGAGGCATTACCACAATGACGCAGGAGCTGCTTTCAACTATATATTTAAGCAACATAAACACAGAGTAGCTCTGCTGAGCATGTTGCACATGAACAGAACCCGGTGATGGTCACGTAAAGATCCACCAACCAGTGTCGGTTGAACATCCGTTTTGCTTCTTGTTCTGTACGAAATGCACAACGTACGTCAGTTGAAATCGTAGAAGCTGTGTTGGTAAGCCCTACAACAGTTTGCCTAAATCAGATGCGGAAGCAACTCTAGTTGACATGGTTTGCCAGCATGATAAGAAATGGGGATAGTGGTTACAAAGGCCTATTCTTATAGAATAGCGAGAACAACGGGGAATTTTAGGAGCACTGATTGCTCTTGCCTTGTTCTTCCTCATCCCTCAGGTCTACTGCATTCACCTGAAAAAAGCAAAAGTAGAACATGAAACAAATGTTGTGGTTGTGGTTGTTTGTGTCTCCAAAGCTTCGTTATCGTCAAGTTCATGTCACTTGTGGTGAAAAGGACCATCGACAAAACCATTTGTGACAGAAGTTGAGTGAGGCAGTAATATTCATCTTTAAATAGTAAATCTGATGAGATTTCTCACTTTTAACAGTGAGCACACCATCAAGGAAATTGGTTTCAGGAATGCTTGCTTCCACAAGGGCAGACCGCATAGCCCTCAAAGTTTCCTGTTCAATGGGATTGATCCTCTTTGGAAGGTTACCTTAGTGGAAAGCTTTTTTGTCGAAGCTAAATTTACTTTATTTGGTTCTTTGCAGCCCTAAAGTGAGAAATAAAAGAGTATGCACAAAACAGACGTGAGCTTGAAATAATAAGCATTCTTATGGTCCTATATTTTTAAATGCATGCTCAGAGGGTTTAGACACAAATGGAGGTGCCACGAGTAACTTTATTGCAAGCACTTATGCGTCGAATCTTCCGCACAGGGGATTACAGGGGCTTCATTCTGGAAGGCGGGCCATTAGAGTGGCAAAAACATTTTACGGTCTCGTGGAGGAAACGACTGATGAGATTGACGAAGATTTTATGACAACCCGCGTATAAAGAACGATTCTTGTCTCTGTAGACAAGCACCGAAGGACCTGCTGCACAATCAAAAGTTCGCCTTCTAATTACTTCTTCAAGAGGCCTTTGTTACCCGTCAATACGATAAATGCTTTTGAGATATCGGAAGTCATCATTTAATACTCTTCAGTGCCTCTGGCTCTTTCCATCAATATTCAGGACCCACACACTCCTGAGCAAAAGGAATTTTGCGGGTGTCAAGCACATACCAAAAGATTGTGAGAATGTCTTGAGTTTCTGCGGTTTATGTTTGTGCTGTGCGTTTGTCTTCAAAGAGTAGAAGAATGCCCTCCGCCTAATTTACGTCTTCAAGTTTTTCACCAGCAACGAATTGGACGCCAGAGTCTTGAAGACCCTCCAATGCTGGCCTGATTATTGCATCCATGAGAACAAAGATGGGGGGCGTAGAAATCATCGGCAGACACCACTACTTGTAGTTGAGCTCTTCGAAATAATCCCTATATCCTCATGCGCCAAATAATACTTCAACATAGGGACCGGATAGCCTTTATGAACCACTTGAGGATATCTTGCTGAACAAGCGTGGTTAGAAGCAAATACAGGCCGACAGATTCGAAACAACATCTTTAGTGTCAAGGAACACTGAGAACGTGGGCGCTTCTTATGAATATGTAGTTGTAGCAGTACCTAATCGATTTTTACTTTTCATTGAAGGTCAAGATTGCTTAGCAGGGTAACCTTTCATGTTCGACCTTTTTATCCTTCTTGCTACTTGCAGGACATCAGTAGTTACAAGCAAAAATAAAACAGGACGCCATGATCCAGTCAATATGGATGGACTGGTAATGCGCCTGCACTTGTTAGACCCTGTGAAATTAACTCCAGGTGGTTGCGGGATTTACTTAATTCACATTCACATCACTCTAGTTTGAGCAGTCTCCCACTTGTCCCGACGCAATAATTCTTGTGAGTGGAACAATAGCCTCAGCTGAAGTTCAAAACACTGCTGATCAACAACTTGAATCGGATGATATGTTTTCAAATTTAACCTAAAAAGCGATGCTTTCAGAACCCCCCGAGATCCGTAAAAACCATGTTATTGTTGGGACGGTTGTTTGCTGAAACTTAGCTGCTCATTAGAGGCAAACCGGTTCAATGAAATGAGCCAGTGTGCATACATCCTCTGAAGGGCGTGTGCTTCCCTGGCCCGTACTATGACAGTCTCTCCATCAGCTAGGATCGAGCTCTTTGGACATAGGCAAAGTAATTCTTTGTGTCTTTGTAATCCTCCTCGCGAGAAAACATAAATAAAAGTTCAAGTTGTTGTACAATGCCCAAGGAAACTTTGTTTACATCTGTGACCAGTAAACATACATAAACACACTGCCAACAGAATTAATCGGATAGACTTAAAAAGATAAACTTTGATCTGAAGTTCATTGGATCTGCTTCACCATTTAAGCAAGCATTTGCCAAATAACAGGAGCTTTCACCAGCTATCCAGTGCGCGTTCAACCACTAGATAGGTGAAAGAGAACGGCGGTTGTATGTGACTTTCTTGTAGCGTATCTCGAGAATTCTATACCGTGGTTCGGACTGTCCCTGCGCGTAAAAAATGCTTTTGAGCATCACAATGGCTTTAAGGACGGCAGACTCACCGTGGGTCACGAAGACTATATATATCGATCATGGCGTCTCTCCTGCTGCTAGTCACATTGACCCTGGATGAATCCAAATCGTACACACAATGCAGTGGGTGGTTTGAGCATAGTTCTGTGGCGGGACATCTAATCTGGAGGAGTTCAACACGGGCAGCGCAGCAGATGGGAGGATGCCGCACACACTGTCCCACCTCCGCATAGGCGAAGATCCGTGTGCGTAGCTATGTATTCTGTTGTAAAAAATTAGTGTGCTTCTATCGTGTGATTCGGTTTGTGACAAATTTGACCTACAGTGTGAAACAGAGCTATTTTGACCTCTAAGTCCTCTTTACAGTGGCTACAGACGTCCTGGTCACTGGGTTTTATGGCATCTGTTTACCGGTGTTTGTATTGTCTAATACGAACGAACCTCAAGTCCAGTGCTTTCCTTCCCCTGGTGTGTACATAGTCGCTCTTAATGACAAGCAAGCCACAAAGTCTTATCGGAATCTTATGGATAAAGCCTGTATACTATGTTTTCATAGTCGCTCTTAATGACAAGCAAGCCACCAAGTCTTATCGGAATCTTATGTATGAAGTCTGTATACTATGTTTCGAAACGTGTACCGCATGAAATTCGTGAAGAATCTGCCTTTTGGTCACCATTATTTACGCTTGCTCTGTTTAGTTATGCAAATTCAGCTGGATGGTGTGAATGGTTGTCTCTTTTGAATGTTTCCACCAAGCAAGGCTGAGCCATTTCAGGAATAGTTTCATGTAAGCTGGGCAGTGAACTTGCAGATTTACGCTTGTGGTGGGCATAGAAATACCCGTATGCGGTTCAACGTCGTTAAAGGATAGTTGAGGTTAACTACGTAACGCGACTGATCACTTCGTGCATGAACGTAAAGCAACGAGATAGTGAACCAAAAGGTAAATCGTAAATCTCGGTTCCTGCTTATTGGTTTATGTAAAAAAAATGGACTACTACCTGAGAATAAATAACGTGGATTAAATTTTCTTGGCTATATAATTACACACGTTCATAAGTCTGTGATCTACAAAACGAAGGCAGATCGCTGCAGCCTGGAGCGCGTTTTAATGACCTACCTAGGCGGCCGTAATACTACTCAGAAAGAAAGCAAGTAAACGAAAAGAACACATGTGGTAAACAACCATTAAATAAAACGTAGACAGGCAGATAGAGCTTTTAGTTACAGGGCATGAAAAAAAGTCTGAACGTAAGTGATCAACTTGGTTTCATATCAAAGGATCCTCGCCAAGTTTCATCTCAGTGGATCTTGAGCGTTGACGAGATACCAATTAACTTTTGGTTACGGTTACCTGGTGTGGAAAAGACACTAACAGTTAAAGGTGTTCAGACACTTCGAGAAGCTAAAATTACAGAATAATTTCGTTTTACATAGGTTGAACTTCTGTGGGCCTACCTGAACTGCAACAGACGTAACCAGCTAAAATTTCATCACAGACAAGAATATTGAACAGACAGACTAATTTCACATAGGGTAGAAGGGAACAGGAAAGAATCGTGGCTTTTGGATCTCCTGTATTCGCTGGTAGTAGACCTTCGAGTACTAGGTCATGTGATTCCGGTTTGTTTAATTTACGGCCTTGAACAAACACCAGTATTGCAGCCAATTGGTCAGAAGTCGTAAATCCCACCTTTAGTTAATAAATCATAAACCTTTGAGAATACTGAACAAAGAGTCTGAGAAATCTTACTGCATGGCAAAAAAGATGAGTGCACAGGTAGTGTGGAGCATCAGTTCACCAGCTTGCATGGACCTGAAGCTACAAGACGAGGGATACTGCGGACAGCAACACAATTTCTAGTAAATTTAAAACGTAAATATATAAACAATTAATCGATAGTTTAAGGATCTTTCCCTATTTTTCTTCGCTATTCTATGGCCACCAGGAGTTTTTCGGCTAATGAAATATTGACTAAGCGGCGTAGGAACGTATTCAAGGAGAATATCTGCAGGTAACACTGGCTTGAAACCATAAAATATGTTGGACTTCATTTTAAGCATATCTCATTTCGTCATGCAGTATTTGCAAATGTCAACTCAGCGACCATTTCTTATGCGGCTCACCCGAAGTTCAAAAATGTTTTGATGGATGAATGATCGGGTTTGTCGAGACCAGAAACATCAATCGCTTGCTACGTAAAAGTTGGATAGACCAACTAGCTTCACTGCGATTATCGTGACCACGTGACGTAACCTACGTCCAGGCGATCGATTTCTACCATCATCTCGCCCACTGACTTCTTACTTGCTGGACCGCATTCCTTTTTCAATGTTGTCCTCTTTACTTAAGCCCTCTCAATGAGTAGAAAGTAGGTCAATCTTCGTATGAATGGTTTCCAAAGAGCCAGCCCAGCCAAAAATTGTTTAAGGAATAAGAACACTGGTATTTAAAAAAACGAGTGGATTGTTGAGTAAGTAGTATGTTTGTCCTAAAACCACAACTGTCTGCGCATTGAGTACTGGATTGGGTGGGTGCATACAAAGACGATTTCGGTGTTATTCACCAGCACGTAGTCAGATTAATACACGCATTTGCATAATAGAATCATCGAAAACCCAGCCAAGCCTCTCGTTTCTTCTTCATGAGGTGGTGTGAGGGGGATCATCACAAACGAGGGATGCAGCTGGGTTTCCGGTGAGTCACTCGTAAGACCAAATAGGCACGCAAATGAGTGCGTCCTTCGGACTTTGAGCAATTCTGTTCTAGGCAGAACATGAAGTTGACAGAAACTCGGGGACCGCACCTATCTGATGAGCCCGAATATAAAGAGCGAAATTGGTCGTGGGCTGTCGAAGGGATTTCAGCGACCTTAACACATAATCATGTGAATTGCTCAGTTTTGTCGGAAGACACAACATAGTATCCAACCCATGAAGGCTTGGATTCATTATCTTAATGGATTCAGTACAACTTTTGGCCACTGCACTGGAACAAGCCAACTCAATGAATTCGGAAACATGGGGCTATCCGATGGTCGTTGGCTTGTTCGCTGAGTTGGACAATTTGATTGCAAAGGTTTCATCACCAGTCGAGGTGACATCATCAGCGCACAACCACCAACCCATCACCACACACCACTACGCTCCCCAAAAACGCACCTCAATTAGTAATGAAACGTTTGCAATCAAATTGCTTGGCTCAGCGAGCAAACAAACGACTATCTACGCTACCTGATCTACCAACATTTTCATCTATAGAAAATGAAGCTATCCATTTGATTGAAGTAGGGGATATTGATCTTTGCCAAAGAAGCGGAACGTCTTTCTTTCATCCTATCAATAAACAACTAATGCAGATAAAAGCGATTACGAAGCCAGCTTTAATCTCATAGCATCGCCTTCTATCATTATACTTGACGGTTCTGTGACATCTGCCTCAGATTTTACCAGACGCCTAACACGAACTATATCCCATGCTCGTATAGCAATGATCCCACCGGTTTGAAACAAACTTCACGGTATAAGATCCCCCGAGAGGTGTGTGAACATTCTTGACCGTCAGTATGCATTTCTACATGCAACAAGTGAAATATGCGTGGTATGCGCAACAGTCAAGCTGCCTCGGTTGTCTTTGAAAACTGGTGCTGAAGTCTATACTCAAAGGGATATGACAACGAAAGCAGCCGTATAAGTGTGGTTTTGTACGGGAAGCGTGAAGTTGAAAGACAGGTAATTCGCCGTTGTCGTGTTCAGTGAGTCAGAACATAGCCTAAGCGCAGTTTGCATTCTCTTTCCGTTCGCCACTGTGTTTAGCCCCTGACCTTGTGCGCATGCCCACACCAACATTGGGGCTATTTTCTACAGTTGCCACGGTAACGGTGTCACGTAGATACACGGTAACTTGAACTGAAATTCGGCCAAGATATCTTCGTGATGGGAAGCGAACGGAAAATCTCAACATTTGGCGATCTCTGCTTAGACAACATTGAAACTTCCTGATCCTCCGTAGGTTGATTCACTTAGGTACGCTGGGACCGGAAAAAAAGATTTAACGATGTGAACCACCTGAGAATAATGCAGGGTGACTCAACCCAGTTACGCAGAGACGCAACAAATGAGCTTCTGGCCGTTTGATTATGGCGTCGATTACCTGGTGGACATTCCAAATGAAGCCCCTCTTTGAATGCAGTACCGCTGTTTCAAGGATGCCATATTATTCGGTACGGTTGAATACTCAATCCTAATGTTTTCGTGTAAAACTCGGTTCTTTAAGGCAATGTTTGAGTCCAAAAACGGTAAAGTAAATGGCCCTGGTAATAACGATATAGACAGAGACAGAGTTGTAGTAGGCGGTATGCAAGAGTCAGTAAATCCAATCATGTTTCAGGACTGTATCCAGATTAGAGCCTTGTTTGAGCAATGTTACTGGTGCACCTCTACGAGACCCGTAATTATTCTGGTGATAAGCTTTGATAAGAAGCGGGAAAGCACTTCCAAAAGATACCAAGGCATTTTTGTTTCTCTTTTTCACACTTCAAGTTCATCTGTGAGTCCGGTGCACATTACAGCATTTACATTCTTCCGGGGAGGGGGGGGGGACAAACTTGGTTGGTGCCCTTTGGTTTCTATTGTTTTGGTTATCCAAACATCTGTGTAGTCAGTGAAACTACTGATGTTTCACAGTTCATTGAAGTTATAGGCCCCTAGTGAGGTTACAAAGGCTTGACAACCTGATTTTTAGATTCTGACAAATAAAAATCCACACTAGCCGATTTCGAATCCACGAGCCAATCAGAATCGACGTGCTACCCATTTCTGGAGCCACCACTAGTTGGTCCTATCACCGAAAAGTGTCACTCTTATGTGCCTAATAAATGTGAGTCTGTACAGTAAATCGTACAGCAGTAATGTTCCTCGTATGGGCCATTTTAATTACAGGCGTCAGCTGCGACAAACTCATTAGGTTAGTTGTGATTTTTCATCAAAACTTTGACGAACCGAAAACAAGGGTACGTTTGCGAGACGTCTATCAGACATACTATGTGGCTGACTTATCAGTTGGAACGCCGCCTGTAATTTATAAAGCTCTAATCGATACGGGTTCTTGCTTCACTTGGATACCATCGCGGAATGTGCGCGGATTTTGGCAGAATATTCTACATGGTAGATGGAAAGCCTCTTCGACAAAAAAATCAACTGGACGACCGTTTGTGGTCGGCTATCCCGCTGGTGAATACAGCGGAACGTTGCTACGTGAGACAATCCGAGTAAGCCGTTGGATGATGACTCCTATGTAATTCCAGCTTTCAGATACTGCAGTAAGTAATGTGCTTATCGGGAACGTTCAACAGGAATGCGGGGAGAAATGCAGTTCACTTCCGTTTGACGGAATTATTGGCCTTTGCTATGATTCGGTGATTAACGGTTTGGACCCCAAACTGCTGGATCAGTTGCTCGTGAACGATGTCATAGAAACACTTCTGTTCTCACTTTGGTTAAATCCGTAAGTTTCATCAGTAACTAGTGAAGCATGACCTTGGAAAATCCATGATTTTTTCTACATCTAAAGATTATATAAGTAATGCACAATAAAGGAATCGCCTTGTACCAGTTTCAGCACAGGGAACTCAAAATCGATCCACAAAAAACTGAATAAAAATAAACGTTCATCTAGAAACCACTGCAGTATTGGCTACAGCTGTTTTTAAGGCTACTTTCGAACATCAACATTTGAGCCACCGTTTGGAAAACGTGCTTCTATATACGTAATGCACTACTCATAAGGTTGCTGAAAACCCTTCGGCAGCCGAATACCGGTAGAGTAAGATGGCACCACATAAATTTGAACTGAGATGTCTTTACTTATTTTCGCCGATGGAGTTTGCTTACCTGAAGGTCATTACTTACTTACCTAGGTCTACCTACCTAGTTCTGACTACAAACGACTATTTGCAACGGTTAGAGTAAAAAAAGAAATGATCGTTTTACTTGGTGTTTGATAATGGCAGATCTTGGAACTCCATTTCTACACAGAAAATGCCACCGTAGAAGAAATCCTGCCGCCCGGGTTCTTAGAACTCTACCAACGTTATTGGAAACGCAACAGTATGAAAATGCAATGATGAGGTTCGAGTTGACGATTGGGGGGGGGGTTAAAACTGTGGGACTTTATGAGTAGGAGTAAAATCCGTTGTGTCTTGGAAGTGTACATTCACGTTTTAGATTTTTCCTCGTACACTGGTTGTGGTGTATTGTTTTAAATGAGTGGCAACGGATTGTTGAGGCACACCATGCAACCGAGCCTCATAGTTGCGGTATGTTCTGGTAGTATGAATTAAGTGAAGCTTTGAATAGTTTTTCATTTGGAGATTGCGAATTTCCCCGCTCGTTCAGGACAGCAAGTAAATAACAATTGTCAGTCAAAGAGTTTTACCAAGTATAGAAATGTCTAGACGGAGTGGACGACTAAAAGAAGGGAAAGATACCAAATGAATTCCTAATGAGCAGTTCAGCTGACCCCAATTAAGTTGAAACCTATTAACAGTGTTAATTAGACCAGAGAACAACTTTAAAATTGGGAATTTGTTCGCAACGCTTACCCAAGCAGCTAAGTAGAGCGCAAAAGAATAATGAGAATGGACAAAATACCACGACAACATGTGGCACCGCAAACTGGGTGAATATTGATCAGATGGGAGTTGAACCTCTTGGGACACGCCAAGGGTACATGTTCCGCGTAACATTTTTCGAGGTAAGTCAAGCGATATGAGAAACAGTATGTGCGTACAGGGTCTAGGTTTGTACAGCCGAATGATATATGCCTCAGTTGCGGACAACAGACCACGTCTGATGAGCATAGAGTGGTGACCTGAGACGCGGTCGGTCGGTCGAAACGCTTGGTTGATCCTCATCCTGTGGTCAGACATACTCATTAGCTTTTAATCTGGCACCAAAGCGAGCGTTATTCAGAGAAAAAGACCCATAGTAAAGACGGACTCACCCCATAGTGTGACCGATCTGCTTAGTTTATACGAAACCTCAATCCTAAGAGGAAAGAGTCTCACCGCTGCTAAAATATGTTCGATAGTGTTTCCATCTTGTGAGATATCCGCATTCATAAAGCAGTTATGCGACTTATGTGACACCACGTTAGCTTAAAAATTAGCTGGTCTTCCAAACTTTCAAACCCTTTTCGTGTTTTTCAGTCTAAACGTTGTAGGAGCGAAAAAACGTCAATATTCCTGTTTCAATCATAGATTTCTACTACAGATTTCTAATAAAAAATTTTCTTCCACATAGTCCTGTATATATAGAACCGTTCAGCCGTAGGATAGTTTCAACGCGTAGCTCCCATGCTAGCTGAAGGAAGCATGAAGACTGGGGTACTGCCAAGTTGTCCAAGCCTAGACAAGTGCAGCCAAGGTGCCAGGATTGGGCTCGGACCTCAGACCTTTAACTTCAGCTACCAAATTACCTCAAACTCAAACATAAACACACCCGAAACTCCAACAAACCCAAGGTCAAACATTTTACCATCCAGATGAAAAAAGTTGATTTGGCGCATTCAGATCTGGCTCCGGTCGAATGCTTACCATTAGTGCTTCATAGCATAGAAAGTTATTTGTAGGCACAAGAAAATCATCTTGCGTTTGTGTGTGAACGACAAACAGATTTTTCGAGCTTGCTTTGTTCGGAGTCAGTTTTAATGTCTACCTTAAAATGGCCAATCCGACACCCTCAGCTCGCTTATTTGTTCACATTTTCGAGACGGAGGGAATTCAAATTAGGCTTTGGTGTCTCTCCAGCACATACCCTCAGTTTGGTCATCCAGCGGGCGCCATTGATGATAAGGCATTGTTATTTGAGGAAACGAGGTTTTTTGGAAAGTATACATTCAACCCGTCCATCCGAAGTTGATCATAAACCAAAAAAAACAGAGGCGTTGTACATGGGTGCACCAAGTCGACTGGAAAAAAAATAACAGTTGAGCCATCCTTCACTAGCAAATATCTGCCTAAGTGAATCTGTCGCAGATATATCTTTCTTCTTCTGTATTGTAACGCAAACTGACGAGAGGCTGCCCATCTTCTTGACTCCCTCTGGCTTGTGTTGCTGTAGCACTAGATAGTCAACAACTGTTTGACGCTAATTTTATAGAAAACTTATCCGGTTACGATACTGTTTGTAAAGACTAATATAGACAAACAGGTCTATCTTCTCAATAAGTTGAAAAACGCTTGGAACCGATTGAGTAGTCATCGTTTTTCGGAAAAGTTTGGTAACAATCGGTAGATTTATTGCTGGGCAACGTTTCGCTTTTGACACAAAAGCTTCTTCAGGCCAAGTGACTAGGTTACGAGGTTGGTCGAGATTTAAGACGGAAGGAGAACCAATCAGCTAAGTCAAGCTAAATCTCTGTTGGGTATCGGTCGAGGGATTTTTGGTGTTGGGGTGGGTGACCAAGTGTTAGGCCGATTGGGAACCTACATGGATTAAATGGGGACTGCGATTCACACCACAGCGGCTGATAGCCGAGGCGGTGGAAATCACCAAGCATCACAGCGTGAACAGAATCGAGGGTGTGGAACTGGCGAGCATATGGAAAGCGGTCTTAGACAAGCGGAGTTGACACGTGACTGTGTGCGGGTGTTAATGCACGTAGAATCATCAGCAAATCAGGGGGTGGAAATCCCAACCCGACCAAAGTTCAAGAGGGATCTTCACATGAACCGAACCGGAAGAACTAGATCCTAGGCTGGACCCAAATCCATGTAGGTTCCCCATCGGCTTAACACTTGGTCACCCACCCTAACACACAAAAATCCTTCGGTCGACACCTAACAGAGATTTAGCTTGACTTAGCTGATTGGTTCTCCTTCCGCCTTAAATCTCGACCAACCTCGTACCTAGTCACTTGGCCTGACGAAGCTTTTGTGTCAAAAGCGAAACGTTGCCCAGCAATAAATCTACCGATTGTTACCAAACTTTTCCGAAAAACGAGGTCTATCGTCTCTTTGTGATCAGCGCTTGTAGAGACCGTTCAGGTTTGTTCTCCCATGCTAGCAACGTTAACTTTCCTCTGCGCAGCTCATGAGACGGGCAGTGGAACCTGGGCAAAGTGTAGGATGTTCCATTGTGTTCTTTGAGGACCTTGATGGGCTTCTGTAAAGCTCACATGCCACGCTTTTCTCAGGAACACCACCAGGTGTATTCCGCTGTGAAGGTTTCTATTTCAGCTATAAATGCTTCTTTTAGGTGGGTCTTCCCCGAATTAGAAGGCTATCAACCCTTGCCGCGCTAAGGCTTATTTACTCTCCTTTGGACTGTTGAAAACTTGTCTACAGGTAGACAGGTGAATACCTTTCATTATTTAGGATGGTTTTCCTAACCAACAGGAAACAAACAGACAGTTGTTACATGCAAGTGTTCACAGTTGCTACCCTGGTTATAGCTCACTTACTTTTTTAACTGTGAGCAGATTTTTTCGATCGCTTTAATCACTGGGTCATCGCCAGTTCCAAACGCAATATCTCGGAACATGTTACCTACTTGGCGAAATGATTTTACTGAGTACTTGTTCCGGGAAGAGAGAGCTACAAGTAACTGCGGAAAGCAAACCTAAGCAGGAAAAGGGCAATCGACAGAACACAATTATCTGTGCTATGTAAGTTCGAAATCCGATACACCGTTTTATCTCGGATCCCATACATACATCCGATACATAACGATGGTGTCATTGTTTCGAGGCATTTAGGTTAAACTGAAACGATCGGTTTTCGTTTTTTGCATGCCTCCACAAGTTTCCGGAACCCACGGATTTTGGTGAATCATATTGAAAAATACCGACCTACAGGTCTCCCACCTCAAAATCTAGAAACAGGTCAAAACGACCCGGATATCAGCTGATTAGTCCTCTAGAAATGGAGCGAGTTGCTAGCTCTATATAGTAATAAGCATGCGCAAAACGCCACCAATAAGTATGAATCAAAACTGATAGGTCCTGAAAAAAACAGTATTTGTTTCGTCCTGCCTCGAACTCATCAGGTAGACATAGCGGGGTACAACTGCCGGCTACAACGTTCACACTCTCAATCCCAACGGGAAAGGGTCACCGAAATTAATTGTGCACATAGCTCCTATGAGATCAAGTGTTTTTGCTCATTCATCATTAGTGAGAAATTCGACTACTGGAGCATAGTTGGAATTATTCCTGACAATTTAAGGGACATCTGGCAAGTTTTGGGTTTGGAGTTTTTCTACTGATATCCACAAAACACAGCTGGTTGCCTTGCTTTCCAATAAGTTTGGTCGCACGTGCTAACCCGAACGGCAGCAGATTAAATTGGTTTGGGCCATGTGAACAAGCGAGGTTGGCGATTTCTTGGTTCTGACTTCGAACCTGAACTTCGAGCATTACCTTTTGAGAACCTGCTCGAACTGATGATCGGAAACAGAGCCATTCAGTAGTAGTGTAACGGTGGATGCTACTGATGAGGCATGTGAGTAGCACTTCTTCACGTGAATCCGCTTTGCGTCTCTTGAAAAGTGAGATCTGTTACGGAATTTGTGGAGTCTCCTTGTGGCATTTGCCTGCATTTGAGTGACAGTCAATGAATATCCAGAAAAGTTTAGGAAGACGCGTTCAAGGAGAAAGTGGATATTCAGTTTTGTAAACAAGATGCATATGAGAGTTTTGCTCCCCTGTTCAATAGTCTGTAACTGTTAAGTCGGTGTTCTCAAATAGACAACTCCGCAGCGAAGGCCTTCTTCCCTTCAGTAGTAGCCGATACAGTTGTAACCTGGTGGGTGAATTGCGTGTACAATGTCGCATAAAGTAATGTCTGATCGCAATAAATTCAGATTGTAACGGTCGTCGAATTTCTGTATACCTCTGTTTTCATCATTCACATCAGCTTGTTTTGTTCCTCCAACTAATAGACCATTTCAGTAGATGCAGAACATCAGTTCATCTAAGCATTTCATGATTCATGTACACACAGAGATCCAGAAAGCAATCTTCCGTCTGGCTGGTTGTTGCTCGGTGGCGTTGACCCCAACTTTCACGTGGGAGAAATGTTCTATGTGAGGGCTGTCATGAACAACGAACAAAACTGGATCGTCTTGGTTGACGGGTAAGCTTTGACTGGCTTCGTTTTTCACCAACAGAAAGCGAACATTTTGTCCATTTTTTTTAAAAGAGCGCAAAGGAGACCAAATGTTGGCGCTTTAACATCTTTCTGGAAACTGGTTCAACAATTATTTATTATTATTTGCAGATTTCAGGTTGGTGAATCGAAATTTGTCCACAACCACATGGCTGCTGTGATTGATAGCGGCTGTCCATGGATCCAGCTATCAGCTGACGCGTTGGCGGTGATCCATCAAATCATAACTCCTATACGATTCAAGGACGGTTTCCATTATATCGATTGTTCCAAGATATCACAGCTGCCTGTGATACATTTCATCCTTCTTGGCGGGCAAAGGCTGTCGTTAGGACCAGAATACTACGTGTACAAGGTAATCACAATGTCGTCTTCCAGTTCATCTCGTTGCTCTCCACATAGTCAAGGCAATCACGGGCGGAAGAGGTCAGAAAGGTCACTCTCGTTACTGCGAGGACTTTTGCCGTCTACCCTTTGTCTGTGCAGTAATGAGCAGTTTATTTAAGTCACCTTCAAACTAAATTCAGAGTTTACAAGAGAATGGACGCTGTGGTTGATTAATGTAGAGGAACTGTACTGTGTTAACCTGCCTGAAGTTTCAACGACCTGCCTTCATCAAGAGATGAACTGAATTTAAAACAATACACTCAGGTTTGAAAACCGGTCAGTGTGCTAGCATGCGATTTGTGATGAGTGTAAATTTGATAAACCTGAAGTTGCTCTGATTGTAGTCGAAAGGTCGGACAGTCTCCGCAAATATACTCACTCTTAACGTGCCCCTTTTTTCCATGAGAGCTCATTTAGTCTCCAGTCCAAACAATAACACTGGTGAGTTAAAGGCGCATGTGTACCTTTAGTTTGCACAAAATAGTTCCTAATATCGTTAGTCTATGGTGATAGTCCTGCCAATTTGAAAAAAAAAACAGACTTTGTTTTCAGGCTAAGGGGAAAGGACTCGGTTGGTACCATCTCATAATTCCATTCCATTACCTCTAGTTAGTTCTCGTGAGTAGTGATCCTATCTTTAGTTTCCTTGTACTAGAGTACAATTGTGATCAGTCTGACCATTTCCTTAGTGGCAGTTGCTAATTGTAAAGATTCTTTGCAAAATTGGAGAATCATTCCCAATTGTAGACAACCGAACTGGAGAATATGCGCCATCGTCTGGAAGATCTACGAACGGTCTTCCGAAAGACCAAAAGGGTTACCACATGAGTAATTTGCATTGGTGTTGTACAGGAACCTAAATTAACGTGTTACACGCGGAAAAAACGGGGCCAGTTTCTGTAGATAAAATCGACTGGAAAAAATCCCACTAAAAATGTGGTTTTGCAGTAGTTGTTCTCTTTACAGTGTTCTTAAAAGACCCCAAGGCCGAAACCACTTTCCAAAGCCACCGGTGTTTCTGCCACTGAGTAATACATGGCTTTTGGGGTAGTAACCACGATAGATTTCTCCTGGAACTGGCTTTGATTTTCCAAGTTACCTTTGCTATTTATGTAACAGGCTTACATTCCGGGTTTCTTGGTCGTTAACACACAAATGGTGAAAATAAGTCTCAAGCACAGGTATTCTTAGAGACGAACTAAGACAAAAACGGCAACCCGCGCCGAGCTAAATTATCCAGTCACCAGACTGTTTCATTTCTTACGAAAGGCTTACTCCGGAGATGGATATTGCCATACGAATGACCACTAACTATAGAGAATGTCAGACTGCCTAAACTGATCAACGGAACCGGTTCTATAATTCAAATCTTCGTTCCATTTTCTAGCTCGTGTTTCTGTTTAGAGTGAAGTTTCTTAGTTTGAACATGCAGAATGTGCTCTGAGTTGTTCACCTATCCGGTGTTGAAAAGCTGTGCCTACTGTTTCCCACGATTAGCTACTCCAATGATAGATAGCTGTGTCAGTACCTTTTGGCAACATGTGACAGAGTATCACTAGGTAACTAGGGAAACAGAACTAAGTCCAATCAACCGGTTGTAAGAAACCGCAAGTATGACTTTATGTTAAAAGGATGTGGCAAGGTCAACTCTCATCTCTGAACAGACGCGCTTATACAATCAACGGAAAGTGGGTGTTCAGGTATCAAAACGCTTGATTCGGTCTAGTGCATAGGACAGGGAAAATTTTATCCAACCTTAGCGAAATACACTCATTTGCAAACAAATTTGGTTTTGCGAGAGACTCACCTGGAACCCAGCTGAATCTCTCGTTTGTGATGTTTCCAGGCAACTGAATGTGCTGCACCAAGCTGCCTCATGTTCCTCATGTTTCAGCAACCTTATGAGTAGTGCATTACGATTATCCAACTTTGTGTTGCGAACTGATCTGGATGATACATTAGTGACCATAGAGCTCCGTAAGTGGCCTTCACCCCGTCTAGTCACCATTGTAAACCAAAAGGAACTTCAAGGTAATTCTGTAACCCAAAATGTCAAGAGCATTTTAACTTCGGAAAAGAACGATACGCGTTTTGACCACTTTGCCTAAGTTTACGGATTGAGTAACTCGTTTACCCTGAGTTCTTCAAGCAGAAAGTTCAGATAATAACTGTCATTTTTGAAATTCTCTTATTTGTCTTCGTAGGACAAGATCTGTGGCCTATGGACCGAATGTTACCTCCGAATCAGAGAGCCTACTTCAAGGTCAATTAGAAATCCCATTTTTGGAATCCCTGTCTTGAGAAAATACTACACCGTGTTCGATGAAGCATCACAGAGAATAGGATTCTGGTCGAAGCTTCCCGGATAACGAACTGAGCTCAGCAAGCTTTTTTTAGAATCAGAATTTTTTCAGTAGAGAAACCACGCTGCTACAGTATGTGTGCCGGCGTTACAGCTTCAGACGCTCACAAGAACTCATCGTTTCTTCAGAGTGCTCTCTTTTGTCGAAGAGATTAATTCTTGTCGTCTTGAAATAAAATGTTTTTCAAACACTATGAGATGGGTTTTCCTTCAACCAAGTGACAGAATGCAGCATTATGTGATAATCTATCAGAAAACGCGCTGTGTGTTGCGATCGAAATCTATGTCCAACAATCATCGCGTATGACTCCGGTCTGAGAATTTGTCCTTTTGGGATCATGTTGCATTCACGGCTATGTTAGAGGATAATGGAGCCACTGCCTGTTACTGGCGGGTAAATCGCGCTACTAGCGGTCGAAAGGTATGGCGTTTAGCCACCAACCATCATGGTTGCATTCGCGGGCTGAATGAAATCGTTCTAGGGTGATCCAGGTTCTCGACCAAGATGAATTCCCAAATGAACCATCACCAGTCAAAAACCATGTGCGCAATTGAAAACACTGAGCCTAAGTAAGGGTATACCTAGACAGGCTCACAGATAAACGTCAATTCTGTAAAGAATATTGAGTGGTCGTATATATTGCCTAATTGTACGTAACTGGTTGGCTATCACTCGATTTTTTACAGTCTATAAAGACGGATTTTTGTGCAACTTCTGTGGGTCTCAGTGAATTGACCTTGTGCATCATTGAATAATTCGTAGTGTTTACATGTTCCTCCCGTCGTCAAACAAAACTGACTAATCGATTTCGCATGCATGGCACAGCGCATTTTAAAAAGTTACAGAGGAAATACCCGTGTGATTCACTCACTAAGATTAGATGTTTAACTAAGCCGATAGAGGGCTCTGCATTAAACGTACGAACTCGATAACGTCCCAAGCAATGAGCTAATCTTTTCAAAGCGTTTTTTTCATCAATCCAAGTAACTCAGTAGACAAGTTCTTCTCCGGATTTTAATACTTTCTAGATTGATTTCTAAGACTTCCGTTATGTGGAAATCTCTTCAGGAATGCCAGATTTTATAGCCTCTCATGAGGGGTAGATTCTCTCTTGAAGGTGTCGTGAGGGCCAGTGATCTGAGTATGGACAGTGGCTCTCATACTCCTTGTGAGATCAGCATTCGCCTCCCAGAAAAGCTGGGGATTACAGTGGATTATTTCGTGTGGGGACCTCAAACCATAACTATGCCAACTAGCAGAATAAGAATAGACGTTCATATTAGAGGTACACTGGAATTTATAAGGATCTTTTTCCGCAAAGTTGGGAAGCGATAGGTTCATACTTTACGAGGGCTGCAGTTCACGTGACCCATTCCAAAAGTTTACGCGTACGATGAGCGCCTTAGTGCCCACAGTAGGGAGAAAAGACAAACCCAAGGAACTCAAAGAAAAGAAATAAACAGTGGAGGAAACTTTGCCGGCAAATAGTTATGATGGAGTAGGAGAGTCAGAAACCCTAATCAAATTTATACACTAAAGGAGAAGCAAGTAATTGCTTCATTTAAAAAATGAACAGCATTACTGGGCGCATGTTCAGTGAGGAGCGTCATCTAGTTCCGTGTTTGTTACCGAAATATAAAGATGTGTATTTGGTGAGGTGTCAGCTAACCTATATAATAAAAGAAACAGTTGAGAAAATTTAAGATATTGGACAACTGAGGGTTCGGAGTTCATTCGTCCGTTTTGGCACTTTGGTGAATGTGTTGAGGGCCTGTTCTAAGCTTGGAAAGGGGTGATGGTCCAGACACGGGAAGTTTAAGTGACCGAATAAGATTTTCCACAGAGTATTCCTTCACGGAGTGTGATGGGGACAGCCTCAACCGTGGTAAGCAGACGTCGCTAAACGCCTTTGGGATTACTGCAACACAATGCTCCAGGATTGCTTGAGTGAACGGTTTCCAGCACATGGGTCGCGCTGAGGTTAATTTTCCTTTCATCTGATAGGGTAAAATTTCGGTATCTACTCCACTGAGATCGTCGTACCGTCGGGCCACTAGTATAACCTACACACTGAATGAATGGCCGAGTCTCGGATGAGTCGAGAAATGTCAATTTGTCTTCTGAAGTTTGGTCAGAAACATGGTTATGGGGAGAACCCTGGGATTTTAAGCCTTGAAGCTGTCCGGCGTGGTATACCCACTGAATGGTATCCGAATAGAGCGTTGCACTTTACTCACTGTTTAGATCATTCACTTAGGGTTGAATTCTCCGGGTCTGGTGTCTCCGGACGTAATTTTTCCGCGAACCCACTTTCCGTCAAGCTGATGTCTGCGAATCCCCAGAGATAATTCTGTGGGTTCCACATACTGCATAGACTGCTAGTCCATTTTTGTCTGCATTCTAGGAGAGCAAAACTGAAAAATCGAGTACTACGCGGACCAGGTTGGTGACCTTGGGCGCATCTTCGTATTCCATAGACTGGTTTATATACCGGGTCCGTAGCAGTGAAATGAAACAGTCGATCGGTTTCTACTCCACGTTAAATGAGCCTGGACTACTACCTGAGATAACAAAATCAATAGGAACAGAGTTTAATATGCATTTTTCAGTTCAAATTAACCGGATATTTTGACCCCTAGAAACCGCTATATTGTCACCTGCCCGAGATGATAAGTTGCGGCGGATAAGCTAATATCACTATTTAGTTCCAAGTTTTATGGGTTGATTTACATATCTGTTGTTTCAGTTTTATTCTTCGGCCTTCAAGTAAACAGCGGATTCTTGTTGTGACTCGGTTCATTGAATTTCCAAGCTGAAACTCAATTAAAATCAAAGTCTGTCATCAGCGAACCCGACCGAGTGGCTATTTAAAACTTGACGCTGCTGATCTACTGCGCATAAACACAATGGTAAGAACCAAGAACCCCAAAATCTGTATATATCCCATCAGAGCCACTTCCGAGCTGAAAGATCTCCATTATCCCGCTTTTTTGTGTGGAATTCCTAATTAGATCTAATCATTAAAGTAAGGATACCGTTCCATCTGATCGTTCCGTGTATCTGACCTATTCTTAGTTAATTCATAATGAATGAAGTCCGTCTAATTTAGCGATCCTAATTTGTGTGTTGGGCAGAGACGCAGGTGAAGGGTGCTGATTTACAGAAGAAATGTATATGACGACTCGATAAAAACGCTGTTGATACGCTCTACTTACAGACTTCCAAAATCCTACTGGCAAAAGCAGTCCCTGTAACGGTGGGACGCTGAGAGCATAACGGCACAACGATGACTGATTGTAAAAAGGACCTTTCGTTCAAACCCAAGACGTCGGAGATGGTACTGCTTGAAGTGATAGTACAGCATAAATCTCGAACGCAGTGTTGTTACTCACAGAAAGCTAATCCTTAACTACAGATGATGGTTGAGTTCAACTAGGCTTCAAACTCAGCATTGTTCAAGAGGGATAGTGGAGATTTATAGACACCAACCTCTCATAGCAGTTGGTGTAGCACGGCCGTTTGCATAAAGTTTGGTCAGGCTTTAATCTCACCTCCGTTGTGAACGGTCTAAGAACAGTACCCGTACATTCTCTTACAGAAACAGTACTGTTATAAAAGTCTGATCAATGTCGCAATACTCCATCTTTCACCTATATTGCATTCAGGCAGTATATCAACTGAAATTTTTAAACTGACCACAGTGTTTCCTAGCAATAATAGCTTCCTTCTCGACAAAAGCGAATAAAACCCTTTCAAAGCCATCTCATTTGTGTAACTAGCCTAACGCTTCGACTGTTTCAAGTGTTGGCTTACTGGGAGGACCGCGTCAACCGCGTTGTTTGATTCTAATGCTTGAAACGTTCATTTATGGGAAGGGAACTGTTCACCTCTTTGGTCACAAAATACTGTTTATTGGGTGGACTCATTGGAAAAGGACGATGCTAACAAAATAGAATTTTTTCAAACCTCGCAGTGCATTCACCAAAATTATGTTTATAAAAGAATTTAGATGAGGCAAAAAGTCTTGACATAGCCTGATACCTTCAGAAAGCGCCTGAATTTACTCCATTCTAATTTTGCTATATACCAGCTTCGTTTGTAAATACAGTAAAAAAAAGCACGTAGAAATGATCTTGTAGTTGCAGATTTCACATATTAAGAGTATTAATACACATTTCACATAGTTCCAAAGAAGGAACTGTTATATGAATTCAGAAAAAACAATAGGAAGGCAGCCGTCGAAAGGAGTAATAAACACGCGCGAATTGACTGCGTAACTGGAGGACTGAAAATGTACGAGAAGAAAAAGCGTGAGGTTAGTTTTTGTGAATAACGTGTAGCAGATACTTAACTTAATCCGCCAAATTATGGCGCAGACAGTATGAATAGAAGGTGCACGATTGGTCGGCTCAAGCTACTTTTTGTTCTAATTTCTCGCTCTTTCTTTTTTCTTCGGTGTCATACTTCTCCTATACGGACACATTTGAAGAGGTTAGCTGACAATTGAAAGTTGCCTTTGTTTAGATTGTTGATTGCTGATAAGTCACCTGTAGCTGTGAGTTGGTTGAGTTCCTATCGTCCAACAGATGATGAAATGCATACTGTGCCAACAGGGATAGAACAGTAATGCAGTATGATGTTTTGAGTTCCACTTACACGTCCGGTAAACAAAGAGTACCGCAGATGAAGTAGGGACAGGCAAGCAGGAACGTTCTGTCGGAACGATGAAACCTCATTGAAAGAGGTTAGTTCCAACCAACCAAAAGTGATCACCTTCTTTCCCAAGCGGAAGGATGAAACAGGCCTGTTGAACACACACGGAATATACTCAGATCTAGGCAAGTTTAGTTTATAGCTCTGTTACTATCCAGTGAAAATGGTTACGCAGCGCGGATTAGTTCTGAGGCAAAGTAATCAAATTATGACACGAATTTTTCGACCCAGTCAACTTTTTTCTCGAAGCATCGAAAACCATTCGGCAGTAAAACGTGGGACGAAACATTATAATATCCTCTGAAGTAAATTTTGGAACATTCAATCAGGGAAGCAGGATGTTTTATAAAACACAACTCACATCAAAGACTCACTTGTGAGGGGCTTCAGTCCTGAACCGAAATCCTCAGAATCCGAATGATTGATTGCCTTATCTTCTGGTTTGTTTTTTATATTGAAATGCACTATTCGGGCAGAATTGATCCACTGCGGTTTCGAACTTGTCTGACGACAGTTGACTTTACTTGTCTTTGCCTCATGCCAGTAGACAGGGCAGCATCCAGCTTCTGAGTCAGTGTGCACTTGTACATTCCATTCACAAGGTAAATGGTGATACATATAGGTTCGATTCCAGAGCACTTTGTTTACGAGACCCTGGCAGAGAAACAAGCAGGCAAAAACCAAAAAACTGCAGTTCATTTTACCATTTGTTAAGGTCGATGGGTTGTTTGCAAACCAGAGCGTTTCTGAATACAATTGAGGTTCTAATCGAATGATGGAGGTGCATAATAGCTGGTTGGTTCTCCCTTCCAATAAATTTGATGAAAAAGGTGACTAGAAAATGGCAAGTAGATCGTCACCTTTGCCTAATAAATAAATGAGAGCATATTGGAATGATGAGTCGTAGATAGTCGAATACATCAGATGCGCAGTCGTGCATCTAGTCTCCATGGACCACAGACAGATTAGTGTTTGTACAGTAACCAACCAAACAACAAAACTCCCCCTGGCCAAATAGAAGTTACAGCATCGCAGATTTTGCAACGAAGGCTTCATTCTCTCTAAAACAGAGTTCACTGAAACAGTATGTTGGCTACCTTTCGGTTGCCAGATAGTTCCGGTCATTACAACACTGTACTTTGCAGCCGGTTTTTTGGTGGTTGGTCAGATGGCAGTTGATCTGTTCGCCGAGCTTGGCAATGGGGTTGCAAACGTTTCGTCCACAGTCGAGGAGACATCGTCAGTGCGCAGTTGAGGGGGTGCTTCCTCCGTGTCTAGCTGCGTTTGAAGAGTTTTTGAAGAGTTTTTGACGACAATATTAAAGGTCAGAATGGTTTTGGACCCAAACAGGCGGTTTCGCATCTTAGTTCAATCGTTTGGAGGATATATGCTGAAGATCTGCACAAAGTTGTCCTAGAAACCCCGACAAGAAGGAATTTCCTACTTGTTTTCCAGTTCAACGGAATACAAGAAAAACTTACTCCGTCTTATACAAAACCTTATGAAAGTTTTACAGCGAAGCTGCGAGTTGCATTTTTGATCGGAATGAGTAAGGCTGGTATCTTACAACAGATTTTAGCGTCGCGTAAAGTCGGAAATTTACTGTGTACCATTTAGTGGGAGAAGAATACTTAACTCGAATTTTCGATTATTTAGCGGATTCCTTGTGCGAAATTACGCTCCTGTGGTTAATTAGGACATTCTTTGAGATCGCTTGGTTTTCGTTTGTTAGTGTTTACTTCGGTTCTAAAGCAAACGTACTAGATGCTCTCGGAGCACTACACTACACACTCGCGTGCACACTACACGCGAGTGTATTGTAAGTTCAAGGTAGCAAAATCCATTGTTGTTCTGTAATTGAAATTTGTTTGAGAACATGAACAACAGCAACAACAAAGGAGTTATTTATAAAACTTATTGTGAACCGTAAACACACGATACGTTTGGTACATGCCTGATCGATCTGCCATAAGGGATCTTCATTTGCTTTTGCGCGATTTAGTTCGGTCCACCACATCTTACGCCATTCTTTTGCCCGTAATTCGCTCACATCCAAGAGCATCACTCCAGTGTTAATTCCTTGTGGCTTTAAAATAAGACGCGAAAAGTATAGTTATTCAATAGATTTTTACAGACGAATGTTTTAGTAGTTTGTGATTTTGGTGCCCAAGGGAACCCGCTTTACTTGCCAACTAGTTCCACATCAAACCGCTCAGCAGCTTCGTCAATAGCTGACTTCAGTTTGGTGCTTGATTGAGTTAATTTTCGTAGTTGAATTCGAGTTTCCCATTAGTCAGTATTGACGTTCATTGGTAAAGAACTGTCGGCTGCCTCCTTGCGGATACTCGATTTCCAGAGTTAAAACTGGAATACTTGGAACTGGAACTGGAATGTTAGAACTGGAACTGCTCTGGAATTCTTCCAGAGCAGAATAAAGGATTATCTCTAGTACGGACAACGCTCTAGCACCTGATTGAGGATCAGCCGGGATAATATTTTCGAACATGGGAACTGTTCAAACAAAATTTATTTGAGTAGGAATTAAACAAGTGTTCTTCAGACTGACGGGTAATTGGTTCACAATTGACAGTTTGTTAACTGGTTACTTACAGGGACAGCTGGAGATGAACAGGATGCTTGACATTCACCCGATTGTTCACATACGGCCCCAATGGCCTGGTAGAGAAAAGAAAAAATGAAGGCAGGTATGGTGGTATTCCGTGAGGGTAAAGCCGGCCTGTCAGGAAGGTCAGATTCCAGAAAATAACCCCAGGATGCCCGGAACCTACTGAGACCCTAAACCTTCACCAAAATCCCAAAGCCGGCAAGCATTCAGGCCAGTCAATCGTTCAATCAATTCAGCAAAAGCCGATGAGTACTCAGGCAAACCACAGAAGCACGATCGACTATCATAAGTGTTCAGGCATTTCATAGAAGCACTGTCGATGTTGATGGGTGTTCACCAAAAGCCAATCAGACAACCTAGATCAATGTCAAAAAGTGCCCGTTAAGTTGCGCTAGGCCGTTGTAACGTTTGCACTCGCTTGTTTGCAATAAAGCCGTTGTATTCTTTGTTGGCGAGTATTTTTCTGGCACTAAGGCACTGGAGTGGGGACACGGCCATATTCAAAAATTTATGAAGCTCTCTGGTTCCAAGTTTCAGTCACAAGAAGACATTTGTGTGACAATCTACTTTTCATAAAAAATTTACCGGTTAACTTGCACAGCATATGTATCAAGATGTATCAAAATGTAACTGCCACACGGGACCAAAAAGCTAGTCCTACTGTGATTCAACTACAAACAGTTAAGTAGTTTACCAGTTGAGGGTGTGAGAAACGGAAAATGAATGAAAAAGTGTGGTGTTCCACTTTCCAACTTCTTAAAATTAAGGCTACTTAACTGTTTCCGAAGAAATTCAAATTTCCAGTTTCTAATATAAAGTCACTCTATCCCTTGCGAGACTGATGCACTGCAAGGGAGTCAGGTTATCTTCAGGGCTGCTACAACGGAAGTCGCTGTTTAGAAGTATAAAATACATTGTATAAATACATACATTGCACCCAACTCTTTGTCAAACTTGTAGTATTACTTAAGAATGTTAGAATCTAACAGGTACATGCAAAATTTGTTTTTCAGTCACTGTAGAGATGTGTATGACTTCTCAATGGGTCAGAACCAATCAATAGCCCAGGAAACTTACTGAATAATGCATTGGTGAGAAAGTAGTTATTTGATCTTTTACCCAAGACCTATCCGAGAGGGGGATTTATGTTTTGCATGAATCAGCCCTTTCTCGGGAAGTTCTATTCCCTATTGTATTTAGTTGTATTGCTCGTTTCGAAGCTTGAACCGTGTTTGGATGCCTGACACAGAGTGGGTTCACACTCTTCTGAGTGCTCTCTTCTGCCATATACTAACCTACATACACAACAACAATTTCGTGGGGAAGTTATCTGTTGTTTCAGGAGTCAAACGAATGGAATAACCCGTTTTCAACTACCAGCTGCCCATTGATTAAATCGACCTACTTGTGGAACTCAATGCATTTTACTTTGTCGGGCAAGTGAGAAGAGATATGCGTCATTATGAGTGTCAAGCACTTGCGTTGTACTTAAGGGGTTGAGTGTAACCCTGTAGGTGTAAAGTTACTCCCTGTCGTAAGTAAGAATTGCCCTCACATTGGAAAACGTTACTCCTTAAACGAACTCTGAAGTGGAATCAAAAGTACCTATAGGCTTTCAAGATTGAGTTACCTTCCTGAAGTTTTGCGTGGACGGAAATTTTTCAAGAAACTAGGGCGCAGTACCACGTGAGGATGCAAGCGGTATTAGGTTGGGGGTCTGCTTCAAATCGTTCCAGTTGCCACTTCCGGATGTAAATCATCCATCATAAAGATTACACGTTCGTTACAGGTCAACAAATTGTTACTCCCTTTTCTCAGTATCAGGTTAATTTTTGTCAGCTAGAGGGACCTCAAAATTGAAAGCTTGAATATACAGAGGGTTAAAAAAAAGAAAGTGGCTAAATATTTGCTGACCAATGGCGGTTGATTTTGTGAAAAATGCTTTGCGTTCTACTTACCTCCCCTGGTTGAAACTGACTGAAATATTTCCACAGTTCTTTGATATCATCATTGAAAAGCAGGTCGACATCAAGCACAATTACCTAGAGTCAAAATGAAAGAGCCCACAGAAATTAGGATTTCTCACATTGAGCGCTAGTTTACAAGGGGACGTGCAAAGAACCAAACCCTTTTAAATGCAACTTTTGAATGAAAAATTGAGGCCAGACTATCACGAAAAAAACAAAAACTACTGTTCATAAAACCCGGTGTCGGTGAGTGCGTTTGGTTAACAGGGAAATGATCAGGGTATGTAAGACCAACCATCTATATGCATGTTTACTTTCATACAAAAATGCTTGACTGATGTACAGCATAAAGACATCCAATCGTTCATTGACCACGGCAACAAATACTACGTTTCCATTTGACAGCCTTTATAAACACAAGTGAATATGCTGTTAATCACCCAGTCTATCGATTTTCCCGGCTAATGTCACTCAGAAGCATTGTACCCTCGTAATAAGTTCGCCTCTACCGCTCAAAAGAGAAAACGGTAGACGAGAGTGATATCTTAGTGGAGTCTAGTGTATGTAACTAGAGCAGAAGCAAGTATCGTCAGTGTACAACCAACATAATGCGGGAATTGAACATTCACAGTAATACAGTCGTGGTGTTTACACTTGCTACCGAAATTTCTAAGTATTTTGCCGAAAAGCCAAAGGTCTGCGAATTCGTTTGCTTTATCACCATTGCGCCGATCCAGTGTTCGAACCTATTACCCCGAAGGAGTAGGAGGCACGCGTCTGTGGCTGCAGTCATCTGAGTAGAAGGTATCATTTCCGTTTACTACCAGCTTCACACAGCCTCAGAATGACTGATCTCTTGGTGGTTTGGTTAACGACGATGATTAGGCCACTCATCATTGTCATCATCATCATCACCATCACTGTCAGCTGTAAGAACCGTGTACTTGCCGTACAATGGTTGTGGCTGCCATAGTTTCGTTCACCGATGATTTAGGGAGGTGGGGTAGGTAGCTGCGCATTGGAGGCGGGAGCTGATGAATTTGTGCGTAAATACAGCGCTGTCACTCAACTGTTAAGTGGGGAAATTGGGAAAGGAGCTATCCATTGAAGGCAATATCTTGGATGCACGAGCGCCATTGAGGGAGCGACTGGGCCATGTCTGACGATGTTTGCAACCTTTGATGTGACCCGTCTCGGGGTCCCCATCCAGGAAGACGGCAGTGACCAGCGCAGCTGAGTTTGCTGGTAATGACTTTTATACTTCGCTGCCAAGTCATTGTTTGACCGCCTCTGGCTCGGTTCCACCATTCACGTGGTGGTGCAAAAAGAACCCTTCGAGCAAGCCTGTCGACTGGCATACACAGCACGTGGCCAAGCCAACGCAACCTATGCAGTGTGAGCAGTTCATCTATCGTGTATGAGTTATTTCTTCGGAATACCACTCTACGTACTTCAGCACTTCTTATCTGGTGTTCTGGGAACCAGCAGTTACACTCAGTCATCACTCATGTTACAGTAGCTCTGTACACTTCCGTGTTAAAATTTAACAACCATAAACATCTATATCACCTGCGCATACCGTCAGATTAGGTGGGTCAAGCCTCATCTTCCAACGAAGGGGGTAGGACGACCTCACCTACCATAAACGACGGGAGTGTAGTAGGCTTGATGGGCCTGTGCTAGGTGAACGTCAAGAACACGGTTACTGGACCATGTATTAGGGATAGAATAGAAAAGTGTGAACTACATACTGCAGTCTTCTTAGCAGAATAAGCCATATCCGGCAAATCAAGGACGGATTTGAATGAAGTGACATTATCATGAGGAATGCAAGAGAAAAACCAATTGCGGAACCCCAATGGTGTCGAAAATTCGGGGTATCATTACAGTGAATGATGCTAAAATATAGGTATACCATGGATGACTATTTACATCAAGCTGGAAGTGGTTACGGCACTTCCGTGTCCTCGATCCCTGAGCAGCTGACATAGTTCGGGTTTGTTCTGTTCGTTTGCCTGTTACGGAACCATTTTGCTCTCTTCAAAGCTTTGTGGTTCCCTGAATGCGTGCAGGTTGCTGGCGCTGGATATCAAGGCCTGGCATCTTTTGTGAGTAGCACGAATTGCTCTGGAATGATTTGTGGATTTTCAGGGGGTAGTCTATACCAAACTCTACGGAATCGGTTGTGAATTCTTATAAAGAGGACTTTAGAAAATGGATAGTTGGCTTCGTACTTCCAAACTGTCTCTACGCTTCCCATCATCGCTTTCTGTGGCCGTCATCCATACGAATTTCCTAAGATTGTCTATTATTTTGGCTCTTGGACTCTGTTTAAAACCCTCTTAAGAACGAACATATATACTGGATCTAAGGAAACTCAAAGTCCTGTCTTTGAAACCTCTTGACGTAAACAACCGCATCCAAATAACTCAGGGATATTCTCTGTACATCCCAATGATGGTCCTGTTTGACGCAAGGGAGAAAAAACGCAAAGTCCTTAAGGAGAAATTCATTTGACGGTTCTTCCAAGAAGGGCGATGCTCATAATCTTAAAAGCCTGTAGAAATTTTCCAAAGAAGAATTTGTGTGTGGACGTAGTCCATTTAAGCCTCGGTGTGAATTACTGTTTTAGTTATCTGTTTCAGATATGTATTACATTTCCTAAGACAACGCCTTGTCACTTTGGCTCCATCTTCTGTCAACCATGTGGGACAGTCCTGATTTGGTGGTCTGTTGTCCTCATAATTCAATCATACCATCATGTACTATGCTGTTCTCAGCAACGATCATGTCTACCAAGATTCAAACATGATCTGGAAAGCTGGGGGGGGGGGGGGGGGGGGGGGGGGGGGGGGGGGGGGGGGGGGGGGGGGGGGGGGGGGGGGGGGGGGGGGGGGGGGGGGGGGGGGGGGGGGGGGGGGGGGGGGGGGGGGGGGGGGGGGGGGGGGGGGGGGGGGGGGGGGGGGGGGGGGGGGGGGGGGGGGGGGGGGGGGGGGGGGGGGGGGGGGGGGGGGGGGGGGGGGGGGGGGGGGGGGGGGGGGGGGGGGGGGGGGGGGGGGGGGGGGGAGGGGGGGGGGGCGGGGGGGGGGGGGGTTTGTAAAACTATCGCCATTGAGAGTGTCATCACACCTTCGACGCGTTACCAAGTGCGATGGTATTTGTGTTCCCATAATCAAACAGATCAAAGCAGTTAACTAATAACAGGATCTCTATTTCGCGTTATCCAAGGTGGGTGATTTGAATGCAGTTCTTAGGAAATGGCAATAGGGTAAAACCTTGTCACCACAGAATCAGTCTTCTTAAACGCCCCATCCAGACGTTCTGATGAAAATCACTGGTAGGTCGAAACAGAAATAACCGTAAAACTGGACAAATTCCACAACCGAAACCTTACCTTTTGTACATTACTGTCCACTATGTACGGAGCCATGAGTTTCATCATGGCAGAATAACCAGCGTAGTGTTTAGTCCTTGCATGACCAATCAGTTTCTAGGAGAGAGAGAAACCGATTCCAAAATCCCGAAGAAAGTAAATAGTTAAAATAGTACTGGGTGGTTCCTAAAAATAGGCATTATTCCAAAAGACTGAGTAACGCTCAGTGACTATCAAAAAAGCTGAAGAAAGGAGCGGAGCACGAGATTACTGTATCAAACAAGCTTGTACTGAGTAAAATTGTGTCGGTTCCCGTCCCGTATGCAGAATCATCAGTTATGCCGGCCTCATGCATTTTGATGAGTGAATTGAAACGCATAATTCTATAGGTGGACTCAAACACCCAAATGTTGGACTTCGTGGTTTACCTTACGCACTGATACTGACTGGTTCCTACCATGACAACTTCTCACCGTTTTTTATTGAGTTACTTGGTGGTTAGGGAGAATTTTTCAACTTTCAAGTGTACGAGTCTCTCCTGTCCCAGGTAGACTTTTCGAATTTTCATGGGAGTCAGTGAATGCAACCCGATTACGACTCCCTTTACTGACAAAGCAGAAGGGCTACTTCGCTTTCTGGGTACATGACAACTAAGCTTCAGGTATCCTACGTAGATAACGGAATTTCGTGATCTTCGTACTAGTGACGTCATATCATTAGTGAGTCGCACAAAGAACGTACGATGCCACGTCGGAAATCAATCGGTGGTAATGAACAGAATTTGTGTGTGTGTCTTAGGTTGGTTGTGTGGATTTGCATGGTGTTCGTTTTTGGGTTTAGCACACTGCTACGCTAAAGCACTTTGCGCAGATAGTGAGTTAGCACTGTTATGGGTCTGAATATTCCTCGTGACTGGTGAGACTCAAAATTCTGACCAAACAAGTTAACTGTTCAGCAAGGCTTGGACTGGATTGATACAATTAACCAGTACGAAGTGAATTGCTTCTCGAAGGAGGCTAACTACCATGAAAAGTTCTTAACAGGTTTTTTATCCTCCGTGACTTAGTCCTTAGAAGGAAAGGGGCACGGTACCTGTTTTTTGATCTTTCTAAGAAGACCACAGCATCATACCCCCAAGACGTCTCCATCATTTATACGAACGATACCTCCGACCAATTATCCGAGATTTATGTTCATCGGGAAATAGACAAAGACCAGATTTACCAGGTAGTTTTCATAAGGATAAAGGATGATTTGCAATATATGGGATTGGTTCCATCCTCTGACCAGGTCAACGAGGAAACCTCGGGAACCCTGGTCTACCACCCAATGCATGTTCAAATACTGTCTAGGTGAAGGAGAGTGATGGACGCAGTTGATATCCTTGTGGCGAATCCAACCAGTTAAACATTCCGGAAGGTGGTCTTTGAATTGGCCCTGTGAGTACAGAATGCTTTTGAGCAATGTTACAGCCTGGTAGACGGCTGACGCTCCATGTAGCACGGAAAATGTATGAATTATCTCGTCCCTTTTGCTGCCATCCATGCAAATGTCAGCACCTCCAGATACCCGCACACCGTGAGTGGGTTGGCATTCTTCCTGTGGCACAAAAAATCACAAAATGGTGCTAACTAAGCGTGCGCACTCTAAAACGGCTCTTAAAAAATGACTGGTTTTGTGCAAATGAGCTAGAGGAGAGCTTTCTTTAGAATACGTGTGAACGCTTCGGAAGTCTAGTCGGCGTGATATCATGGAACGGTCAACTGCAAAAGGCGATCACAACAGTTGCAAGCAACCCAAAATCCATCATATTTTGTGCAAGCAAACGTGTCAGTAAAACGCATACAATGCTCTAATCTTAGAGCAGCTCGATTTAAAACACACGGGTATCCCGATATTTGGCATTGCCCAATTTCTCAGAAGGCAAACTGTCTTTGTTCTCTGGGATTCAGCAGCTTCTATCAGTCTACTGTTTTATTATAAACTTATGAGTTCTGAAAGGAGCCATATGCACTTTATTGTCTTTTGTGACCTTTGAAACAAATTGATATCGGTCTCCCACGGATCGCTCCATGTAGATAATATGGGGCCATTTTTTCTCATTTAAAATTGATCAGCTCGAGAACAGTTCAAGGTTTTGACTCCGGTTCTTTTGGTCTCACGGCGTTACAGCTAGACCTTGTTAAAATAGTCTACCACCCACCGCGACACAATTTCTTCTGTAATTAGTCGTCCTCAATCAATAAAAACTCGATTCATGTATCACCCTGGATTAAGCCATAGTGATAACCAAAATCAAGTCACCTGAGACTCCAAAGATACGTCCAGCTAGTGCATTAATGCATGCCTAATGAGTCGGTAAAGTAATTTGTAGATGGACAATGGATTGTAGGCTTAATGTCCACAACTTGTATCTACTGAGGGATTACATATAGCGCAGAGGCATCAGCATTCTTCTGGAATTCTCATACTGTAGATGAGGTCCATTTTTAGAGGTAGCTTGTCCAAAACCGAAGGCCAATAAACGAGTACTATGATTTTCAAGCGTCAAAACAAGTTGGCAATAACCCATGTTTAACGGTTCGTCATTTTCAGTTGTAAGAATTGCATGGTTGTCGAACAGTGGTTGTCACTGCCACAAGTTCGTTCACGAATGATTTTGGAAGGTGGGGTGGGTAGCCCTTCAATGGAGGCGGGAGCTGATAACTTGATGTTAAAATTGAAGGACTGTTAAATGGGTGAATTGGAAAGGGAGCTACGCATTGGAGGCGATAAGTTAAATGCGCGAGCGCCATTCAGGGCGTGACTGGGTCATGTCTGTCAATGTCCCTAACGATTGATGTGTACCGTTCTGAGGTCCCAATTCATCGAGAAGGCAACGACCAGCTCAGCTGAGTTTCCTGGTAATAACTTTCACACTTTGGCGCCAACTCATCATTTGACCTCTCCTGGCATACGGAGCACGTGGCCAAGCCAGTGCAACCAACGCAGTGTGATCAGTTCATCTGTCGAGGGTGAGTTATTTCTCCCGAATATCATTCAACGTACTTCAGCATTGCTGATCCGGTGTTTTTACCATACCAGTGTTCTCACCAGACTCGGGCAACACTCCAAAGGCATCGAAGGTCAGATACCGGGAGTTTTTTGACGTCCTCAGTGCGCAGCAGCCAGGTTTCTGATCCATATAGTAATACGGAGCGCACCGCAGCATTGTAAACTCGACCCTTGACGGATAAGCTGATGTCACGCCTACGCCACAGGTGACGCAGGTTCACAAAAGCTGCTCTGATTTTCCCAATCCGGATAGAAATATCATCTTTCGCGAGATCACCGGGACTGATACAACTGCCCAGGTAAACAAATTTGTCTACTACCTCAATCGGTTCATTCGGAAGCACGCGGCTAGGATTTGGGCCCACCTAGTCTTGCAGTAGCACTTTACACTTTGCAGGTGTGAAGCGCATGCCAAACCGTGAGGCAGAATTCGTTAGATTATTTAATATTGTTTGCATTACCACGGGGTCAGATCCAAGAAGAGCTATGTCGTCTGCATACTCGATATCTGTGAGCGGACGCCCTGGAAGCACTTTGACCCCACAGCATTACAGGCTGATAATGAGTCTTCCATAATCGCATCAGAGAAAAGTTGATACCACCTGATGTGATTAACTCAGACAAGCTTCCCGTAGACCTTAACACTTCCGTGGGGGTCAGTGTACAATGCCTTAAGGAGGGTCAAGAGTTTATGGGTTAAAATTGAGGTCGAGCGTCACAAAACTCCCTCATGGTTGTCACTTCTTTTCTAACACTTTTGCCCTTGTAGGCGCAGCTGCGATCAACTCAAATCCGTCCTTACACTGTCTTCTGTGTCTGATTTACGGATCTGGCTACGTCAATTGATCGATCATTCAGCTGTACAATCCTTTCTGTGCCTAGATTCCACGCTACCGAAAGAAGCACAGGGCCGAGATACTCCCCGGTCTCTCAAGTCTGGATAAGGGCAGTCAAAATATGGAGATGAGGGCAAACCACAGACCATTTGGTCTTGAGCTACTTGACGGTTTGACCAACAGTCATCAACAAGTCACTAGAGAGAAGGTATTTAAAATAATGACCAAACTGATCGGTTTTATCACCTACGAAACAACACGTAACATCCGGTACAAAAGCTCGGTTGTGTTTTGGAAGGACCATTATGCATACTCATAATGATCTCCTTGGAGAGGAGAACTTTGTAAAGAGACTTATTAGGTAGATAACTTAGAACAGAACAGTACCAATATATAAAACATAAATGTTCGGCTTGATCTCAAAATAAGTCTTCTCATGATGCTTAGGAATAACATTTGATCCCAGGATTTTGCTTAACAAGGCAACTCACTTTATGGCCTTCTTGAGATGATTCGTACGTCCTAACGACTGTGCAACTGAGAACGATGACAAACATGAATTTGATTAAGCCACATTTTGGCGCATTAATGTGCATTATTCCTGACAAACCAAGTTTCCTTTTGAACAAGCTGCTGGTCACACAAACCCACATATCATTCGAAAATGAGACAATCGATATGTCTCGTCCGCACGCTTGTTTCAATCGGCATACGCATGTCTACATACCATGAAACTAACCTCTTAGTTTAAGGTTGGATCATCGGACAAAAGCAACTGATAGCCTCTTTCAAATAATCTACAATGTGTCAACAATGAAAAAATGCTTAATTCTTATGCTTTCTCAGTCATTCGGGTTCATGTAATCCTTTGGTCATTAGCGCTGCTAGTAGCTTAGTTCGCTACCTCAGTTATTTCGCATTCGCCCGGCAGTTGTCTGATTTGACTATGTGGCAGTCTACAAGAGAAACAGCTAGGGAATACACGTCGATTTCAGGGTAAGTGATTTTGTAAATATTACGTCCAGGAACCTTGAAACACCCTAATCATAGTATCTTGTGCCGGTCAAATAGTGTGCCAGGGGATCGACGTGGGGGCGTTATCACCAGACGATCATATGAAGGCACAAGGATCAGACACATTAGACACTACAATAATAAACCTCCAGACGGGGAGAAACCACTGAAGGTTGAGTGGACAAACCAATGGATAAAACGATCCATTGAATAAGTGTACGAGCCAACTGAACATCTAACCATCGATCGAATCATTCATTGCTGCATCTACATAAGTCCGGTCCTTAAAATTATCCTGAGACATCGATAACAAATTTAAGGTCACCAAATTATGTACAACTCATCGGGTTTGCGATACACTGACGACTAATCAAAACTGCTGAGTGGAGAAATCCCAACCTGAGAAGTCGATCCACAAGAAATCATGCTTGTTGACTCGGCTATTCATGAGGATGTCAAGTGATATACACGCGCACGATACGCATCAGTAGTGGGATTATCGACTGCAGCAAAATTTGAAATTGTGATTCCCATCACCTGACTCACAAGATTGGGGAAAATGGAGGTATCCTGGTCTTCTGGACATGCTGAGGTGTGACAAGTTAACGTGACTACAAAAGACATGCAAGGAAAGCAAATTTGGTTGTCAGTGAAGAACGGACATAACCGAATCGGAGCAATGTGGCCCATGTTGAGCCTATGTCTGGTGTTTGTTCTGTGCTTCACAATCACGCATCGACCCAACTCCAAGCCGAATGACAGTAACCAGTCAATGGTGAGTTCACAGATACTCGATTGCCTTTAAATATACGCGTGCACCTCACATACAAGATAAATCTTATCGCTAGATGCAACAAGTCCAATCCACCGTTAAGCAGATAACCAATCGGGTTTTCTCGAAAGCACCGGCGTTCAGCAATGGTATTACTGTGATCCGGATAGTGATGGCGACGGCGATGCTAAAGATGGTGATGACGACGATGATGTTGATGGTGACGTTGATGATGACTGTAAGATCCGGGCGGCTATGGATCTCACAGGACGATTGCGACTACTAGGTTACACGCAGTTCGTAGCCAGTAGACAATAAGAGCAGGCAGATGTGGGCAGCAAGCGATGTATGGAAGACTGACAGGAACTGGTTCTACAAACAACGGGTTAGTAAGCATCGTAAATTAAGCGAACGTACAATCAATAATGACGCAATCGGCGGGAGCGGAAAATAGTCAATGAAGCGGCAGGGATTTCTACAAGCAACAACAAGTAAGCACTAAACGATGTATAAACATACATGTACGGGCAGTCTGTCGGTGTGAGTTGGCCGTATAGGTGATGACGGCGCAGAAACAATCAGTATGTTTGGGAGGTATAGGGACTGTCTTTCGGTCGGTGGTGCGACGCGGTAGCTCGTATCACGTGACAAATCAGACTGCGCGGTTAGGGCTGTTTAAAACAAATCTCACCAAAAGCTGTCTGGCAGATGTAGTATACAGACAATACAAAAATAGGGTCTTTCCGGCGCCAAGTCGGTGTAGTGAGCAGTGCGCCTACCTGCCATCCGAGGAGCTCTGAGTTCGATTCCCGGTCTTCCGTCTTTCTGTTAGAGCAGACGCTCGAGAATAGGTACGACTGAGACGAACTTGCGACCAATGGCGGGCGGACTACAAACATTGACGTCAGTTACTGAAGAACAAGCAGACCGAAACAGGGGGGAGAACCAGCAGCGAAAAAACAAAACGGCATTATAATAAACGGGCGTAGGTCATGTTACTTGTGAGTAGTCAGAACACAAGGAGAATTACTGCTGATCACCGTTGATTCACATGGGGAATCAACAATGACTTAAGATGAATTAAAAAAGCATTAGTTTTCCAGTGACACTATGACTCAAGATAATTTAGCTTATTTTTCATCCAACAGATTTGCAAGTTTCTGCATTTCTGTACATTGGAATAGCCACTTGGTCATCCCTGGCACAATAGGCGATACCACCATAGCAATGGTTAGTAATTCCTAACTGTCACCCAGAAGAGAAATTAACAGACGAATCGAAAAAATATATAGACGGCACCAATTAGGAATGATGTTGCAGTAATAGCTTTCTATCTGACACTGACGAAATACGACGTCTTAGCTAACGACATCATCCGTTGGTCGATATAATATGAAACCTCTTTTTGTCGGCGCAATACACGGCTCTTATAGCTAGGATGACCCCGTCTAGGCAAACGAATGACTAGATCTTTGTGTGAGATGTTTGGGTCAAGTTTTCATCCACAGTGTTTAGCACAAACCTGGTTTGGGTTTTACGAGACTGGTCGTGGGACCAGTTTTGTTCTGTTTGAAGAATACAGAGAAAAACGATTTTCAACCTTGTGTGGTGAAACCCAATATGGCCTCAATTCTTAACTTTGACGTCTCAACCGGGTCATTGAACTGCTTTCCTGAAACCTGATTCGTTTCATTAAATTTTATAATTCTGCTGCCATCATACTGTTTTATATTTATTATTTATGGTGTCCATCATCATCATCACTGTCAGCTGTAAGAACCGTGTACTTTTCGTGCAGTGGTTGTAGCTGCAAGAGTTTCGTTCACCGATGATTTGGGGAGGTGGGGTAGGTAGGTACGCATTGGAGGCGGGAGCTTATAAATTGATGCGTAAATACAGTACTGTCAGTCGACTGTTAAGTGGGGGAATGGGGAAGTGTTTTGCATTGAAGGCAATAGCTTGGATGCAAGAGCGCCATTGAGGGCACGACTGAGCAATGTTTGGCAATACTTCTAACCATTAAT
This sequence comes from Clonorchis sinensis, assembly GCA_003604175.2. NCBI lineage: Eukaryota > Metazoa > Platyhelminthes > Trematoda > Opisthorchiida > Opisthorchiidae > Clonorchis > Clonorchis sinensis. The sequence goes on from CM030372.1 coordinate 13,224,939, forward strand.
GTGGCCCGTCTCGGGGTCCGCATTCAGCAAGACAACAGTGACCAGCGCAGCTGAGTTTGCTGGTGTCCAAGTACTAGACACTAATTAACTTAGTAGAAGTAGGTTCGCGCTGTTTTCCCTGAAGAGGATAGCAATGCGCTTTCTGATATTTCTATGCAGCTAGTTGTTCAGAATTATCCGTTACATTAGTAATCCCCTGAAGAGCGCGATCGGTCTGGCCAAGCTTCTTGGGCGCTGACCGTTTTAATTTATTTAAATAGCGGGTGAAGTTTTTTCTTACCCAATCCTAACCAGTCTCACTGAAATGTGGACTGTTCATAAAACGAGGACTTTATTCGATTGATTGATGTGTTCAATACCAGAAGGTGCGGCGGTCATCGCGGATGCCAACCTAGTCGAAGAGAGTGCTACTTCCCGTGCCCTATTCAGAGTGACCCAAGCAGACAGGTTATCACTCTTTGACGTGGCAAAGGGGTATGAAAGAGTTTACAAAAGGTCTAGGTGTTATCAATGCAAATCACCTTCCAGGATGTGGTCTACGTGATTCTTTCTATGTCTAGTTGGAGACGTTGCAAGGGACGGCTGGTAATCGATGTCAATGACGCTCTTGTTGACATTTCTATTCAGATTGCCTGAATGAGTGTCTGGAGTTGTACGATTGTGGTAGGCTTACACCAACTCCCTCCGCCGTCCACATTTATTCTTTTCTCCACAATAATGCTTTCAAATATACTATGGTTGTACGGCAGGCAAGCATGTCTGTTGATTGGATATGACACTGGAATCCGTTGGCTAGGAAACGTGCGGGTCGCATGGTGCCATGCTGCTGAGTGAGCTGTTGCTGCCTAAATATTATGCAAGGTATATTTCAATGTCACTCTGTTGTCTTTTCAACTCATCATGCAGGCCAGATACACAGAGGGCAAATGAGACCAGTTACCAGCCCAACTATCGAGACGATTGAATGGAACGCTAAAAGTAGCAGAAGACAATTAATCCTAATATTTTTAAAAATAGTATTAGACTTGGAGTGCTCATAAACTTGCGGAAAGTAACAGTAATTCAACTTCCGGTCCACGCTTGTCAGCACATGGAGCAGACGACAAAAATGTTGAATATACTGAGTTAGGGAACAACAAGAACCGTTCAGCTTTAACAGCCATAGGCAGCAGTTAAAATAAAGTATATATAGAAAAAATTTCGTCTCCGACAAGACCTCAAACACTCACATTTCCTGGAAGGTCGGTCTTTGTGTAAAGCAGCATAAAATATGTAGTACACTGCTGATACACAGTCAGACGGCAGCCTCACGATAAGTGTCCATGCAAGAGGAAATAAGAAGGGGTAAGTCGCCTAGAAAAGTACATTTATTTAACAAAAGAAAAACGCCTAATTTAACAGCTCATCAGGACATAAAGTGTGTGAGGAACCATCCTCAAAGTTAGTACGCATTAGTTTCAAAATACCGCAAATTCGCTTGCAAACCTTGGACCATTTTGAATCGTTTGGAACAAATAAGGGCAGACATATTGTGTAGCACGCCAGTGGAGATTTGAAGCGATTCACGCAGAGAATAACACAGAGGTCCTAAATATTATACTTTTTTGTGCATAAATTTTTGTGTATATACATTATCTAATTGTCAGATGATGTGTGGTACATGCGTCAAGTGAGTACACAAAGTCTCCCAAGGGTTTGTATACAATAGACAGGCAACAGAGAGATGAATATTTAGGAAACTAACAGGTTACGCTAAATCATCATTACCGCAATTCACCTTGAACGTTTCCCAGTAAACCATCAGGATATGGGTAATTGACATCCTAGAGTGTTTGGCGACGACTTTCAGTTCAGACTTGATGAAATTTTTAAGTAGAAGTCAGAAAATAAAGGATATGTATTTATTGCAACTAACAGTGTCCTGGTAAGACCAAACAACAGAGCATTTCGTTTCTGGCCTATTGCCGACGATTCTCAGCAAGCACGGAACAGGTGTACACAGATGCTCGGCTATCCAGCAGGCACAACGAAATTTGGAGTGGATTTTCAAAATCGCCGCATTACATAATCTGTTAAGGAAGGAAAATCGCTACTAGGGGAGTCGGTCGTCAGCGGATCACGTTACGTCGACTGAAGGATACTGGAGCTGTATCATAGCTAATTGTAGGTTGATCATACCGCTGCGAAGTTGCTGACAGCCAGTTGTTACAACGTTGACAAGACAAACCGGAAGATTGTCGGCTTTAATAACCCCATACATTTTTGAAGGGCTAACTGCTGATGTTTCCAAATAAAGAGAAAACCACAGTATGGTGCTTTCTGGCTTTTATCCAGGACTGCTATTTCCTGTGAGTTGAACTTTTCTGAACCACGAGAAGTTTTAGAAATAAACATGTGGTATAAATTTTAGCCAAAACTATCCTGCGCAAAAAATAAAGTTTTTAGCAATGCACCTCAAAAAAACGCCTAACATTTTGGAGCAAAAGTAGAGAAGCATGATATCAATAAAAAAGATCCTGATCGTCACTGAATAATATGTGGGTGTACATCAGCTAAGCATCGGTTTTCGAACACTGATGACGTGCTGTCGACAATGATAATGATGAAAGTGTGGGTAATATGAGTAGTGTGTACCATTTTTCTTCCGAAATTGGGGGGCATTTCCGCCATCAGCGGACCGCAAAGCACTAGTATCAAGCAGTCATTAAGGTTTCGTTTGTGTTGAGGACAATTTTGGACGTTTCGTAAAGCTGTTACTGGACTCAAGTTGCGTTACGTAGGATGTTATGGCCTCCAGGCAAGAACTCCTCTTGTCTCGAAAGCAGGCCCCCTGGGATGCTTCTGGTTACACCATGTTTAACATCATCACGAATCGAAAAGTTTGGATTGGCGCCGAGAAAGACAGTTTGAAAGAAAAATGGCGAAGTGATTAAGATTGGCAGAACATGGTTACTAGTTGTTCATTTCCTTTCGATTTCGAAACTTCCAGGCACTGTTTGTGAGGTATTGTTCAGCCGTAGCACCCTTTCGGTGCCTAACTGCCATGCCACCCGAAGGTTGCACGAGGGCTGGGATACGGCCAGGTTGCCCCAGCCTAGACAAGGAAAGTCGAGAGGCAAAGGTCGGGTTCAAACCACGGACCTTGTGGTCAGTAAATTCGCGCTCTAGCCACTTGAGCCACCTCCCCCTTATGAGGTATCTCGGCAAAATGTTTAGGATATTTCAAAATAGATCAATTCAAACTGTCTTGAATTGTTTGAGTTTGATGTACCAAGTTGAAAACAACTAAGAATGACAAAAAGCCTGAATTACCTAACAAGAAAAATGCGAAGACATCAAGCCGGTAGAATGAAACACAAGCACTCTCTGAAGTCATCCGAAAATTATTTCAAACAGTCTGGTAGTCTTGCGTTCACCCAACTGATTTTTTATCTGTTGCTGTTTCTCATTGCATGCAGTTAGAGAGCGGTCACCAACAACACACAGATAATTTTCCTGGAAACACGTGCCTTTCAAGCTTGTCTGTACTACACCCGAATATATGTATTGAATATATATATTGAGTAAAAGTGTAAATACTATACTTATCAAGCTCTCTTTTAATTCGCTTTCCAAAGACTGACAATCAAATGGACCTTCGAGGATCAAGTGACACGCGGAAGACGACAAATCATACTAACGCTGATCCTATACATTTGTTTCTCGTCATTCGCCGCCTTAACGTGTTGAACAAGGCGGTTACAATGCTCAAAAGTCTCCTGTACTATCAAGGTCACTTGCAGAGTGGAATGAAAACATGTGAACTTGACTGGAGCGTTCCCAGTGGGATTTTGTGTGAAAATATCAACGCTACTCCCATTGCTCAGCCGATCATGCTGCACTTGGTAGTTCACCAAAAGGCATGGAACAAGACTTTGAGGCGATTTCAGCGATGGAATTCCACTCGCTTTCTTGTGAAATTATACGAGTTCAAAAACGAATTGGTAAGTGTCTCTTTCCATCGGGAAGTTTTGGTTCTCCTAGGTCTCTCAAAATGAAGAAACGATTTCACATTGGTGAATTACTGATAGTTAGCATGAATGTTGATAACGAAGCTGGCAATGATGAGGATACTATAGGTGATGGTGATGAGGTCACTGATGTGGGTGATAGCGATGACAGCGATAATGTTCATCATAATGACGACAAACGCTGGGTGACACTGGCTTCCGTTCAGACGAACCATGTGTGAAGCTCTAGAAAATGAACGACTTCAGTGTTCTTCGGACAGCTGTCCCGAAATAGTTTCGAATGTTATTAGCTCACCAAATATTAAAGGAGAAACCTTCTTGCTACTGGAAGAAATCTCTATGTTTGTCAGTCCAAACAGAAACTTTGAAGGAGTTTCCACTATTTCGAACCCTATGAGTTCGTCACTATGGCCTGACGGTCCAGAGGTGCAATACTAGCGCGTGTGGCTCGTATACAGGATACGATCGGTTTAGAGGTGCCAGACTGAATGATGGGTGACAGTCCAGTTCAAAAACGGGCCGCTCGACCGTACCCTTTGAACAGACGTCTCCTCATGGTGCTTACGCATCTAGAGTGATCTAACTTAATTGTCTTGACCTCATCAATATACACCAACAAGGATGATCATCGGTCTGTTCAGACGACGATTGATTTCACCTGGTTTCTGTGCTATTATTCTTTGGCAAATATCGAGATAATTTTACAAATTCACTACCATCGTTTTCAGAATACCACAGTGAATAATACCGTTTAGCGCTAGGTCCGAAGCGTTTTGTTTGTTGTCTGTGACAGGCAAACCTTTAACCACTGCCTTGGTCAGTGATGTTTCCTCATGTCGATATTCACACACGCCACCTTAAGCAATGTGTTTCTCTAGCAACAAGGTATTTTCCACGAAGTCGGTACCAGTTCAGTGTCTTGGTCGCGCAGAAAATGAATATAACCTGGACAAAGGATATATATAGCTCCTAAAAGCCTAAAGCAGTTGTTGTGATAAGTTTCATGAGCACAGTTAACAGATGGTCACTCCCTGGGACACGCATCTCCTATTGTCATCAGTAAGGATATCAATAAGCGAACAAAACGGGTCTCACAAAACTGTGGTTGGCAGAATAAATCCGATCAGAGGGGATCGAAAAAGCCGCGGACTACTGCTTGCCTCTACTACTGCGTTCTTTTACGTCATGACGGTTAAATAATAACAATATAATAATAAAAATCATAATAATAATAGTAATAATAATCGTTCAGCTGTAGCAAGCATTCAGGTCCTAGTTGCCACGCCACCCGAAGGAAGCACAAGCGCTGAGATACTTCTAGGTTGCCCACGCCTAAACAGGAGCAGTCGAGATGCAGTTCAAACCACAGAATGCTTTAGTTAGTAAGTACGTACCTCAACTACCGAGGTATCTCAAGCTCCATCATGAAGGTTACTAACATTTAGCGAACCCGAGTATCTATTGCCATTTTTCGTGATCCTAGCTTGGCTGTCGATAGGCAGGTTCAAGGGATTTTCTTATTCTTGCACACCAAGGGGGCGTAGAGCTGGCATTTCTCCTCTGTTTTGCAAACTCGATCGTTAGCTACCGATAAAAAAGTGAATAATATTGGAAGATATGAAAACAAAAACTGACGAAACAAATAAAAATCATGGGCATAAAGCTGATTCGAACAGGCTAGAGGGAGCACTTCTGCCCATCAACTTGTGCTAAACCTACACAAAATGACAATAGCGAGGTTTGTCTGTAATTAGTTCTGGTGAATAACCAGGCTTCGGCCTGATTTGCTGTCTGAATGTGGCCTCTACATGAATTGAACTGATTCCCTCACTAACCAAACGCTGCTTGTTTTCACCTTGAAAGATCCTGCGTCCACGGTGGTTTACTTACTTTTTCACGGGCAAATATATACCTTGTGGTTACCGTGTACCAGCTGGCTGACTATGGCGAACCCTCCAAAGTAGATTGCGAGCGTTTAAAACATTTTGAGAAGCATCCCGTTTTCGAGAAGACTCCATCAAAAACAGTTAAATAATGATGTTCTAAATAAATCGATTCTATCAGTGGTGCTTTTCAGTCGGTGTAAATTCACCTGAAGAAAAGTAGTCAAGAAACTGAAAAATATTACGATAAATTCAACGGGAATTTCATCTTGTCCATGAAGCTCATGTGTGCTGAAAAGCTGCGAAGTAATGTACAGCTGTTACATCCTTACTGGAAATCCCCAGCAATGAGTATCTCAGGCAACTCAGAGCACTTTCAACCCACGACCTTCCAGTCAGTGGTTGAACACTTGACCGTGTGGCCACGAGCAGCCGGGCACCAATGTAATTAGCGCTCACATGGACAAGGTATAGCGCCTCTTATCCTCCATTCGTGGAAACCACATAGACACACGTTGACACACTATGACACCCTCTTTGAGTGACAACTCTCTCCCCATCTTCATGGTATTCGGAACAGTTCCCGTCATCAGGTTTTGGCGAACCCTTGAAATATCCCAAACTCGGATTTTGGAGGCTTTAACCTCCCCCCCTGCTCGAATCGCCTGTCTTAATGACTTTCTGTATGCTTTTTTGTGGGGCGTATTTTCCTTTCTTAACTCATGCTGACAGATGGCTGCATTATCCAGTTATAAGCGCACTCCATATGGAAACACGAAATACTGGCTGCATGTTACATACGCAAGGTCACACATTCAAACATTTCGTTTGTTCACAGAACTGTGTTTCGTTAGAAAACGAAAGCAAACTACCTGGCAATGCAAAGGTCAGTTCAGTTGGATTTCCATAACACTTGAGCTCAGTTGTGACCCTGTGAACAGGACTAGGCAGCTGGTATGTCAGCTGGCCGTTCTTCAAAGTTATCTTGCAAAGAAAAGGTGCAACTTTGGCGGACAGCCTAATGGGACAGTGAGAACTTGTCAGCTACTTATAGAAGCCGTACGTCTATCAAGCTAGTTTTCAACCGTCTTTTAAATGTGTTGGCATATGAACTCGATATACAGCTGAAGCGGTTGCACATTGAACATATCCATCCCACGCTATGTCTTTACCTCAGCACCACGCTACCACCGCCTGCCATAACGTCACCGTCGACAGCATGACATCAGTGTACAGCACCGATGCTTCACTGCCGTACAACCATGATCTATTTGAAAGCCTTATTGTGAAGAAAAGAATGAAGGTGCATGGGGAAGGGACTTGGTGCTAGATTACTACAATCACTCCGAGGCGCCTACACCTCCAAACATTCAGTCAGGCACTCTGGATAGAAACTGACAACAAGATCGTCAGTGATATAGGTTGGCAGTCATATCTTCTAGTGTCTCCAACCAGGCGCAGTGGGGATCACACGGTCCCCATCCTGGAAGGCGAGTAGCACCGACAGCACCCAAGCGTTTCGTACTCACCTTCATACCTCTGCTAGGTCAAGGGTTGGCCACCACTCTGCTTCCGTCACTCTGAATTGGGCATGGAAACAGCACTTTCTTCGGCAAACGATGGTTAGGCATGCGCAACACATGTCCCAACCAACGCAGCTTCTGTTGCTGGACAAATTCTTCAATGGAAGTACCCGTTGCACAACCGAAAACTCGCTTTCTAATTGCTTCGTTACGGATACGCCGAGACCAACCCACAAGAGCTATGGTTCTGAGACAACGATTGTCGAACACCTGAAGATGTCTCAGTTCCGCTGCTCGAACGGGCCAAGTCTCACAGCCATACAACAAAACAGCCCACACTGTAGCTTGCTACACACGTCCTTTGAGATTCAGGGACACCGCATTCACCTCAGTCCATTGAAGACACTCTCGCAGAGTTTCCAGTGGCGCGGTTCGAAGAAATTAAATTAAGATCCTGTCATAGATCGATGTCCGAGTGCATATATTTACCATGGAGACAATCATTGAAAGGTTCATTTTCAAAAACGTTTGCAACCCTCATAAATGCACCAATGTACATCATGCAAGCTGGGAGGAGCTGCCTCCAACTAGTGGTGTAGTACTGAAAAGATGGAATGAAACCTCTCAGCTAGTTCACCAATAACATCGAGATGGTGATGTAACCAGTGCAGTAAACCAAAAAAATATTGACATGTGGAAAACCTACTTTGTGTGCTCCATCTTGCTAGACATTTTTGCGGCGCGCAACTGGATGATCTTTGTCATTAGGTGGCCTTTATGGCGGTCGTTTTCGGTTTTCCACATCAACAGTAAAAAAAACCCTCATAGTGACTACTGTCCCTCAAATGGCTGTTCCGAAAACCTAAAATTAAATATGCTTCCATTTATTACGCAGGTCTCTAGTGCTTGGGTGGCTTTAGCAAAGTGAGGGCTTTCTAACTAATTTTTCAAACCCTTGCAGCAGTAACTAAGGCCGTGTAAGATACTGATGTTGTTAACTTCATTGCAGGCATCATAGGTGAGAATCAACAGCATATATTTTAGTTTTACCATTTCGCTGTAGTATCAAAAATGAGACGCCTATTTTATCATTTGCGCGTAAGATCGATAAACGATTAGCTTCCAGGGATAACCGCCTTCATTTAAGAAAAGTTGAGCCATTCCCAAGGCCTGTCTATATCCGTGGGGTCCACCGTATTTTTCATCATCATCGTGAGACCCGCATACCTGCCGTACAATGGTTCTAGCTACCACAGTTCCGTTTGCCAATGAGTTCGAGAGCTAAGGTAGATAGCTATGAAGTGTAGGCTGCAGCTGGTATAATTTTACATGGTTGTTTTATCCCACAACGGTATCTCCATCAAAACTGACTCTCTCTTATTGTCTGCGGTTCTGGGGGAAAGCCACAAATTCAACAGAAATCGTTTTGCTTAGAAAGCGAACTTCTCTAACTTTTGCAGCGACCCATGTTTAGAGTTTTTTTGAACACAATCTTATAGACGAACCGCTCTCGTCGGAGGCCTTACACCCCCCACACAAGGCACTTGTCATGACAAATATTCATACCATCTAACTAACCAGCGGAGTGTGCAGGTGCTTATCGATCCGCTAATTACCTGTTGGTTGATTAGCATTTAGTTACTCATCGTTCGTATTGCCGCACCATCTATACAGTAGTCTATACATCTATACACATCTATACACATCTATATACGGTCTATTGATGGTTAGCCGACTCGCATTCTCCTTAACCAGTCGGAACAACTTGGTCGTTGTCGAGCCGGATGAGATGAAACACAGTTACCGGCAACAGCAGCGGCAAATTCAGCAGCTACAAGGTCAGTTTAAACGGCAGCAGAAAATGATACAGTTGTGATCAGCAAGATTTTTGGAGTGGCAGTAGAGGAATGCTAAAACTTACAGTCCTTGGAGTGCAATTAACCCCCTTGACTACATCACGAACCAAAGTTGAAGATGAACTTCGCAACCAGCCCTCTGAAGTTCACCCATGACTAGGATGGCAGTGTAACATTGTCATCCTAGTTTTCAGAGCTTCAAATACGTTTTTCTTGTTGATGAAGCTGACGATGATGAGCGCATTAGGATGCGCTCCCTGATGCAGAAACTAGGTCCAGCTGAAAATATACAATGTTGTAGTGTTATCTCTCCACCGAAATCTCGTGAGTGCACTCTGAAGGACACTTTCTATGCTTTGTTCAGTCTCCGATAAAGAACGTAGGTAGTTAATATTAGGAACTGTTCCCTGCAAATTCCCCGACACTCTACAAAGGCTATTGTAAGGTGTGCTGACACAGAGCTTCAACCGAGAGTATCAACAACTCCAATCGGAATAGATCTTGGACCAAATTCAAAACTGGGTTAAAACTTCAGAGGACGTCGAAATACGAACGTTTCTTTGGGTATCGGAAAATCGAGTTTCCGAATGAGTGTTCGTTATACAGAGAACATTAGATGAGAGTGACTGCAGAGTAAGTATGTAGACAAATTTGGACAACTCGGACTTTCAGCGCATGAGATTTGTGTCAGTTTCAATCTTTGGAAGGCTTGATTTTGTGACAGTCTGCGCATTTGAATGGATCATTTTATAACCTGAGGAGGCGTTTACCAGAAAAATTTCTTCTCCTAGCCCCACCTACAAGACAAACCACATAAAATTCGAAGTCGGCCCACACAGAGACTGGTCCTTCTCAGTCTTAGTTGGGTTCTCACGTCGAAGGTCAAAAGCAGAACGCCTAGGTGCACAGCGAGCAGTATAATGCTTGTACGATGAAAAAACGACCGACTCGAGGACCATAGGACTGCTAAAGTAAAAGTTTGTCCACACTTGGCACGATTCGTAATTTTAAACAATTTTGAACGGTCCGCAGCAAACTCTACCCCACTTCGGACTCAACTGACAGACTTCCCACCAATCTTAATCGCATTCGAACACCAAGTTGGATGTATGTGGAGAGAAGCACGCCTGCAAAGCAACCTGGTGGTGACGTCCTACTATTCCCCAAATTAGTGCTTTTCACTAGGCTACTTCATGTCTCAGTTCGAAAGCTGTTCAAGATGTTATCCAAGAATTCAAGCATTATCAGTCAGGATGTTCAAGATATTCAGGAGTACCGTCGAAGACTAATTTAATTGAGATTCATTTAAATCTCCTGTTAAATCAACAGACGGTAGGAACCAAGCTTCTGGCCTGAGTGCAATTACTGTGATCGGAAATCAGTCAACGGGCACGTGGTCCTATAAGAAAGAACCAATTCATCATGTGTACCATCTGCTCACATGCTTGACTGGTTCCACAGTGGTCAGATATTACGCAGATCGCGCCGAGCTTTGTACACTAAAAGTACGTCACTACGAACTTTTTGACTAGTGGTTCAGTAGCATCTGAGCCCCATAGTCTTTTGAGGTTGAGGTTCTACTGCAAACGACGTACAAGCTTTCATGCACATCGTCACATGGATTTACGTGATCACTAATCATATATTAACCGGGCATTTCAAGTCTGGAATACGTATCTGACATGAAGTCCGATTCAGGATCAGGGGACTTCTAGGAAACCTGATGTTTCAAAACGGTCATTTGGAAGTCAAGCTAAAGTGCATTCAGGCACCGCTTCTTGTGTGTTTGTTATGGAAATGAGACAGTAGATATATACGTAATGCACTAGTCATAAGGTTGTTGAAAATTCTTGGACAGCCCACGACCGGTTTCGCCCTTCGTGGGCTATCGAAGAATTTACAGCAACCTTATGAGTAGTGCATTACGTATATACATGTATCGCGATATCTCGAATATTGTAGCAACTGAAACATGAGGCGGCCTGGTGCAACACATTCAGTTGCCTGGAAACATCACAAACGGGAGATTCAGCTGGGTTCCAGATGAGTCTATCGCAAAACCAAATTGAGTTGTAAATGAGTGTAATTTATCGGAGACAGTGGATAGTTGTAAATGGATATCGTTCATTCTTTGAATGATCCACTATATGGCTTAAAACCAGGTAACCCAAGGTCATTATTGAGAGCACATTAGGTTTCACTTAAAATTACTCTGTACGAGTTTGTCAGCCATAGAGTGAATATTTTGAGATCTTGCTGCGCTATTTAGATTCTACCACCCACCAGAGTTTGTATTTCTCGGCGTGGCATGTCGGTGTGGAGCAAACCCGAAATAGAGTTGAAATAATTCGAGACACATCCTGGTAGCTGTCACAAAGTTCAGGTAGATCTAACGGACCGGACAATTCGCTACAAGATTGGGAGGACACAAGCTGCCATATGAAGAACATTGAAGTGCATGCATGATATTAAAAACCTTGTCCAATAATGAGCTCGCTAATACATCATCACTCAGGAAATATCACCAGGTTCGGGTTGCGCGCGCCCACTTTCTTTGGAAGCTGGCCAATCTGAATATTAGTTAACCGGAAAACCGACAGGACTATCTATTGAAGCAAACCACTCTAGGAAGGAGCTAATCATGACCGGATGTGCATACCTCTATCCTAAACTGGCAAAGGGTCTATTAGCATCTCAAAGCGAGGAAAACCTGGGCAGCAGCATGCCGAAGGTCAGATGGCAACAACTAACCAGCTAGATTCAGTAGGATTCTGTTATGTACCACTAAGGCACTATTCTAGTTCATGAATGAGGCTTATCTGAAATTTTTATTGGTGTCTCATTTATTTCGGAACATTATCAGGCATTACGTGGCACCGAAGCCGAAAGAAGCCCTCGAGTTCAGTTGGCATTGCAGAATCTCATGGCTCCCTACATTGTTGACCAGTCTGTGGACAAGGTGAGTTTCGTTACAAACAGTGGAATGTTTCGCTTCATTTCGAATACAAAAAGCGGGCTAGATTTCCTTGAGCTGACCGGGAGTATTTGCAGATGAGCATCATATTGAGACAAAAAGTATAGGTTCTATTTGATAAACATTCGTTGATTTTTGCTATAAATGTAACAAAATGCATGAGGGTTTAAAAAAACGTCGTAAAAAGGGCTCCCCTCAGGATAAAACAAACGAACTGGCGGTCTCCATTAAAGATCGCCTACCAGACTGTCCCTGGAGCTGTATCTTCGCAATAATCAAAATCCATATCCAGGTATGAAGACAATTAGTTTACTGCAATGTGACACACAGTGACTTGCGTACCCATACTAGTGTGATTGCAGATACTACTGATGAGGCAGGTGAGTAGTACGGGGGTTTCTCGGAACTCCGCCTCGCGTCTAATGTAAGAGGCACCCCATGGGGGCTTATTACGGAACCTGTGGAACTGCATGGCACAGGGCTTTCTTCCTCACACTAGTAGGCCTGGAGTAAGCATACTTTTATTCAAAGAACTACTTCGCTGATGCTCTTTACCAAACATGAGCATGTAGCAAATATTGGTTCACTTTTCATGCACCACCAGTTGCCGATGGTTTTCTGCCTAATGATATCAAGTAGACTGAATTTCCGTTTTTGGATCAGAGTTGTTCAAAGATATCTGGATGTAGCTCTCATGAGGATATTACCATAATCATCTAAATCACAAAGCAAGTATATTATGGAGTGGGGCTAGTAAGTGTTCACTTTCCGGGTTATTCATCACTGCTATTCTCGATGTTTCAGGTAAAAATTCATAGCCTGGACAACAGAATAGATGAGATATTTCTTCTTTCCAAACTGTCAGAGGTATCTTGGGAAAGTCCGCCTGAGTTTGGCGGCACATTGCAACATCTAATATGAATTGCATAGCTTCACTATGGCCTAGTAGTTAAATGCCATCAACTGCGCAGTCCAATGCAAGACTTGCCCACCAAACACCTTGCGTAAACAGGGTTATGTTTGGTGTCCAACATATGGGCTTTCTGTTCTTCAGTAAGCAGCTGAAGTAGGTTACAGTAACGAAAACCTTAATATTTTGGTGGTTACGGTATCTTGTAGAATACATACTCATATGATTCTCGTTTGAACAATCGTCCTCCTATCCTGGCGCATAATTCTGGTGAGTCCACACCAAAGGGGGAGGAATCCTTATTAGAACTCATCAACAGTGCATATCCAAAGGCCGTGCCAGGGTTTGAACTCCGCACATCTGACATGCGAGGCGAGCTAGTTACCACTACTCCACCAGCGCATGCTGGAATAATCCGAATTTTTACGTCTGAACAGGTGAACATGTTCGCGCTTGAGTGTTGTAAGCGACGATCCAGTAACATACCTTGACTGTGTCCATCGATTGGCCCGCCAGTCAGGACTTCCCAGTCAGATGGCTCCACAGGCATCTGAAACATGCTGGACACATTCTGTTTCAGATGTTGGTGATTGCGGGATTTTGTAGAATATCCAAGAGTTGTCCCATAAGACCTCTTGTTTTGGCATCGCTGCGATTTCTCTAACTGATGAACTCCTGGAACATACTGATGTTTTATCGTGTTCAACATTATAGATCATTGTTTTGAGCCCAGATTTACTGTTCAACGAAAATGTGGCGGAACTTTGGACACATTTTGAGCACTTTTCCTCCACACAGGTAGGTTTGTGTGCCAAGGACTAACTACGAGTTTTCCTGTGAGTTCGATTAGTTTCCTTCCTGATCAGAAATTTTGGTGTGTAATTGCCAAAATGGGAATTATTTTAAGGTACAAAAAAGCATTTTAACGAATCGCTGATTACTGATGTGAGTGAATTAGATGTGGTTCATTTTAACAAATTAGGTTCGCTCAAGTAAGTGAATTCACTGACGATAAAAGGTCTCACTGAAACATGTCTGGAAAAGTGGAAACGCGCACCCTATTATCCTCACCAACTAGACATGTTGATAAAGAGGTTTGTTTCAACAGTGGAACCCGAGACACTGTACAAAATCGACATGGTACAAAATTCCGGATAAACAAAATTTGTCGTGCTGTGCAAGGGCCTACACATGATGCCTGGAGAACAGGTTGAATGTTCAAGGCATCATTTTTCGCTTTACTGGTCCGTTGTCAGTGTTAATTCCGCTTTGGTGATACTTTAGCATGGATGCAGTCACCTGGACGCGCCACAACAAAAAAGGCAAACGGATGCCATTGTTTGCAGACAGATAGGATTGTTTATTAAAACTAACACCGCCGAATGTTTTCACAGAGGAGTGTGAGAGTCGACCAGATCCTAGTTTTGGAGTTCTGCTGACAGAATACATCACAACGAGGTTTCGTCTGCAGCTCAGCGGATAGAAAGCGTCGGAGAGCGACAAGCAAATAACCATCCAATGAAATGTGGTACTCTAGTGAGCACAGCATCTGGAGACTATTATGATAAAACAACGAACATTTCGTTGGCCACAGTCACACATTATTTCAAATGTGCTCTAAACTGTTACAGAACGATCGCACACGTAAAAACTTCTGCAGTAAGAAGTAGCATAACGTCAGCCTTCAGCCTCTGTTTTTTTCAACCAGTGAACTTCAAATTCAAATGCTTTTGTTAACATTTGGTACTCTTGTCTTTCAGTAACAGCCAACAAACATTTCATTCTTCACCAGGAAAGATGGCTCCTTCCACAAATCGTACGGAGTTGTGAGAGTCAAACAATCGTCACCCACAATCATGTACTTCTAGTCCAAGAAACCTTTGACTTGAACATTACTCTGGGCTTAAAAGGCCTGTCACTATAATTTTTATAACTGGGCACCCTTTTTTCTATGCAACGCTAGCTATCATTTACCTCATAATCCAACTGGTTTCCAACAGGCCGTGGGAGCTGTATGTGAACAGGTGGACGACTGCGACCAATGTTGCCCGAAAGATGATGAACAGTTCCCGGTGAGTGACTCATGCAGTTTAAAAAATTATTGGCCCATGTTTCAATGAACAAAGGATTTTTAGTTGAATTAGTTGCTTGAGTAAAAAGAATTACGAAGCTACATTACCGGGGATTTTCGCAAAAGCTTTATGATACGATATCATATACTAAACTGTAATACCCTACACCATACTGTACCACACCATACCGCGCTGAATATGAATATGCTGCATCATGTTATACTATACTGTGCTCCACTGCATTATGCCACACTATCCACTGTTATACTATATCTTGCTATGCTGTACTATACTATACTATACCGTACTCTACTATACTGTGCTACACCAAAACCACACTACACTATATTATGTTATACTCTGCCATACTATACTAAACCATGTCATACTGAACTACACTACACGACGCTGCACTGTACTACACTTTGCTTTGCTTCACTGCACCATACACATGCACTGACTGAAAAACTTGACTTGCTAGAAAACCTGTGGTAGAAGATATGATCCACAGGGCCTGGATGTTCGATGCATTGTTCAACCGGGTCTTTACAAGTTCAGTCTACCATGCACTCGTTTATTCATCGCCTAACAACTACCTTTCATTCAAGCTTATAGTTACAAAATAGTTAGATCGGTGAAGTGCGAATCACGATTTATCCATCTGTGCTTTTGGCCCTTGAAACCTGGGAGGTCTGGGTGGCTCCGTTGCTAGGTTACACAGATGAGCGCTCCAAGCTGAAGGCTTCCCTCTCCATGTTTCTTGCTCCTTCAGAACATCCCAATTCTCAGGCTTCCGTCGTTGTTTACGTAGAGAGTAGTCTAGAATCGTTAGACATGGGAAGTAATCATGTTTCACATTTCCCGTCATGGCAAACCAAAGCTCTTACCATGCAAATGTTGGCTCTTTGTCCAGTTCGCACCATTTGATTACTACGCAAGTTCTGGAGTCCAGGGGTTACCTGAGTCCCGATTATCACTACTGTGGTCCATATACAATGAAGCCAGCAACTTAAACTGACGAGAATGTTAAAAAATGAATCGCTCAGCTGTAACACCCTTTCGGTGCCTGGCTGTCATGCCACCCAATGGAAGCACGAGGGCTGGGATACTGCCAGGTTGTCCAAGCCTAAACAGGGGAAGTCGAGAGGCAGAGGTGGGGTTCGAACCACGGACCTTCCGGTCAGTAAATTCGCGTTCTAAACGCTGAGCCATCTCGCCCCCGACGAGAGTGTTGCACTTCTTTCAAAGAAAGAAGCAAACCTAATCGCAGAAAGCAGTTCAGGATGAAAAAAATTGCACAATTGTGCATAAACTATGCGAACTGATGTTAAACGTATACCAGTCGTTTTTAACCATTAACACCGTGAAGGCTAAAAGTTGCTTCCCAACCCTTCCGAGTGGCTGTTAATGATAGAAGCTGAATTTGCGTGGTCCTAAATTGATTCTGCCCTTCGCTTCCACAACTAATGTTTCCAGTTCAACGTCACTTTGTCTTGAAGTATATCACATTCACAACGAGATTGGTGACACGTTCTGGCGTCTACACAGATAGCCCAATTTCCTAACAAATCCAAACATGAGATAAAATGGTAAATCCCTTCGAGGAACGTTAATAATTTAGTTGACTGGATCAATGATCTACACATAAGTTTCAGACTCCAGAGTCGACCGCGTCTCGAACGGACCTTGTGCGGTTATTCACCCTCGGTACTTCGGGTCTACATGTTATTTATTCATCCAGAAGTCACCAAGTTTATTTTTAGAGTCACTTCTAGCTTCTAGGTACTTTGCACTAAACGAGGTTCCGGTCAGTTTGGCTTATTCCGTCTATTTCTTTGCTATGAATAAATTAACTGCGTTTTACGGTGCTTTGTCATAGATTCATATCTTATTTGTCATGATGCTCCTTTCTCTGTGTTAGCTCTACGGGCTTAACACTGGTTTGGTGCTGTTACATCTGGACCGATTGAGAAAAGCTGATTGGCGCGGTCTGTACAAGGCAGAGCTGAGTAGCAATCAGTATGTCCAGGAATCCCCAGGAGATTTGAATCAGGTAAGAACCGAGTGGACCTTGGATGGCTAGGCCAAATTTTATTTTCAGGACTCTTTCAGGTGATCTCACTAGAGCTTATATAAGCTTGAATTTAACCTTGTCTAAACGCAGACTGGGCTGATCCGGGCGGCATATTCCGTTTTTTTCTAAACAAGTATTCGATAACTTAGTTCCCAAGGCTTGGATGCTCGTGAGAGTCCACAATCCTGTTTTGTTACTGGAGTCGATCAGTCGTACCCAAACGAGCGTCACATAGCGTGAACCAAAATGCACTCCAGCTGTGACTAGTAAGGCTTACTCCATTTTCTGACCACGTCATTGGTTCGGTAATCTGTTCAGAATCAGCACGCTGCACGATAAATCGCTTAAGCTCAACGTTCATTAGAAAATGAACCTTTACAACATTGCCTTGGTTCAGTCATCAGTACAAACCAGCACTAATTCTTGTAATTAGGACATCATCATCATCATCAAAGACAGCAACATCAGTGTTGACACTGATGCTTCACTGCCGTACAAAGGCGACCCGGCTGATGGCACCACGCGACGGCCGATGTGGCATGAAAGTACTGTTATTTGTGAATGTCATGGTTGTACGAGGGCTGGGATACTGCCAGGGCGCCCACACCTAGACAGGAAGACGATTAGGGTCCTCAACCAAAGCCTTTGGCTCAAAAGCCTAACCGCAAGGCAGCGATGTTGGGCTGGAAATGCAAGTACATTACCATTTTTACGAAACACGTCGCCACACATGTTCCAACCCCCCAACCTGGAGGGCCAGGAGACTGTGTTCGTCAGACCTCTACCCATGGACCAACCTGGTATGAGAGACTCTGTGAGTGTCACGCGGACGCCCCCCAGTATAGCTCAATGGGTCGCCGAGGTATACAAACCACCATACCACGGTAAGGTCCAATCTCTTCGTGACGTCAGACAGATTGAAATAACGTTGTTGATTGTCATAGCATTCGGAACTGATTTTCTAGACAGTGGTCTTGAGAAAGTGAAATTCCACTTGTAAAAATGTGCAGCAGCATTCAATAAATCGCTGGAAAATGAAGGGACTTTGGCTGAGTCCACAGGCTATTTCCAACTAGGAAGAAACTTTGTGGTCAGCCACATTAGGAATGTAGTTATTAGCGTTCGAAGTGACAGTATTCTTGTTATTCAAAAACACTCCTATGTCACACTCGATTTGCTTCAACTACAACTCTCGGCTCTTTGTTAAAGGTAGACAAACTTTTGAGCTGGTATAATATTCGTGTGTAATCCATCCGTATGGGTTTTTTCTTTTTTCCACGTAGGTAGTCGCACTTCTTAAGCATTATCCATTGAATATGGAACCACCTGTCTATTTCTGGTGTTTTAAAAAATCATCATCGACAGATGGTGAACCTAAGAGCGTACACCTTTAAGCGCAGCACTCTAGGGCAAATCACACTTTCCGCTACCATGTACCTCGATTTCATGCAAAATACGCCTTTATTCTACAGGGCATTCTCAACACGGTGTTGAGTAAACGAATGCGCATGCTCTATCGGCTCCCTTGTGAATGGAACATCCAGGCCCACACACATAATGGCCTAAGTTCTTGCCCGGTGCACTGGGTGAACCAGAAACCAGCCGAGCGCCTTTGTCCCGCATTGATGGGTGCAACAAACATGCTCCGAGCAGTTCAGTATGATGTCTTGAAAACCGTAGATCTCACGGTGGAAGAGGACGAAGAATCCGAACAGGAGATAATTCAAGGTCGTATGCGGGCAATGACTTGTGAGTTAACCGTTACATCAACTCAAAAATCATAATAAATCTCTCCCAATGCATCCGTTTTGTCTTATCCAATCATTTTGGACTGTAACAAATTGGTCTTATCAAGATGTTTGATGCTTGAGGTTACAAACCACATAAACTTGAAAAACGCATGATGATCAACCAACTAGGATTGGTGGAGTGATACAGAATGGGAAGTTTGCCTGGACGGAGGCCCTGATTTTTGGAAGAAACAGTTGAAAATATTAAAAACTGTTGTTTGGCAAAACTCCCACATTCAAAGACGCGGTTTAGCTCTACTTTAGTAATACTGGCTTAGTACATCAGGTCACTGTTAGCTGGCTGTGTGGCTTCCGCACATTCTGCCATACCAACTCAACAAAATCGATGGGACGTTGACTCCAATGTGCTACTCTCATCCCCCTGTTCTCCTTACGCTCACTGAATAAAGCCTTGCCAGATGAACAGCTGCACATAAGCACAGGCGGCTTGTAGCTGAAAAATTCAGTTAAACTGAACTTGATAGCTAGTTATGTTGCGTAAACTTACAATCCTCAGTGACTTTCTCCTTTTTCCGGCCGAAACACACCCCGATCCCCTCATTCGTATTTTTACAGTGTTTTCGTAATCACAATACCCCTAGTGTACATAAGCATACAGTTCTTTGTCCAACATGCCCCGGGACTTTTGCTATTGACTAGAAGAACTCCCATTTTTATTCACTTTCAAGAGTATCATTTTGCACACCAGACAAAGATCATCAACTCACTTTGTGATTGGCCTTTGTTCTATTAATTGTGCGTCAAACATTTTTTGAGTTATCAAATAAATGCTTCACAATTTTTCACGGTCCTTAGAAAGGACTCCGAACTTTACAAATAACACTTCAAAGCAGAGTTGCTCGAGATCGGACTCACCTGTGGATATAGCTTGATTGATTGCCTCGTTTTCAAGTCCAAAGTTCACGCTATTGATTCATTTACTAAGCGGTCCTCGACCTCAGTTGTGCGCATGACGCCTATTGAGTCAGATGGGTTTTTAGTTGTTTTGACACGTCAGCTGAAAAATGTTAGGGATCGACCTACTAGTGGATTCGGATTCTGTCTTGTCTGTCTACGGTGAAAAACCAGAAACACTGTACAGCTGTTTTACCATTATAGTGCGGACCTTAGCAGACTTCAAGGAGCCTAGAACGCCCGGCCTACTGACAAGCAGTTTGAATACTTAACCATTCGACCACGAGCGACTAACCACAGTGTTGTGAACTAGCGCTCATAGAGGATAGAACGCCAATCACGGAATCGAAATCACGTGACAACGTGCTGACTGGCTTCTCGAATGAGAAGTTCTCAGATGGAAACTTCATTTACTTTGTCAAATTGTCTTTCTCTTTAGCTACTTCTAGACTGTCGGTAGTGTGAAGGTGTGTGAAAATTTCTTCTTATATGTGAAGCTAAGTGAAAGTCGCGGGTTCAAATTTACCTGGAATTTCGTAAGATGTGCACCTAGGGACAGAATACGCAACCCACAACAGCGAGTCTAGAGATGGGCAAATTATCCGACTGCTTCAAACCCACAGTCTACAGGGAATTCGTGCATCCCCTATTCACGTTTTGATCCAACATATCTTTGCTTCCTTAAAATACCGTATGGACGTGGTCTCAGGTTTGGTAATGAGCTTTGTCAATGAAATTTACTAGGTTAAACCAATGTAGGAGATAGAGTGTTTTAAATTTCACGTATGGGCCGAAGCACACACAATGCAAACAAAATATTACGGTTATTAGACAAGACTCGATCCCATAAACTCTCACTTATCGGCAGAGTGCTCTTCAGCTGAGCTAACATTGCTGCATGCTGTACATGTGCGCATGGGCTAACATTGGCTTGCCACACTAAAAACTTGATATCTGTCCGCGTCATTAGTGAACCCTTTGTGTGACTTCTACAATGGACCAGGCCTTCGATATCGACCAGCCAGTTAACGAGCATCGATTTTTAATTAAACTGTTCGGTGCTGGATATGCAGCAATTGCCATCTACGAGTCGAATTCATCCGATGAAACTGATAGAATCCCAGATCGTTGTAGCGCAATTTGTTTTCTCTTTGATGCCTGCTTTTCACTGTAGACGGATTGTCCACATTGGTGAAATATTTGGTCGCTGAATGATCTGTCGTATGGTTGGCACCAAAGTGATCTGTGTCTACTGAGGTTAACTTTACAACTACAGTCTTTTCCTTTGTTTCAGCCGTCTACCAACTACGGGCACAGTTTCACCAAACCTACAACAAGTTCCAACAACTACCAATGGAGTGTTTTGCATAAAGTGACACTTGTCATTCAGCTTGGAACACAAAAACAAATGCTCCATTTTCCGGTCCAGCAAGTTTCGTTCCACAAGTGGAGCTCATCAGATAGAAATTTGAAAATGGCAATTTCAAAGAACAAAATCCAACAGTTATTCCTCCGATTTTGTTGACCGTCGCAACCACCTCTTTTGCTCCTGAGCAACACTGGACACGTATTTTATTTTTGCACATAGCCCACTATGTGCAGACATGCAGAAATAAAAACTGCAATGGCCTTTGTGTTTCTTCATAACCTGACGGAAACGCACACCGGTCTGTAAACAGTTAGTCATTCCATTGTCCAGACATCGATCCACAGTGTGTGAATCAGACTAGTCATCAACATCAGAGACAGCAACATCAGTGTTAACACTGATGTTGCTGTCTCTGATGTTGATGACTAGTCTGATTCACACACTGTGGATTGGTGTCTGGACAACGGTAATTGTACGGAATGACCTACCCTTCACCGATCGGTGTGCGTTTCCGTCAGGTTATGAAGAAACACAAAGGCCATTGCAGTTTTTATTTCTGCATGTCTGCACATAGTGGGCTATGTGCAAAAATAAAATACGTGTCCAGTGTTGCTCAGGAGCAAAAGAGGTGGTTGCGACGGTCAACAAAATCGGAGGAATAACTGTTGGATTTAGTCTTCTCCATACCATCGTGCCTTTTTGCAAAAAGGCACGGTAAACAATACATCTCTCAGAAAATGACGCGTCGTCACCGCATTTGATCTCCCTTGATAGTTACAGCGACCGAAATACCTACTGCACACCTGAATATGCTTTTTATAATTACCTTATTAGGAAGTCGTTGACGCCATCCGACAACAGCATCACTTGTGAGATATAAGTGGTAAAGAACTTGATGAAGTGTTGGTTGATCAGACGGCACTTGATCTGTTCGCCGAGGTTGGCAATTGGCTTGCAAACGTTTCTTCCCCAGTCGAGGAGACATCGTCTGTGCGCAGTTAGTAGGTGCTTCCTCAGTGCCTAGCTGCGTTTATATAGTTTTGAAGAGTATCTAATATCCTGTCATGTGATTGGCTAATTGGTGTATGTCTTCTGTTGTAGGATCATTGAACTGATCGCGATTTTGGCTGCGTTGTGGTCTGTATGTCCCTTGTCCTATTGGTTTGTTGGATGGCCGTTTTGGGGTGCTTCAAGCGAGAGCAAAGAATGAACGGTTCAACGGTTCAATACTCATACAACAGAAGGCATGTACCAATTAGCCAATCACATATAAACGCAGCTAGGCACTGAGGAAGCACCTACTCAACTGCGCACTGACGATGTCTCCTCGACTGGGGATGAAACATTTGCAACCTAATTCTCAAGCTCGGCGAACAGATCAGGTGCCCTCTGATCAACCACCAGTAAACACACCCGAGCTACCTATATTTCGACAAATTGACGACTTAAAGAAGCCTAAAATCACCTGTCCGCAGAGGCCATTTTTCTCAACCATACAGGAACACAGCCCCTTATTAACCTGGTGCACATGCTCCATGAAATTTCAACTGAAAAATTAGCAAACATTATTGCGGCCTTTGAGATGTATGCACTGACATTTTGTACGCTCACCCTGATGACTTCCAATGACTAACATCGTATTAAAACTGAATGGAATTAATCAATATCTAACCCTACTACGCATTTCTGTTTTGAACTGGGTTCGATTTTCAAGCGGTATTTGCCAACAACCTACCCGACGTAAAACCTGTCTCCATCTGAGACCATTAGTCAACTGTCTTTTAGGTGCTGTAAACTAGTGAGGCTGATGTGGTCCTTTATACTGATCAAGTGACGCGACGGCTAACTCGCGTCAGCCACATAGTCCTGCTGTTAAAATTACTCACTCGTGGTGCCTGTCGTCGGCTGAACATTCGACTACGGCATTGAATTCATTCTGCACCATTTTTTGTTTGGAATCGGCTTTTAATGACCTCCTCCAAATACGTTATTTTTAAGTGATTTTTTTGTCTCAGAACCAGAAACTGAACCAATGGAATAGTGAAACAATCGACAAAGGAACAACCCCTACTAATGAAGCACGGTTCACTTTTTTCGTGAATCGGTCGATACAATCAGTTGGCAGTCTCGGAAGGGCTGATACCAATCTATTGGCCCATGCTCATCAAATTACGAAAAGAGCCATCAGTCGCAGACAGTGCCAAAACCATCATGCTGTTAATGGTCGTGTGAACGAATCAGCTTTGCCACACCAACAGGTATTCTTCGGGTCGAATGTGTACGACACATGAAAATGCGCTTTCATCAAGGAAGCATCTTGGATGCATGAATGGTTACGGTGTGATCTTCCTTCCATCGAGGAAACAAAAAGCAACAGCTTCTGACACTCTAAATCACTGCTTCGCTCCCCAAGGACATATACCACGATGAACGTATTCTCCGCCATTGGCACAGATCAATTAATGAACTATATAAGAGTATGTGTCGTACACATTACTGTACTAAACGCGTTTTGTCTGGGATTACCTAGAATGAGCCGGTTAATTAGCCTCGGATTTGCATAAAGCACCATAGACAGTTAGTAAAGTTTCAGGAATGGACCAAGCAAGGCAGCATGACTCGATATTTTTCTAGCTTCGAATGGCGATTATTGTTCTGTTGCTATCGTACAGAAACACAATTTTTTAAAAAATTTTAAGGATGGAGTACGTTAACTTCTGATGACCTGTAACTGATAAGTAGTGACCATCAAAAAGGTTCAACTTATTGAGCTGGTGTGTATGAAACTAGAGCATTCGCTTCAGGTAGAACACAACGTTCCAGTACATCCTCAAAGAAACTGTTGAATGCCTGAGTCGTGTTATAAGGCACCAAATGAGCCATTCCCCTCCCCCCGATGAAGAACACGCTTGAATTTCAAAATTTAGCTTTGGTAGCTATAAGTAAACAAACCGAAAGTTCTTGTCCTTTATTCTGGAAGACGGTCTACCAGTTTTAGTAATGCCTTCGGCAGTAAGCATTACAAGAGCCCACTAGGCGTGAATTTGAAGAAGTGAAAAATAAGAATTTTGCTGGGAAGGAAGGAAAAGCACTTGTCTCGATAAAAATAGCTCAGGTGTTTAATATGACTACCGAGTTTTAATTTTACTGCAATCTTTCTGTCTTACGTCGTACGTCCACTGCCGAGTTCATTTCAAAACACAAATAAATGTTTCAAAACCCAAAAAGATTTGCACACACGTTTTAGCCGAACAAGTCATACTAAATACTAACGGGGTACACTCCGTTACAGATTAGGTTATTGATAACGCGAGATTTAACTGAATTCCACCTGAATCTGTTGTTTACGATGTTGCACAATTAAATGGGTTGCAAAAGGCCTCCTCATGTTTTAGTTGCTCTACTATTTGAAGTATCGTAGTATAGTATCTTAGTATATCTTAGTATATCTTAGTATCTTACTATAGTAGTATAGTATCTTGACGAAACACTACTCATAAGGTTGTTGTAGAAATCTCCAAGAACCGACGACCGATTTCGTCCGTCTTTGGGTTCATCAGGTAGGCACATTACTCAAGTTTGTTTCAACTTTACGCTGTATTTGAAAACTCCATTGTACGCAAATGCAAAATACGCTCAGCATATTCAGCTGAGTACATATTCAACGAGTAATTCGGTTTTGTCAAAATTAATTTGTAAATGAATGTATTTCATTTACCACCTAGAATTTGATGTTCAACTGGGCAATCGGATTGACGGAAACTTGCGCGTGTACTTTTCTGATAATTCTCCGGAGGAACAGGACCGAGTTACCACCTAGAATTTGATGTTCAACTGGGAAATCAGATTGACGGAAACTTGCGCGTACACTTTTCTGATAATTCCCCAGAGGAGCAGGACCGACAGCGGGCAGTGGAAACGAGTTCAGCAACCTCACATAAGTAGTATTGGATTACCCTAACTAGTGATATAGTTCAAGACCTTCGCACAATTATTTCTAATTTCCTAACCCCTAATAGAGATCGTTGCATTCATTGTACATTTTCTCGCCCAAATAATATCGGACGACCATACTGGGATGTTGGCTCGCTCATCGACCGGACAAGGCACGTGATCCAGTAGGCATGGCTGAATGACTGATTACTGACCAATGGATGAAACGATCCAATGAACCAAGGGAGCAAGAAAACTGATAAGCCATTGGTGCCCGAGAACAACGAAATATATTAGCAGTTGGTACGTTTTTGAGAGGCTGTGTGGCTGTTCTCAGTTTTACTGGTGACCTCAGAACAATTTCATGACAAATTTTATGCATAATCCGACCATTTTCTTTTCCAAAGTTGATGAGTTCATCTGTTCCTAAGTTTTCGAGTGTGGTTTAAAACCAGAAAAACAATTTTCCATTGATACAAATATATTTATATGAGACTCACTCCACACGGTTAGAAAAAAAGCTTAATTTCTGCACATGAAAGTGAAACACCTGAGGCGCTCAAATTCTTCCCTTCCTTCAGCTGATTATCCAAAGCATCCTGGAGATAACTGTTGGAATTTTCTATAGGTATTTTCGTATCGAACTTGAAGCTGTTGTGCTGCAAATGGGAATTTGTGGAAAACACTTTTCATAGTTACAAAGCCCAAATAGTCAGAAATTATTCCGTTTGTGCATATTCAGTCTTTATCACCTTTTAAAAATAGACCAGATCCTGCCAACAAGTAAAGCAGATGCGTAAATTCAACGAAAACCTCGACAACAACAGTGGTCGGCGCGTCAACAGGAAACTGTAAAAAGACCATAGTTTACTTTCGCAAGACGGCCAACATGAGGTAGACAAAAACTGCATTTACTGTTTCCTGGTGTGTGTTCATAAATTTACAAGTGAAACTGAGCTCAATTAATAACTATAAATTAAATAAATAATTAAATAATTTCAAAATTAAATAATTTCAGATAATAATTAATTAATTATTTATTTGTTGGTATTTATTAGTTAATAATTTTAAAATCAAATAATTTAATCAGTGAATAAGTAAATAAAGTTAATTAAATAAATAAATTTTACTAACTGAAGACGTGCTTGAACAAATGTTGGAAGAAATCCCAGTATTTTCATAAAGAAAACTCCTTACTCGGTTTGTGGAAACTCTTCGACAGCAACCGTGTGCGTGGTTTCCTTTACGAAAATATTTTGCGATACCTTGGATATCGTACCAACAGAAACATGAAGCCGGCCTTTGTGCAGCACATTCAGTTAAAGAGTAGTGTAAACGAGAGATTCAGTTGAGTCCACCGTGAAAACCAAATTGATTTGAGAATGAGTATATTTGTCGAAATCCCAATATTGTTTAGGCTGAAAATGATAAAATAGAACTCCGCGCAGTCTTCAGGATGCCGCCTGCAGAAAATTCCATTCTAACGTGTTCCTACTCAGTTTGCATTTGGTCGACGTTTTTGCCACTGTTTTGATACCTTGAGAACCGTGGGGAAGTGAATTCACAAATTACATTTCATCATAAATGTTGGCATTGCGGTGGTGGTGATGTCTGACCCACTCCGGGGGCTTCCTACAGCAAGACGTCTCTGCTCCCACCCGCACTTCGGCTGTTCAAGAAGCGCAAACGGAATTGTGAAAACAGTGGAAGCCGGTCGATACTATTCAAGGGACGCAATGAAAGTAAGTCCTTGAGCAAGCATTATATTTTTCGGGTCAGTGGAGAGCAGGCTTGAAAAATGAGCTCAACCATGGAATCAGTCTGTTTTAGAAGAAACCGCACAGTTGTAAAGTTTATTCGCATGAGTGAGTTAAGTCACTTCAAGTGTGAATTAAAATGGAGGGATAATACATAGTTTGAACGTACACAGAACTGCACAAGAAAGGCATTTCTCAGTGAAGTAATTGAGTGCGTCAAGTTAAAGCGCTTACCTGTTACTAGATAATAAAAAATAATGGAGCTACCAACTAGGATGTTTTCGTGGTTGCTAATAACTATTCGTGGGGAGAAATATCGTGATGCAATAAGTAATAAAATGAAAAAATCATACATACAATTGCATGACCACAAGGCGAGGAACATATGAACCTCAGGTTAAGACTTATTTCGATATCGAGTCCTCAACGATGAGGAAAAGTGATCTTCTCCAGACTACAGAATGGTGAGGAGGAGCAATCAAAAAGTGAAACAACTTAGGATGTAACCCAGGAACCGGAGCTTCATGCGAGAAATCTATTTTTTTCAGTCTACTGAACTATCAGGGAAGTGCACCCCTGTAACTATCCTTTGTAACAGTGCGATTCAACGTTGTATATCTGTTGCACTTCGTCCTGGAATTCTAACAAAATTATGCAAAATGCAGGACGTTTAAGACCGTTAAAAGTAAATGAAACTTTAACATTTGTCATTTTGTGTCTTGTGGATGTTCTCCCAAACGATAAATGTGTTATTTGTCTTCTTTGTTGATCGAATTGTCCTATCTAGCTGAGGAGGAGCACGCAAAACATTGGGCAGGAGATATCTGCTGAACTACAGAACCGAAATCAGGAACAAAGTTCCAAATGTTGACCAATCCGATGCGTGTTTCCTAGCAGAAATTTGACGCGAGAAAGCTGGGTGCATATCTGGGAGGGCATTCTTGTGTGAAGTTTTCTCTTCTGTTGATATATTGCAAGAATTCGTACAAACTGCCTTCCAAAGAATTGAGTACAAATTGGTACAGGCCTAAAGACTCAGCACTGAATCACGGAAACGGTGAAGTTTCGATTTTTGACCAAAATTATTCATGGTGGACGGTTTATGCAGTCTGATTAAGAGGTGCTTGTCCCACAGCGAGTAAATTATTTTGACTGGTCATACAAGTAAATGTCAACATGCAGCTCAATTAAAAAGCATATAAAGAATTGACGGGATATTCTATCCAGTGTTGAAGTTGTGTTACCCTCGGCGTTTTACTTTGGAATTTTAACTAGAATGGTCTTGCCTGGGAAATGACAAATACGTCCCCGCCGACGCCCGGAACGACGGTGGTGAGGACTGTTGAGAACACCACTGGACTATCCTTGAGTTTCCGAATGATCGCCTTTATTATATTGGAAAACGGAGCACTAGCCAGGCGCAAGCCTTCACCCATCCGCCTTCTGGCCTTTACATACCGTATATAGAATCAGGTGTGATAAAACTGAACCAGTCAGAGTAATGTAGACATGCGGTGGGAAAATCTGTGTTAGTTATGGCAAAATTCATCTAACACAAAGCTAACTGTCCGGGTTATGTGGGAGACATGGCCTTGTGTGTGTGTGCTCACGTCAGACGAGTAACTAAACGCTTGGTGATTTTATCCGTATGGGTTGAAGAAATCAGTCCTGCGCACAAAATTTCGAGTGTGAGAAGCCGGACAGCAATAGCCTCGGCAGTCGGGAGATTACGTCATCTGACCGCTTCGGACCAGTTTTATATCTCCTGATACACAATCCGAGATGCAGTGTCCCGACCGGGGACGTCCTCCGTATCGGCTAGGTGGGTTAGAAAAGAACTTTGGATTTTGCCTACTACTGGAGATCTGTTGAGCAGCTTCCTCAAACCTGCGCTATATGACCCACGTACAGGGCAACGCACACTTAAATTCATGAACAACCGCTGAAGAGACGGCACTGGCAGTTTGTCCTTTGTTTCACAGGCGTAGAAAAAGAGAATTTCAGATGAGACACAGGAGTTTAGCCGCTTTGAGTCACTGTTTTAGGAAGATTTCCAGTTAATATCTTGGTAACCGAGTCAATAAGAGCATTACGAAACTAGTTTAGGTTGAACTGTTTTGTTTACTTTTGTTTTCGTATAATAATCTTGAGGCGAACAAATCCCAGTAAATGTTTTCCCTTCGAGTGTTCCTAATTACACAAAAATTACTTTCGGGCCTGTCATGAATATATATTTTTGAAGCCAAGACCTGAAGCCAAACAGCGAACAAAATTCCTTTTTTGTTGTAGAGGGAGTATCCTTGGTTTTTTTGTTGTTAAACGTTTAAATTTGAATTGCTGTCTGGTTTTGCTTCAAACACATGTGCGAAAGAACTCCCCGGGGATGAATAACCCACATCACTTGATGTCCGCTCTGTTTCTACGTAATGCGTGGCCCAACGCATGTGCCCTCCCTCCAGGGTCTGTAATGTGGGTTTTCGTCATTCGGAGCACACTAAGCACATCTCCCCTGTTTTTGGTCATGTTCATTTTGTTCACATGACGGTTTTTATCACGGATTCGCGAAGACTCTTGCTATTTCTTCCTAAGCTTCATTGATCTGTTGAAATGAAAAGGATATCTCCAATGAGAACAAATACCACGTAGTAGAACTAATGTTTTCCAGTATCCTTAGATTGCTGACCACCATACGCACATGTCTTTCCAAATGACAACCAAAGGCTTTCAGCATCTCATAAGTACTTCGTTTTTTATATTCCGAAATTCTATGCTATTCGTAGTAGTTACTCCCATGGATGGCCGATTTTTCATAAATTTACCCAGTCTAACGCGGTTGTGATTTCGTTGCGTATTACCACGATACTTTACATCGGTCTGACAGCACCGGTCACAGCCATACGTTGCAAGTTTTCACTTGCAAACTAAAGCGCTTTTTGGTATGAACGATGAGCGGTCATTGCGCCGGTCTTTGTCGGTTCGAGCCCTCTTCTTCGGAAAGCCGCAGCACGAATATAAGCAAAGCGCCCAACTACGTTCGTCGAGTGTAACGGGGTAGTGGTCAATGGTAGGCTGCCGTCACCTGGTACACTATTATGACCTTGAAGTCAGCTGATTAACTGCACTTGAGTGGCTTACATTAGTCGACTGAGAAAAGCCGTGAAACCAATGGAAGATTATGCCGGGTAAAGTATGGCATTTCTTGAGAACTTCAGTTACCACAGTGTTTAGTGCAAATTATCCATAGTGTGGCATGCTACCGAGTTGTTCACCAATCTCTGAGTGAGTATCTCAGGAACAAACCTATAAAGGGAGCCCAAAACAAGTAAAAACCGGAGTCCTGTTGGATTTTTGACAGTTTTTCGACAGTGCCGCAAGCCTCTTTGATTATTTCTGAAAATGATTATCAGTGAGGATGGTCCTTTGGTGAAACATCTTATTTCGATAGATTTTGTCTGGCTGAAACCAAAAATTCATTGATGCGGCACAGTCTGTAGACAATAACTATTTAACGATACAAAATGAATCGAGCTCCTGATGCACTGGATTTTTCGCTTTTCAGTAGTGGCCTTTCAAGCTTGGGACCTCCTGGTCTTTAAGTCATGAACTCTAAAGCACTCCTGTGGTTTTCAGTTGGTTGGCTTGCGGTAAACTTCATGTTGTTCGTTTTCTTTAATTTTTACAAAGACAAACAAGAAGTCCTTTTGAGTGGGGTGTTTCACATGTTTTGGCGCAATCGGCCGAAATGTGGTTTCATCTCACATCAGATCTTGTTTTCGTAATCACGTGCGAATAGTCCTCATGTTGCACTTTTGGAAGCCAAACGAGTTTGTCACTTTTTAGAAACAGCTTCAGCATTTACGTGGTATTGCTTGACCAAGTTAGTAGTGTAGATGGTGCGCAGGCAGTTTCATCCTCTTCGGGGTATCTCAGGTCATCCTAACGTTGAAAGAGGTTTCAGCTATCTGCCTTGCTCGGCGGCCCACTCGGACGAACCATAAGAACATCACAATCTCTGCTGTTGAATGTACAAAGTGTGGGTACTACATAAAGCACTTCACAACTGGTGATGGTCTACACAACTCTATACAAGTAACTTTCATACTACAATAGTGTTCTTCAACAACCCCACACATTTCCCCGTCCACGGAGACCACTTCAACGAAGGCATTAATTTTGGAAGTTCTGCATTCTAAATACCTAACTGTCAACTCCCCAGAATCACAGAGGGTAGAGATCCTGTTTCCTCAAACGAGTAATTTCCCCGACAGAAGCAGCAGAACAGTACCAAGCAAAGCACATTTACC
The DNA here is from genome assembly GCA_003604175.2 of Clonorchis sinensis. Taxonomy (NCBI): domain Eukaryota; kingdom Metazoa; phylum Platyhelminthes; class Trematoda; order Opisthorchiida; family Opisthorchiidae; genus Clonorchis; species Clonorchis sinensis. The sequence continues at coordinate 13,256,309 of CM030372.1, forward strand.
GGAAAAAACAACCCGGTCAAAGTGAAACAGCCCGTCACAGTCCGAGAAAAATTGTTCAAGTAACCAATGGGCACGTAAATCTGCTTTGGTTACTGAGAAATTTTCCAATTTTAAGATCCGGTCTACAGCGTACGAGTGGAATCAGTCTGTCCTTTTGTCGCAAGTTAACCGCACTACCGACCAGCCACCAGCAGCTGAATGGTAGAGTATTCAGAAGGCTCTCCTGAGATTCCTCTGGACCATCAAGCGTACTAAACGGCGGATGCATGGAGGCGAATGTTGGTAGCTCAGGTAACAAGCAGCTGAATGGTAGAGTATTCAGAAGGCCTTCCGGTTTACTCAAACTACCCCTGAGATCCCTCTCCATCATAAAGCGTCGTATATAGATGATGCATAGAGGCGAATGGTGGTAGCTGAGGTAACGTTGATAGTCGTTGGTTTGTTCGCTAAGATTTGAGTGCAGTCGAATTGTCCAGCTCAGCGAACAAACCAACGACTATCAAGGCTAACTGGGCTCCCAACATTCTCCTCTATAGCAAGCCAGTTCGGGCGTACAACACTCAAAGTAGCTTGTCGATTGGAGAACTTCGCCTGCCAACAAGCTCCTACGCGCGAACAACTATAATGCAATCAAATTGTCTAGTTCAGCGAACAAGCCATATGGAGAATGCAATCCATTGATGGAAACGAGATTTCATCAGCCGAAATGTGGACACAGTTTTCAATTATTGTTCCTTGCAAACGGAACTAGTTAAATTGAACGAAAATGGAAAGGAACTGGGTGGCGTTTTCGTGGATGAATAAAAATTCATATTGTGCCAAGCTATTACCATTATCGAAGATCTACCAGAGGTTAAACGAAAGAACTTTCAAGCCGAATGTTCCGTCCTTAGAGGTCCACTTATTCTAAAATGTGAGGAACCTCATTTCTACTGAAAACACTATCGACAATGAAATCTTAACAGTTCAAAGTAGCGAACACTCCATTCATAGTGCAAATGTATAGTACCTGCGCTCAAGACAAGTGTAACATCGTCCGCTGAATAGCCGTTTATGAAGAAGTTCAATTCCGTCCTCCGATCGATGTTGAATTGAATTGCACGGGCCATAGGAATGTAATTTTGATCATCATCTTCAGTGTTTAGACAGTCATCTTCCTCGGGACGTCGTTCAATCCAGTAAAAAGAACAGCAATCCAAACCAGAATCGGCAAGTATCTGGACATTCCATTGACACGGTAACTTGTAGTATAGGTTTTCATTCCTCTCCAATATCTGGTTGATCAGACCCTTCAAACAGTTTTGGATAAATGTGTGTGATACCGAGGCAATATAGTAGGACAACAGAAAACGAAAACAGAACAACTGTCACTGCACCTCGTCCACACACCTAGTAAACCCGACAGCTGCGTTCCAGCTCATCTACAGATTGCACAGCAGGCCTATAGGACTGTGAGAGTCGAGACTGTATCCATCAAGTTTCCTAAAAAGAAACTATCAGGAAGTAAAAACGATCCATGCAGATATTGGTCCCGGTCGGAATAACCTAGAATGCAACCATTCTCTGCACATGGGCAGACAAAGATGGAAAATGGTGCTAGACGAATCTATCATGATTATAAAAATAGTTGGCGGCGACAGGTTAACTTATCTGTCAGTGACGATTGGACCTCGTGATGTATGGCAATACCGACCGGACACATATACCTCCGTTCCTCATTGTGCTTTTGTTTCAGCGTTAAAGAATTTGTTCAAAACCTCCAGAACAGCTCTGGGCACGGCGACTACTTTTGATGAAAGACACTTGTGCAAAAAATTCGTGACTTTAGTTGGAAATTTCCGTCACAATGGTGGGAGTTAGCAGCCAACTCCAAGTCAGTCAGCAGAGTAAATCACGTTCATAAAGCATCCTGCCGTCAGGATGGATCTAGAGTTCCATTGCCGTCAGCCGTAGATTTCGGTCAGTACCAACAGGGTACAGTGAAGCAGATACGAGAACGTTTTTCTTTTGTTTCATAGTATTTCCTGGTCATTTGGAAGCTAATTTTGAAGGATGTGCTCTGTACTTTCGTACAAGGGTCTGCCATTCATCCATACGTCTAAACTTTAAAAGTCAACTGAATTTAACTATCCCTGAACAGTGATAAATGAGCATCCAACAGATGTTGGATGTTCTCTATCACAGTTCAACTTTTCGTGGAGGTGCTGCCACCTCCCACTGAAGAGGCCAATATCAGCGAAAACTACTGGTGACAAGGTTTTCTTTCTTTAGCTTGCGGAATTAAGTAGATCAGGTTCGTTTCTTCAACTTTGATTCTTTGTTTGTAGTTGACATCTATTTATTCAGACACCAAACCCGTGGAACCGTCCATCATTGGAGCGTCGAACAATCAGTCCAACGAATTTGCAACTCAAGGTTTTTCCCAGGTGCTCACATGGATTAGTTCAGACACTTGGTATGCTGAAACAACTGGCAGTGACCTTCCAAGCGATACGCTAGAAACATGCTCATGAGAATGATATCACACTACCCTACCCATGTGTGTGTGATCGGTGTCCTAAGGGATGTCCATTCGAAGTATAGGATTTTGCAAGCCAGTGATCCACATTGGATAAGCACAAAAGAGTGTGCTCAATTCCAAGAGGGCGTTTGTTCTCCTTAAAGATTTTTATCGCATTGGAACAAATTCACATCACGTTACGATCTGACAGCCAGTATGTTTCGATCAGTTACCGGTCTGACGAGTTTTTTTTCAAAAGTTTATTACCAGGTTGTAAAAAAGCGGCTGTTTGGAAAGGTGCTGTGGACTATCCTGGACACTGATCTCTACTGTGAGATTAGACTTTAAGATAGCATTAAAATAGCGCACCATCCATATACATGTAAAAAAAGGCCTTTAAAATTAGCAAGATCTTAAGTAGTGGCCCACAATTTTGCCCTCAGCTAGAATCGCTCATGTCCTACATACGGGCATATTTAAAACCTCTCCTTGTTTTTGCATCGCATGCAAATTTATCGAATGCTGGCCGTTTAGTAGAGAACTGGTTCAAAAGACTCCTTGTATCGCGAATCAGTACGAAAAACTTTAACACAATGCCCATTTCGTCAATGAGACCGAGTAACATTTGCTCGTTGGTTGGGAACAAGGATGACCTCGCAGATAGGTCATTCCAAAGGCACACAGAAGTACTGTTGTTGCCATGATTACGGAAAGCTGATTGTGTTTAGACAACCAAGATCTACTAAAGATTAGGCCACCGCAGTAAGGGTTTGTTGGGTTGGCACAAAGCCCACAAACTGTCTGTTCCTACAGTGAAAGCCATGCTTCACTCCACTGTCCAACAGGACATCTACCGTTCACCCACTACATCCGCGGCACAAGCCACGTAGCGCAATGATACTCACTACAAACTGCATTCTCACTGTCCAAACTTTTCGATGTTTGACAAAAATGACTGCATCTGGCTACCTGTTTGGTCCGCAACGTTCGCTTGCCACCCTCCGAATGGTAGAGCGCGAATTCACTGAACCAGAAGTCCGTGGTTCGAACCCGACCTCTTCCTCTCGACCTTACCTGTCTAGGCTTGGGCAACCTAGCAGTATCCCAGCCCTCGTGCTTCCTTCGGGTGGCGTGGCAGCTAGGCACCGAAAGGATGCGACAGCTGAACGTACCTCCGAATGGCAACTCCTCCTAATCACACTTCAAGGCACTTTGAGTCATTTGTTCAAAAGGTCTGGCATTTAGTCCATATAACCGCCGAAATCTAACGCTGAAACCAAAAATTGATTAGGAAAACAACCACCTCTGCTCTTCTCACTAGTACTCAAGGATGGACTTCAGGGGAGCCTGCGCATTACAGAAATTGTTAACTTCGAAAGACATGTTCGCTGTTATCGACTGCTTAGTTTGTATATTCATACTATAGTCCGAGCACAGAATAAGCACAGCTTAACTTTTGTGGCAATCTGTGCCGTCAGGCTCAATCTGTTTCCATTGGTGCCAGCAGCTCGCTCTACAACGACTCCAAAAAGTGAAGACTTTGCAATCCTTGACGGCGTTTACCAAATACAGGAACCTAAAGCGCTGAGTCTCCTGGTCAAGTTAAACAATACAATGGAAACAACGCAGGTGTAGTAGGAATTCATTCCTGAAATAGGTTGGGTGAATTTTATTCTTCTTTTGAGCTACTTATAGATTGATGGTAGTGTGAGGGAATTTGGGAATTTTCAATGGAGCCTTTGTGCCGAAAATCCCACGGGAGTCGTCACTCGAGTAGTCAGTCAGCACCTGACCATGTGATGTGGTTTTCGTGATTGAAAGACAGGTGGCGCTATACCCTGTCTAGGTGCGAGTTACTAACAGTGCTGTTCAGCCGGTGGTAACCGAATGGTTGTGTTCAGTTATTAGCCTGGAAGTCGCACGTTCGAGACTCCTTGGAGTTTGGTGAGAAGCTCACTGATGATGATTCCCATAAGGATGAAACAGCATCAATACACACATTCCGTATATTTCACACATTCCACGAATCATCGCTTCTGGGTGACCGAGAACATGGAAAGTGTAAGATGAAGGAGCTAAAATCGTCGTTGGCGATTCACGATGCAGGCTCGGGTCTTCTGTGTGTCTCAGAGACACAGAATTTAACAGTTTTAAAGGTTACAGTGCTTCTCAGTCCTTCAGCATAGATAGCTTCCACTCACAAGACGAAATCTCTACTAAAAACCCAAAAACTGTATGCTGTCAAGTGTTTCGGTGAGATTTTACCTCAGAAATTCATTTATCCAAGAAAAGAAACGCACTTGTAAACCCTAATTTTTAAAACTTGTCTTCATCTATAAATCCAACGATTTCATCATCACGTGGTGCGTCCTTTGATCGTCTTACCCTGGAATTGTCTCTGCTCTAGATTGGAGGCTGGAGGTTCTCCTATTGACGATGTCTCTGGCTTGAATTGACTTCACCTGAAGTGGAGTACATCGCAATTAGCCGCAGTATAGAACTGTCAGCTCGTTTCAGGGCGAGCAAATTCTTTCGCGAAGACCCATCGCTATGCGGCCTGAGTTATTGAGTGCCTTTAAGGACTAATCTATCTCGAGACCCTCGGAAGGTCCTGTCGGGCATCCAAAGAATCCCCATTGGTTATATTATCTAAGTAAATGCTCTTGACCAAGGTTGTCTCATTGTTCGCCACCTTAAAACTGGGCCAACATCATCGTCATCGACAATGCAGTGCTAGTCATTGGAGCACAACAGTAGACCAAAGGTGCATCTCAACTATCTTGCATCATCGTCATCAGCAGCAGCAGTATCATCAACCTCAATGCACCAGTACTATCTACTGCCGCAAACTCCTGACGGAAGAAAGCCTTGATCACCAGTGTAAAGGCAAAAAAAGTCTTGGAACTTGGTGCAAAGAGGCCCTATGTCCTTAAGGGAAACGACACCAAGAATAGGGTGCCTTGCCACATCTGAGCACCGTGTCATTGTAGGAAGTCATCGGTGGGATTGACTCAGCGTCCCTTACGTACCTAACCCGACATAGGCCCAGCGCAGAGCAACAAGCGAACTTTAGCCAAGCAGTCTGGCAGGAAGCTAACAGTGTGTGCATCACTGGGATTGCCTAGGTGCCGTGTCCTGCAGGATTCACAAACCGCTGCAAGCAGGATCATGTGGATCTCGGCCACGAAGCTGCGAAAAACCCATAATACCCAGTTGGACTGTAACTGCCTTCATTTCAAGTTGCCATGTCATGTTCCCAGCACTCCTTGAGACAAACATCGCCTGGAACAGAAAACAACGCGTCTTCTTGCATGGTGCAGTATATGTCCCAACCAATTCCAACCTGTATCAATGAATAATCATGCCTGCACTCACTGGTAGTCAAATGTCAATACAAGGAACAGTGACTAAAGTGTGAACATAGATTGTCTCAGTTCATCTTTCATGGAATTTTTCAGTGGAATATGTTGAAAACGACTGACTCTTTTGTCTCCGGCTTTCTCTAAAACCTGGATGAATTGAATAAAACTATCTCCTTGTTAGGATTAGCGTTTCTCCTTCTGGTAACATTATTTGGCCACCAACAGTAAGGATTTTCTTCTGGGCTGACCAGTATTTTCAAAACTAGTTGAACAAAATCGATAACCAGTTGTGACACGTACCCGATCGGTGAGTCGACTCGCCTCTGTTAGACTATCTGCACCTGTCATGTTCCACCATTCCAGACGTCTGAGTTCATTCAGATTCAGTAGGAGGAGACCAGTGTTGATTCCGTGCATCTAAAAATGAGGTGGGACTTCGACATTTAGAAAAGAAGAGACGACAACCACCTACAACTTATCTGAAAATTGTTTGAAATTCTTATGGTTTCTCACTGTGTGCTTAATCCAAAAGTTATCTAGCTTGTTTCAATCGTCTGTGGCGTTACCTGAGTGGGATATCCTGACAGGCGGACAGATCGATCGACACAGCCAGGACTGGGTCGTCGTTCGAGCCATCGTGCCGACCAAGCACATCACTAAGGCGTGAACATGTTCACCTATTCAGGCTTGAAAAATCAGATGGGCCCAGAGAGCGCCGGTGGGATGGTGGCGACATGCTCTCTTCACATGTCAGACTTGCGGAGTTCAAAGCCCAACCAAGGATATGCACTTCTGATGATCACCAGTAAGAGTAAAACCCGAGTCCAGTGCTCACCCCTTCGGCGTGCACGCACCAGAATGATAGCACCAGGACGGGAGGACGACTGTTCAAACAGGAGTGATATGAGCGTGAATTACAAAGCTAACGACCACCCACAGCTAAACACGTGCACGTGACCTTTAATTCCCTGTTGGACATTTCTCGGATGCAAACCTCCACTGTTTGGATTGGCAAGTTGGTTACTACTTATAGCAGCAGGCCAGCATCCTACACAGAGGCGTTCATGTAGGCCCCTGTTGCGTTGCCGTAGATGAATTAAGTCCTCCTAGTTGCCCCATCCAACAACCTGGCCCTGTTGTTTGACTCCCCACGACCGCATTCGGAGTTGCGATTCACCTAATGAAAGCAACAAGCCTCTTAATGCTTCGTTTCTCATGCCCAGTTGGGACGGCTTAGAAACCACAAAAAGGTTGTTTTGGCGGCCGAAACCGTAAGCCTATGGTACTTTCAATCTTCTTGCAAATATGAAAATGAGACCAATCAACTGTAAGACACTGGTATTCCATGGCAGCTATTTTTGCTGCTCTAAGGGTTTTATTGGAGTTGGGAATCTCAAGTCAGGAGGACAACCCGATCAATTTGGCAATAATGATTAGGACCCTAAACTCACGTAATCATCTTCCCGAACCTGAAACCTCTAGTTGATAGTCAAAGAATCTTACCGACTAAAAAGCACGGTCGTTATTCGCAGACACTTGTAGCTTTGTTGGCTAGACCGTTGTTTATTAGGAATTCCGAGATTTTCTGTAAATTTAGTCAGCGTTTTCTGGACAGCCATTTTTAGACAATATGAATTTTACTTACGGAAATTCTCCGTCACCTGTAGAACAAGAACGAGAACAGTCTTGACCCTGTTCACAAACTGCTCCAATTGCCTAAAAATTAACAAGATAAGGAAGACAAGGGTTCTGTGAGTATTGAACAGTGAGATTTTCATGGAACAGCTTGAGTAGACTGTTTGAAGTCACCTCACTTTCTCAGAGAATATCTGGGACAAATGGAATACACATTCGGAATAGGTGAGAACCCCAGTGCAGGACACTGGTGACAAGCCACGCTCCTGCATTTCGGTGGGTCATAGCATACAGAGAAGATAAGTAATGCCACTAGACTTACATGCCCTTGCTCATTCCTGAAACACCAGAAAGGTCGTGAACTGTCGAAGAGTTTTCAACAACCTTATAAGTAGTGTGTTACGTCTATACAAGATCACCGAATCTATCGGCTTTTTTCCGTCACTTAACGTAGCGTGACACTCAGATATTATCCGGCAATTTCTGACATTCCAGCAGCTCTGAGAGGTAGTAATTAACAGGCCGAGCATGACAAGGCGAGAAGCAACTGTCGACGCAATTCATCTAACAGCTGTGCACCACCAGAGTTGAGTCGTACAATAAACCAATTTAGAATCGTGTTGTTGATTTACAGCCGTTTGCTGACTAGTAAGGTGCTGCTCAGTGCAGCGATACGGGCGATCGATGTCTCCTCGGATACAGCCATTTTGCACAGTACACAATTATCAAGCTATATGTGCCATATGTGCCTCGAGGATTCAAGTTTTTACCAGGAATTTTTGTGGCAACGATCGCGTCACATCTTCGGAAAATATAGAGAACTCGTTATGCGGCTGGCTAATTTGTGAACGTCATGTTGAAACTTTGATCTTTACCCAAGATGAACGGCTTGTTTGTCATTCCAGCAGCGTATGTTGTTATCGGAACCCCCTCAAAGAAGATTCAAGTGGATTACGCGCTGTTCAGTCGGATGTAGCAGGTTCTAACCACCTGATTTTGCAGTGAAACGTTTACATTCTTTCCCTAATCGCCACGGGATCACTAAATATACTTGGGCATAGAAAACCACTTGTTTGCTGCCAAATTTTGACGCGGGGGCCAAACCAAGTGTCCAATAACAAATTCTATTTGAAGACACAACCATCCCGTACATTGAAATTCAGCCGTGTTCCATCCTGAGAATCTACATCGTCAGTACTCAACAGCTTTGATCGTTCAGTTTGAGATAACGCATCTTTATCGCATAAATTAAAAAAAAACAGTTTTTTTTGCACAACACGAACAAAATAGAGAGAAGTGAACAATAGTAGCATCTCAACTTCAGTTAGAAGGCAGATTACTTGTTAGGAACGATCCATTTTGTTGTAAATTGTGGTCTACCATGCAAGATATGCACCAGTTGTGTTGCGCTGAGGTCGAAAGCCTCACAAACCCTCTTTATGATTTTGTGATGCTAGGTGGAGTATTTTCGTGAAACTTGAGAGTAAAAGTGGCACGTTACCACAAGGACATAATAGCCATCAACCTGATGAGCAAATTCCATCCAATTGAATGAAGGCTGCACTCATCATTTCCCGAAACATCCATTTTCTTTATCTTCTTCCAACTTTTCAAGCTGTTTGCTTTTATCAAGTTTTGTTCGACTCTGCTCATTTGTTTTAAGCGCCATGGTTCAGAGGTGCCAAAACCCTCAGTTTTATGTTTGTTGCGTGAATGAAAAGGCATTTTCCATTCAAACTTGAAGCCCAAAAGGAAATGGATGACCTCTAAGTAGCTAAGTGGTCACCGGCCAATCAGGACACAGGATAATAAGCCAACCAATAGAACCGACCGACCGAATAACCAATGGTGATCGAATGTCAGCCCTGGTTAGCAGCAGGTATATTAACACACACGCACCACTACCCAACCCAAAATACTGACGCATCGCCACCTTCCACTCTTCTCCCTAGCAGCGCACGATTAATGTCACCTCTATTTGTGATGAGACATTTACAACCAAATTTCCCAGTTCAGGGTATAAAACAACGACATATAAAAGCCCTGTTTCGACAGACCAGATGATTGGAAGTCATCAAATTTTCCTTCGATTATTTTGTGGTGTGTAGTCATCTGAAGTTTTGATGAACAGTTGCACCACTCTTTTGTACCCAGGTTTCAAGTATCGCTTTTCCAATGCACAGTTAATCGTCTTTTTTGTCGTAACAGGCCATGGAATACATGAAAATCAGGTTGTTGATCTAATGCCTCCAGATGGCTCCTGATCAGAATGAGTCATTCGGGTCACGTGTGCGTGCAGCATCTAAGCTCCTGTGTTACCTTGACCTATATGGTGGGCCAACATGTACGTGTGACCTGCAAGTACACCTAGAGTGCATACGTCTACCTGACCTACACCAGCAAGGTGTGCTTGACCATGCATGGAACGGATAAACCTTGAGATGAACTTTACTGTTGTGAAAGTTTTGCGACCAGAGATATGTGTGAGGAATCGACTGACACCGAATTAGGTAAATTGCCGAAGAGGATACGTCACAAAATTTTCATTGCAAACACAGATCCGGTGTGTGCATCCGTATAGACGCTCTAGTCTCAGGGGGGACTCGTAACGGTAGTTTTTAGATAACAACATATTGAGCAGTATTATTTGAACTGATGAAAAGTGGTAGTTTGGACACCTCTAGAAGAAACCTGAAGAGCTTTGAATCGAAAAAACGATTCACTGCTGATTTGTTTTCTAAAATGCGGTGAACCGCGAAAGGCACAATGCCCATTGAGATTTCGTCCTAAAGTGAACAGGCCTACAATCCATCCAAATCCAGCAAGTGTGCTGTGACGACAATTCTGCATAAGACGTAAGGTTTGCAATGTGTAGAATGCACAACAGAAATTTGTGAACCACAGATCAATACGAGAACCCGGATTGTGGCTTTCTTTAGCATCACGTGGACAAGGATAATTCCTAATAAGTTGTTTCACGGGCTTCTTTGGATCGGAAAATCCTTCGGCCTCTGTAAGACATGATGAAAATGGTATCAGATTCGAACATGAAAAACCTTTAAAAGTGTCGCCTTTCTCGAAGACTCCGGCTGCTACCGCAGAACCGCAAAATCTGATCTCTCAAGGGAGCCGTACCAGATCTTTCCAGTGTGATGACATTTAGGTGTACTTCGTGGAGAAGATGGAGGTGGCGGCGTCGGTATATCCCGTCAACCACACTACTGATCAGCCACCTGTGGTGGAACGGTTAAGTTTCCAAGTTACTAACCGGCAGGTCGTGGTTTGGAGACCCCCTGGAGTTTCGTCAGAGACTGACTCACTACTGACGCGTCCCAATGTAAAAGAAACAGCTGTATAGTGCTTCTCATATTTTTAGTATACATAGGCTTCACTTACTGGACGAAATCTCTGTTAAAACAGATGAATAATTGACGAATAACTGAACTTACCAAGAAAAATTTGGTTCCTGCTACATCTCTTTTCCCACCATTTCATGTAGTTGTCCGCCAAAACCTGGCACACTCGAAACTACATGGAATACTCAAAAACTACCCGCGTTAGCAACTTATTTTAGGCAACTGATGTTTATTTCATTTCAAATTTCGAACCTTATTTTTCTTACTCCGGTAATAAAGTGCGTCCATTGTCTGCGTTTCAGTTTAAACGTTCGTTAATGCCTTTCATTACGCTCTTTTTATGCCATGAATTGAGACCTATAAAATGTGACTTAGGTTACTTGATTGCCAAACTAATGGCAACGTTTGAACATGATGCTTTTAGACACCAAATGCTGACTTAAGTAGGCGACTGCATTTGAATAAGTTCTAGTTGTTACGAATCCCCAGAGGGGCTGACTCGACATCCTGCGAACTGACTGAGATACCTACGGACCAATGATTAAAACTCACATTGTTCTCATAAGGGAAAATTATCACAAAGTTGCTCTTCGACAGCCCACGACCGGTTTCGCCCTTCCACTTGGGGCTCTTCAGGTAGGCTCACTCTCCGAGGTTCCGTCTACCTTATGTTCTACTTGAAACCAAATTGGATTGATTGCGACAAATACAGTCATTTGCAAATCAATTTGGTTTCCACGGGACACTCAAGTGCATCTCTCGTCTATGATGTTGTTCAAATGAGTGTGTTACACAAAGGCCGCCTCATGTTTCAGTTGGTACGATATTCGAGATACCGCTACTGACGAAGGTGAAGGCATGAATAGACGTAACACAATACCCTTTAGGTTGCTGAACTCCCTTTGACAGCGCACGACAGGTGTCGCCCTCTTTGAGGCTCATCAGGTCGGTGCAGTCCCATCATAAACGAGATTCAGTTGAGTTTCTGGAGCGCGGTTCTCAATTCTGCGCACGCTGCTAGGACGTTTGTCTGCTAATGAACATACTAGCACATTATTGGCGCCGGTCTAACAACTTTTTGAAATCTTAATGAAGTTCGAACTCACCTTCAGTAAAATCTGCCTCCTTTCCTAGCCTTACGTTGTCCGCAAATAGTAAACAGCCGGAGAAGAGACAGGGTATTGAATCTACTTACAGTAAATGCATTTTGAGCCCGGGTACAAATCCTTGCACCACTGAAAAATTGTCTTCGTCCCGTGGCAGCCCAGTTGGCTTTCACCTTCCATCTTTGCTGATTAACAAAGAACTCATTCACTCGTAGAACGATTCACTGGTCACGGTTTGTTTAATTACATGTTGCAGTGTCCTAAATTCTTGTGGACTAAGTGAACATAATGTGTGTAGTCTTTTGATACTCCGTCATATTGCATGGCGCCCCACAATTCGTCAGCAGGTTCACGATGCACGAATCTACACTCATGAACCCATGATAAACCGGGCTGAGTTCGGTACTTTCTAGTTCTGGGGACTACTTACGCAGGGCAGTTTGGTTAGTAGTTATCTTCTTTAAAAAAAACTGTGAAATCCAAGACAGCTTGTGAGGTAATGCATCCCCTTTCCCTTTTGGCGATACAATTTTGGCTGGCTCCGTGGGGTCTGTTTCCACATATGCTTGAAGTAGCCTCACATCCTAGTTTATGCAGTTTGTACGAACTCTCGTACCCCAAAAATAAACTTTCCAGGATGACAGAAAGGGGCCATCACGTGTGTGTCTCACTACGCAGCCGATCTTAACAACCACAAGATATGTTTAACTCCTTCCAACTGTTACCGTCGTTGCTGGCTGCCATAGATTCAGTAGTAGCACGTTTGGTATCGCGAAAATTTGTTTGGTGTGGTTTCTGCATGGCTTGCAGACGGACAGCATAGATCTACGTTGAAACGAGTAGACTTGCCTGTTCCGATTTGAACTGATCAAAGTGGTCCCATAGTTCACCGATATTTGCAACAAGCAAAAAATTTGCGTCCAATATAATCACCTACATAAAAAAGGAGAGTACAATCTTGTGACTTCTCTTGAAGGACATAAAACATCCATACAACTGACCAAACACCATAACTTATCTTGAAAAGGTCACCTAAAACCAATGACAACATGCTTCAGAACAGCTCTATGATTACCACCTGATCGATAGCTGATAACGAGCTTCCTTTTCCAAACCGAATTTCTACGCTTGTTAATTAGATCAAGGAAATCAAGAGAGCTCATTATCAAACGTTCTGTGTGGTTCCTAGAGCCGTCAAAAGGCCATCGTTTGTTGTGCCCAACTTCTTTGAAAAGCTCATGCTGACGAACAAGCCCGTGGGATGGCGCTTCTAGGACTTTCGGACCCAGTAACTTTCTCAAGTGTAAATCCAATCTGCTGCTAACGCAAGATGCCGATCCATTTAGCTATCAGCCAAATATATATGTTTCAGTATCACCATGTCCTCCGTTGCATTTTTCGTCGGCTGGGATTCAAATGTTTTGGGGACATGTTGATTTCTCCCAAATTTTGTACTTCTTTCCTTTACTATAGGTGATTCAAATCCGACCAAATGATGAGAGCTGATAAAGCCAGCTGATAGACTGGACTCTGAATTGCAACATATTGCTAACGTGCTCCAAACCACTGGTAACACAGTGAGGTTTATAACCAAGAATATGTTACATACATATGCATACATGCATGTTGTCATTGGGAAACAAAAACGATCGATGGAGAGACGTGTGAGTTGTAGAAGGCAAGTTCAAGGTTAAGTTAGAAACTGAGTTGTGCAGTTTGGTATCAAACTGACCTTTTCCACTTCATCGTTAAGTATTTTCGGTGTGAACAGTTTTAGCATCTCCACAGTATCACCAGCTTTTCCGTTCCGTTCGACGCTTATTAGATCCTGACGGGAACAAGGGGTCGGTTAAAAGTAGCATAGGGGAAATCCATTACTCATAGGAGAAATGACGGCTATTCAAGACCACCGTAACAGATTACGTCTGCAGGTAACAAGATGACATGAACGAAGCGATGTGTTGTATAGACGTAATACACTACTCATAAGGTTGCTGAATCTCATAAACGAGAGATTCAGCTGGGTTCCAGGTGGGTCTCTCGTCAAATCAAAATGACACGCAAATCAGCGTATAGGTCGAAAAAGCGATGTGTTGCTCCGCTTAATGTATTGCGCACCAAACACATGACAAACAACCATCAGCCTCTTTTTTGTATATCTTTCCACGTATCCGGTCCCGGTAGGAGTTTCAACACTCGATGCGTACAGCTTAGCAGGACCAAAACATTTATACAGGGTACCGAGGAGGTCTGGAAGCTTCAGACTGCACTTCTGCCGTCAAATTGAGGCTAGCTCCTGGCGAAACACCAGGCATCACCGCAAATCAGCAGCCAACGTCCGCCTTCCTAATATCGTGCACGAAGATAGACCTTAAATTGACTGTTGAAACTAACATAAAATTCCAAACGAGTCTCAGATATCTACTCCGTCTAACAAAACTTCCGCAAAGGTTAATGTTCTTGAGAGACCGCTCATTATGATAAACCTCTGAGTAAGAAAAAAATTCGCAATTTTCAGTGTGAAAACCATCAAAGTAACGATGAAGACGACTGATAAAAAGTATAAGGTGTGGTTGTCAACCTAGATCAACAATACACAAAGTTGCATCTGATACAGCCAAGATTTTCCGAGCTGGGACGTGATCACTGCGAATGCCTTAATATGTGCCAGCCAGAATATGTGTGCCTATTTGTGCCCAGTTGAGTAGCTGTTTTAATTGCAACATTGTTAAGTTGCTCTGCGAGATTTTGTGATAACAATGGGCTTGTATACAACTGATAGAAAGCGAGTTTTTCGCTACGAAATTTGGAATATCGGTGCCACCGTATTAGCAGAGAGGACGTGAACTATATGGAAACATTTCAAGTCAAGACATATCGTATTGGAATATGTTGTTCTCATCCGACTTCCAGTTTGCCGTGGGCAAACTTTCTGAAGGATTTCTACAATCAGTTGAATACTGGTCAAGTGCAGCGTTATATTGTTCCGCAACCGTGTTTTCTGGTTGGTGTTCCTGAGACCCCTAGGCAGTCAGTCAGCACGTGTAGGTGTGTTAGCTCTGTGTGCGTTTAGGCGTACTCTGAGAGTGTGCTAGAATCCTTTTTTGATAACCGGTTAACTGATTGGTTAAAACAACTTGACTGTCAAATAGCAGCCAGACTACTCAAATGAGTACTTGGCTGTTTATACCAGGATTCACCTATCCAGTTATGTTTCACAGCTTCTGAGCTCGTTCACTCATTTTTCGTCTGAAGAAGGTGAGAGGACTGACAGATCAAGTTGTGATCGGAGGTTGCAAATTCCAATGAGTATTTGGTGGCTGGTCAGTTTTTTATTGTTAGGAAAACGATCGCAGCACACCGAAACAAAATGATGACTGACCAGACAACTTTCCAAACTGTACAACTGCACAGTCAGGTCTTCCACGTGAAAATCCCCGAATAGTTCTGCCGTCTGGTCCCCTAGACTGTCACTTGCCGCAACATGAAGCGTCAGTGAACTCGCCGTCGGCAACAGATCCAAGTCCGAACACCTTATCGACTCCGGTTTGTTGAATGTCAGTGTACATTCATCAAACGTCTCATCCAAGCGGCCTTGATAGTATAGCAAACTTTTGAGCATTGTTCCAGTCTTCTCCAGCGTCTTGAAATCCGGTATGACCAAGAATAAGTGAATAGTATTGATCGCTGCTGCATCGGCCAAAGGTTCTACCTTGGAGTCGAGTTCCAAAGTGTACTGGAGAGCAAACGAAACACAGAATCCCAAATAAGGAAACGGTGGGGATAATAATATTCAAGCCATGCAGTGTTTATTCCGACCCATGACCACAGGAACCTTGAGCCAGAAGGTTATAAAGCTCATATATAATTTCTCTTGAATAAATAACAAACTAATGATTGGTTTTATCACATTGGTTCATTAGAAAGTGTAATACAACAGAAGAATGAAGAATGTATCTTGGGTTTTCGGTTCCGGAAAACCATAAAAATAGGGAGTTTTTGCTTCTTGTAAAAGGCCGACAGTTAAAGTTGAACTACTATAGGCAGAAAATCTAGGCTTTGGTAACGACCAAATTCTGGCCGCTGGATTATAGGAGACCCTCTGAAGTCATCGTCTGAAAGTTATCTTGTAAACATATGTTAAGGAAAAGATTGGTTTGCTTCAATTCAATGTTATTTTCAAAGTTAACGTGTACTGCTCTTGTTTATTATGTTGGTAGATTAGGGTAACGAAAACAGCCGAATCCGCAGACCAGAGAATGGTTTCCTTGGATCTTAAGATTTGGTTTGAGGTACTGCTTGAGAAGGGACATCTTGGGCGGAAGAGTGTTCCATGTAGGATTAAGAAGGGCAAAACCGGTCGCGGGCCGTCGGAGGTGGTTCAGCAACCATGTGAGTAATGTTCCGTCAAGAAGATGTACTGTAATATCTCGAATATGATACCATCTAAAACATGAGGCGACTTTTGTAAGGCACATTCAGAGAATTATGCACTAGGGATTCATTCAAGTCTCGCGATAAAATCAGATTAGTGTGCAGTGAGTGCGTCACGTGAATTTCATACAATTTGGGCTCAAGCAAAAGACAAGGATAAGGGATACTCGGAGACTGCGCCCACCTGACGAACTCCAAGAAAGGTGAAACCAAACGTCAGTTTCCAGCAACCTAGTAAGCAGTGTTCCTTAATGAACCTAAGAAATGCCTTTATTGCTAGTATGGACTGTTTTCTTATATTACTTGTCCAAACATGACTACTTGTTACCGTAGTTGGGGAAGTATATATTACAGGTTTTACTGAGCATACATGTCAGGCCCAGCTGGACCGGATCAAGCCAATCCAGGAAGAGCTGATTATGGGTTTTAGTCAGAATTGAGCTGCGCTGTGTGCGAGATCTTTAGAAAAGTCGAAATAACTTTCTGTGTAACGGTATCTGGATGTCATCAACAACTTGGTATCTTCAGCTTCAAGCTCCGTTCACACACACACACACACATGTCATCCCAAAATTGTCGATACTAAACACCAGCAAACATGAAAACGGAGAATCAGATGACAGTATCTTCCAGCACCAGTTACACAACTCGGTAAAAATCGAAAATGAACATTTGTACCCAATTTTTTCACGTTTACTCTTTATGGGAGAGATCTAACGTCAGTAACGACAAAGTGTGTTGACTTATTGCGATAAAAACTGCGGCTTGTCGGTAGAACTCAGTGACTCTTACCACTACCAGTTTAAGTTGGTGTGAGACCAGTGACACAAAGTGAAAAAAGCGTCTCGAAATGTTTGCGTATATGGGTGGACAACACCACCTTTCGATAGTTCCATTTAAAATGATCCGATTCCCTTGAGAGGAGTTCTCCGGGGGATTTTAGTAGGTCTTGCTAGTGCTGTTCCAGAAACTGGATGAGTACACGATGATATGTTCCGGTGTCCATCCGAAGAAGACGCAACAACTTATGCTTAAAACGTGAACACATATACTCTGATAATTAACTGTTTGTAAAAGTTAATCAGTCGGCCAGCTTCCATGGGAAGTTGTATAAACCCCGGTGGACTTCCTGTAGGCGAGATTACTTCACGAATAGGGAAGGCCAGAGCATGAATGTATCGCATACATACACAAGGCGGCCTGGTGCAGCACATTCAGTGGCCTGGAAACATCACAAACGAGAGATTCAGCTGGGTTCCAGGTGAGTCTCTCGCAAAACTAAATGTGTTTGCAAATGAGTGTAATTCGCTAGTTTCGTGCAATTTGGTTTCAAGTACAACATACGGTTGACGGAAACTCGAGGACTCAGCCTACCTGATGAGCCCCAAGGAGGGCGAAACCGGTTGTGGGCTGTCGAAGAATTTTCAGTAACCTTATGAGTAGTGCATTACAAAGGTCACAGCCTCCGGTCAACCTCCGGCACCTATGGCGCCAGTGCGACGTCAGTTCGTTTGTCATTGGTTGAGTATATACTGTGTTGGGGAGATGCATACTGCTTTATGGATTAGAAAAGTGGCCTGTATGCACAGAGGATGTACAAAAGGTGTCAGTATTTGTCTATCTGTGCGTTTGAAGCGTTGTTCGGGTCTGGTGGGAACATCGGATTAGCGGTATTGCGTAATCTAGACAGTTTGAGGAAAAGTAGGCTCTCCCAAGATTGGTGAGTTACTCATACTCCACAAGTTTCCCCGGGTAGGACATGTGTTTCTCATACCAGAGGACCTTCTGCTTCACAGAGGTTCTTCACCCAGCTCTGTGATGACTGAAAAAGACCAAGAAGTGGGCATTGTATGACCTGGTAATGAGGTGTGAAGAGACTGGCCGGTAAAATCAGTTGGGCCGCTTACTTGGATGGGGACCAAGGGACTTAACTCACCAGTTGTTAGTGGCACTGGCAGGCATGGCTGAATCACGCAGACAGTGGAGCTTGTGCACCAAAATCTATCGACTTCAAAGTGTAGCTGCCCACTTCCCCGAACTAACTGACCATGCCGTCACCTCCAATTCTTGGCTATATCTCCCACTACGTTCCAGTTTTCACCACCCGAAACCGTAGCACAAAATTCTCAGTACAGATTTTATAGCTAGTAAACTGAAGTTAGCTGAACTTCGCTTAATGTCCTCACTTGAAACTCAATCTGCTTCCAATCAGCCTCAACTAAATCCCAGTTGAATCTCTAGTTTGCGGTAGTGTTCCTTAATTGAATGTGCTACATAGAGGCCGCCTCTTATGGGACGATTATCGAGATAACGTGGTATATTTTTTAACCAGCACTATTCATAAGACTGTTGACAACTCTTTGATAGTCCACAACCGTTTTCGCCTATCTTGGAGCTCATCAAATAGGTGCACTTCCCGAGTTTCCGCCTACTTTGTGAGCCACAAACAGATCGAAACCGGTCGTGGATTGTCGAAAAGTTCTAGCTAGTAGTGTTCCGTCAAACCGGCTTTGCTTAGTTTACACATGACATCTTGGCGTCTGGCACCATTAAAAATACTAAGCTCCATGCCGCCTGGGTCGTCATGACACAATCTGATTGGTTGATGAGAAGTCAACGAATAACCATTGTTGGGACATCGTTTTCCAGCTTTCATCGAATGAACTATAGTTTGTGTGATCACTTGTTAAAACCTGTTAGACCCCACATCCCACTTATGAAGCACTAGCTCATTGGTAGTACACAAAGTTAGTTAGCCTCTGACATACAAGACGAAAGTGCTCTCTCTACTTCAGTGGAATAAGCTGGACGAACGTGACTTATCTTGTCCGAACGGCCTTTGTACAATGCGAAGTTTTGCACAACTTACCATATCCTACATTTCCGAACCCGGATCTGGCAGACTTTCACCCCGATAGGTATGGAATGGTATCCACTGTACACACCCATCACCCATCGCTATTACTTTTCGTTACAGCGATCGTATTTAGCCTGTTCAACTGACTGGAGATCCTACATTAAATCACGCCTGATAATCTTACGCATTCCAAAGACAGATCGATGACAAAACGCATGGTGGACTTTCCGAGTTCGCCATGAGTTATCTTAAGAATTTGACAGAAACGAAGCCCATAAAAGTGAAAGAAGACACTTTTACTGGAACTGCAAGTCCAATAACATGTGGTTTAAGTAAAAATCCACACCTGGAGGTGGGACCGGACCCCATTTTCGGTCGTTAGGATGATGAGGAGATCACCAGCAACCATAAGTTCAAAAGAACCTAGTCCACCCTCAGGAGCATCATGTTCGGTTGGACTTCGTTTTCCTAACATGCACGAAGTTCCTTCCTACGTTTCATCAGTTTACATCTAGCTGGTTTTCAAATTCTCCCAAGAGAGTCACTCATGGTCCTAACAGGCTTTAGTCATCCGTCTCTCAAGTAAATGCATTTTAAATTAAGAATGAATTTTGACTGCGGAAGTATGACACAAAACTTAGTCGTCGGTGGCTCAGTTTGTCACGCACTTGCTCAAAACGTCAGAGGTCGGTGGTTCGATTCAGCTTTGGACACCACGAGTACAGGGACTGCCAATGTTGCAAGGTAACAATTCGTCTAAAGCAAGGCCCTGTTTTTACGATGTGACTCACCGGTGCACCATACTCAAACTCAAGGTCCCAACTCAATTTCCCAATAATCCAGGCTGAGGCGGCGATACAAATCAGCAGGACACCCAAGCACTTCACTTCACGTCGCATGATCTTGCTCACTTCCAAACGTTCGCACAACTAGTTCGTTTGACAAATGAGCAACCCGAAAAGCAGTCAAGTCTCGTAAGGGATGATCATGCCAAAAAGAACTAGCTATTGATGGTCGGTGTGTTTCAGCATACGGATACGCTACTCGCTGACAACCAAAAAAAGTGTGGTGATACAAACACACACGAATGTGCAACCAGCGCTTACGTTGTTCTACTTCAGTCGACAACCACCACGTTTGACCAGTATGTCTTGAAGAAATAAACCACAGTGAGAGTGATTTGAAGACACAGTTAACATGTATTCAGACTTTCGACACTTCCAAGCGATTGCTTTCGTGTGTGTCAGACTTGGGTCGTGTGTCTAACAGATCGGATTGGAGGAGAGAGAGAACGATGGATGCAGTATACGATTCATACTCGTATTAGGTGAATTCATAATGGATGTTAAACACCCTTTTTAGATTTATGTGGGCCACTTAACTAGGAAACTCACAATTCAAAGAGCAACATGGAACGTGCAGGTCAATCGACATGCAAAAGGCACTCAGGCGCAATTTTTCAGTCAGAGCTACTTTGTGTGAGCCCGTCCCAATATTTGTAGGCAACCGAGACTCACTCTTCCTAAGAAGGGTAAACCCAAACCTGAGCACGAGCAGGGATAAGAGGAACGAGAAAACCAGATGCCATACAAGTGTCATGTGGGCATTGTGTTCACGACTGTCTGAGACGAAGTAGCGGCAGCTTGACAGGTGTCACCTAAGCGCTTGATACAGTGGTGTTCAACGACTAAATTGCATGGTTCTAGAACCAAGCAAAGACATCAGACCGTTCAGGAGACTTTGCATGTTCATAGTGACGGCAATGTGGAGAGTTCGAAAATCGGAGCAGACTCTACTTACTTTCTTCACGCCCAGCCTCGAGGGATTATTTTCTGCTCTTCCTCCTAATTTTAGTAACCGCCGGGGCGAGACGGTGGTTAGATCGCGAATCTACTAACCGGGAGGTCCTTGATTCTAACCCTGCCTCTGCCTCTCGACCTCCCCTATCTAGGCTAAGGCAACCTGGCAGTATCCCAGCTCTCGTGTTTCCTTCGGGTGGCATGGCAGCTAGGCACCGAAAAAGTGCTACCTCTGAACGGTTTTAGTGGCCAAATACTTCGCCTATGTTTCACAGTACCCGTCCCTGCGTGTACCTACTTTCTCACTAAATGGTACTCATTCCAGAGTTGGCTTGGTGGTAAGGACAATGACTTTGTGACTCTTTCCCAAGGTTGGCTAGTGGGGGACATTTCCCTTTCCTTCACTTCACTCCTAAAACAGCATCTGGTAGTTCTGAAGGGGGTCTTCGCCTAGTTTGATTGGACCCTTGTGAATCTGACTTGATCTCAGTCTCTTGTGTCTGGTTGGTTCGTTGGGCGTATTCAATTCAACAGTTTTGTGGGTGATTGTTCTGTTGTGATTTGGTCGTTTTCTTCTTGCTTTGAGGTCTGGATTGGTTTCCTTGATTGGTTGATTCAGTGGTCTTGTTTTTCATAGTTTTCTTCCTTTGGTGCCATTAGTCCGCTGGTTGTCGTTAGGTTTCTTGATTGTCCATGTGGCCCAGAGTCCCGTTACCGTGTAGTTCTTTTGCTTGTGACGGCTGATAGACAGGGTCAGTTTCGATGCGTGGAATGCCACGCCTCGGCAAACTCTCGCTCCTGTTTTGTTCTTGCGTGAGCAAGTATTTGAACGTTGTTCCAATTGAACTTATGTCCTTCTCTGTCTTCGTGGATTGAGACAATTGATATTGGGTCATGCTTTCTGCTGGCAAGCTTGTGTTCGTGTATTCTGGTAGCCAGTTTTCTTCCAGTTTGGCCAACATAGTGTTTGTCGCAGTCGTTGCACTTAATTCTGTAGACCACGTTCGTTTTCTTCATTGCATCCAACCTTCTCTTTGGTTTCGAGAGAGTTATTCTCAACGTGTTTGCAGTAAAATATTTCTTGTGTGAACGTTATTTACGCGGACGTACGTAAGTCCTATTTCTCTCGCTATTCGGTCAGATCACTTTTTGGAGATTCCGAGAAATATTGCCAACAGCCTGATGGAAATCTTACCCTCTACCATCGACGTTGTTTTAAAACGTGCTACTTCCATTTCCAACGAATCGAAATGGCCGAAAGGGAAGGCTGTGAATCACTGGGATAGATCGCGCGTTTTTCAGGTTGCACCATGGTGGACGACATCTATGTTCCGTCGCTTATTTTTACGGTCAGGTGGCACAAAGCACGCTGGATCTGAGCGGTCTTGACTGGGACAGCCGTGCCAGTGTTTCGAACAGCTGCACTGGTAGAAAATGGAATCGATTAGTCTACCGGGTCACCAGACAAGTGACGTCAAACGTCGCTATCCCCTGACCGGCCGAAGTGAGCTTTTTTCTAACGAGCACCGGGCCCACCCGTAACGTGAGCAAATCGTCTGGTTCGGTGCGTGCGTATGTGAGTGAATGGTGCTTGCTGGGCTCGGGCTCGGGCTAAGATCTAGTCAGTGCTTAAAGTCATCCTCTCGTGCTCTAATTTCTGGATAAAACCAAATGACCTTAAGGCAAGCGTGTCTCCGTTAGAAAGAGGTGTTTAACCAAACCGATAAGATGGGATCAGAAGAGAATAGAAAACTTCAACCTGGAATCACACGTGAGTCTACCCAAGGCAACAACGAATATAACTCAGATAATCAAGATGAACATTCTCGTGAAAGGCCTATCAGCGTATCGATAAGACTTCATTTTTGGTTGGAAGGCATCGTTTTGTTGTGAATAAAGTTGGCGATGAGGTTAGGGAACTAGAAGATATCCGTTAAAACCTTCAGAACAGAAACGTAGCGACACAAAGCCTGGTTTTTGTTGACGCCATCAGGCTAAGTTGAAAACTGTTCAGCTGTAGTACCATTCCGGTGCCTAGCTGCCATGCCACCCGAAGGAAGCACGGGGGCTGGGATACTGCCAGGTTGCCCAAGCCTAGACAGGGGATGTCGAGAGGCAGAGGTCGGGTTCGAACCACGGACCTTGTGGTCAGTAAATTCGCGCTCTAACCACTTGAGCCATCAGGTTAATTTATTCAGTACCTTACATGAAAATGACCAGTGGTCACGTGTAATCTACTTTGCATACAAGTTCTTATGGAGAAGGTGTAACGGTAGAGACAAACATGATCAGTCACTCAAAAACAAACTGTCAAACAAAACTGAACTGCTGGGAAGTCATCTCAGCTTCGAAAGTCCTGTTAGCCTTTTTTAAACACAGAGTTCCGGTTCGCGTGATCGGGCTGATTTTTCTCAATAAAGATGATGTTAATCAGTCACTTTACGGAGAGGCGGACCGCAGCTTGTCTGTTTTAGGTAACGCCCCACTTGATCTCTGTTAACTCATGTTGATCGATAACGCATATTGTTTTCGCGTACACTTTCATGGGGACAAGTTTGTTGCAGTTTTCATTTACTCTGATCGGTGCAAGTATTCTTTGTTGATTCCGATGTGCCATCAAACAAAGATGTTCTCTGAAGATTTTCAACCAACAGATTTAGCTTATCGTGAACACAGTTATGATTACCTACGGGTTAGAATTCTTCAACGTCATAGTGTCTAAAGTTATTGCATCGAGGTGGTACGCAATAAAGTGGTAATAAAGAACCACATCGGATGGTCCCGTGTCGATCGGCTCCCCTGGTGAAGACCTCTCAGATAGAAGCCCCACTCCTCTTGTGAACTTGTTTTTTCTTCAAGCTACTTATGAAATGTTGATAGTATGAGGAGGCTTGAAAATTTACAATTATGATCTCGTGTGTGCTAACTGTCACTTGACACGACAACCAACAAGCAGGCGGGCAATAGGACACCCGATTCGAACCCCCCCCTCCCGATGGTTAGAAATGTTAAGCCGATGATCAGGGAGACGTCTTATTTCGTTTTGAAATGACTCCCGGGTTATTTCGTGCACCTGTTTGAGCAACAGCTTATTTCATTGGACCATGCACAACTATTTACCAATAAGTACACTAAACTTAACAAAAAATCAGAAATTCAAGACCGGCTTGGTCAGTCTGATTGGACTAGACCCGAATATTCCAACTGCTCAGCCTGACTACTGTCGAATCGCCGACAAGGACGGGTTGGGATCTAAGCTTGAACCCGAAATATAAGTTGTGATCAGTTTCAAAACAAATCTCAGCCAAGTGGAAATCTTTGCCTCTGCTTATGTCCGTCAGTTGGGCTCGGCTAAAACCAGTTGTTCGGTCCTCCAACTAACGGCGTATGACTAGGTTTCAAGATGATGTAACAACTAGTCATTCCAATAAAACTCGAAACTTCAAATCATTCGCTCGTCAGTCGAGAATGACTGCCTTGTAATGGTGTTAGTTCAAACCTTACCGATGGACTAAACACATAGCCATCACCACACTCTCGTTCATTTTAGACTTTTGGTGCCATTTGTAAGCCAACTTTACCATGTCGGTCATTCTGCTTGAAAGCGTATTGTTTTTCCCTGGGAAGCTTTCTAGACCGCGCATTCGAACTTGACTAGGTCATATCTCATTAGACGACAATCTTGGATACCATGTAGTTTAGCTGAGCCGTCCTTGAACGGATTGGTTGATTCTTCCCACCCGTAGTAGACATCGTGGCCGAAGAAATTCCCGCAATGTTATCCCCTGTCCTAGCAAATGTCAAAGCTTCCATTTCATTCATCACTATAGCACTCGACGACCTGGCAAATTTCTAAATAGTGGAACTTAGCTATTCTCGTTCCTAATTCCATTGGGTTCCACTTCGTGGGAAACGTAGACATCCTGTTTGTTGACTTTCCAACCGGCCGATTATCTGCTTCATAAGAACCCATAAATTTCTCTTGCTTCAATTGACTTCATTTCGTGACTTTTTTGTCTTCAGTACCTGTTGGGAATTCCTGACTTCCTTCAAAATGGTTACAAACAAAACCTTCGTTCATTAGAGAGTAATTGAAGGTTGTATCATCACACTGATTCCAGCTTTGAAATATCCAAGGCAATCTCATGTGTTTTCATTCCGGGTAAGCAGCACTAATACGGGCCAGAATAACGAGGCCACTTGTTCAATCTGAAAACCAACTGTTGAGCGATTGGCTAAACGCACAGCTCCTTTGTGAACGGTCCCCAGGTTAGCCACGATGACTGATGCGTCATCGCATCACGGAGCTTGCGACACCGATAAAATAATACAGTTATTTCGAAACAGTGGGCTCCCATGACAACTTTGAAAAAGTAGATATCCCCTGAGCAGACCATCTTCTTCGTGAATGGAAAATACATATCTCCAGGTCGGATGACCCCGATACAGTGGCCACTTCGTTTCCCACACAGAGAAATCTTCCGAGGGGCACGACTAGTGCTGTTAAACCAGTAGAAACACGCTGAATGGAACAGGGTCATGAAAGATCAAAAGGATTTTTGCAAGAGCAATGTAATCAGGATCAGCCGAGTAGACCTTTAAAGAGGGAAGGTGTGTAACGGTGGATACTACTGATGAGGCATGCGAGTAGTATGTCTTCTCGTAAATCCGCTTCGCGTCTCCTGAAAAGTGAGATCTGTTACGGAATTTGTGGAGTCGCTTTGTAGCATTCGCTTGCATTTGAGTAACGGTCAATGAATATCCAGGAAAGTTTAGGAAGACGCGTCCAAGGAGAAGATGGATATTCAGTTTTGTAAACAAGATGCATATGAGAGTTTTGCTCCCCTGTCCAATAGTCTGTAACTGTTAAGTTGGTGTTTCTCTAATAAACAACTCCGCAGCGAAGGCCTTCCTTCTTCGTCTGACGAGCCAACGATTCTGGACACAAACTGGATCTGGGTTTGAAGATCACATGATTTTTTCGGTCCACGTGAGCACCTTTCGTATGTTTCAGGATACGGTGAACTGGATTGGGCTCGAAAGACGTGTTCGTTGCCTAACATGAACCGTGTAGCTCATCAGAGCTAAGTAATCCGAGAGTTTAAACACGCTGTTAGGGAGATATACTGTATTGCAAATTGTTAAGTCACAAATAAGCACAGTTTTTCAAATCAAAAGTCACGGGCTGGGAAATGATCATGCTACAAGAAAACAGAAATTCACAGTTGCACAACATTATTGTCGTTGGTCTATCACAAAGTAGTGAGATTTTGTGTAAAAAATTAAGTGCGAAGTGAACGGATTGACTGGAAAGCTTAAGGAACTCGTTACGTCTGAGGAAAAGTTCGTTCTAAGAAGCCACATGTCAGGCCGATCAGCCTACATTGAATTTTGGACAGCTATAAACGATTATGGTGGACTGAGCCCACTGCATTGCCCCATCGTGTCTTACTATGTAAACAGCTGAAGTCGCTAATCGACCAATCAGTTGTCCTGTTCAAGTGCTCAGACCAAAGAGTCTACTCATGTGCGTACGGTAGTTAGTTTACAGCTGTCTGCTTCGTGGTGACGCTGTTTATGTCTGTGTTGTCACAAGGTGGATGAAATCCTTTGGATAAGCTATTACCACTTCCGGATTTCGTGCGTTTAATCAGGCAAGCACCGTCCTCCAGTTTCCGTCAACCGCATGTTCTACATGCACATTTCGCTAAATGCATTCATTCGTTTGTTCGGTTTTGGCGGGAAACTAAACGGAATCCAGCTTAAACTCTCACATGTGATATTCTTCTATAACTGGATGTATTTTAGAGGCCGAAATTCGAAATGTCACAGCTTATTTCCTGAGGAACATACTACTCGCGGGGTTGCTGAATATTTTTCAACAAGTCACGATTGGTATCGTCATTCATGGGGATCAACAGGTAGGTGTGGTCCCTGAGTTTCTATCAGTTTTGTCTGCTACTTGAATGTCCTCACCTTGAAGTAACGAAACGAGTGTGAAACAAAAGTCATTTTATTGAAGTTACTCAACGCAATACTTCCGTTTGTTCAAGAATAATCCATGATTTTGGCCTCATAAGCGCTCGGGAAGTCTGTATATAACGCAACCATCCCTAGGAGTAGTGAAAAATCGAACTTATTTCCATCAAAATAATATCTATATATTCTCTCAACAAAAACAATAAGATAGTAAGGGAAAACTGTATTTCAAAGAGTACAGTCTCCTGATTTTCAGGGCTTCCTAGCTGTTTCTTAAATTTAATTATTTTGGCAATAATTGGGAGCAGACTAGCGAACCACGGGAGGAAATTGGGTTTTCCCACTCCTGTTCACCTATTAATGATACACTTAAACAAACTGTTCAAGTATGCTTCAAAAATGGCGAAATTTAACAGTATATCTCGACAACTATGAAACAATTGAGTAGCTTTTTACTATCTCATTGAATGGGAACATCATTGGCTTACGGTTATCTATCCTTTCAATATAAAAATATGCGAACTAAGGTCCTACTTTGCTAACCTACGCGGCTAAACAATAGGTAACTTTCAACAATATCGGATTTCTTCAGGCTTCACTTCCTCACCGACATTGTCCACGACATTATCGACCTCGGTGTCATTATCTGATTAATTTAGAATGAAAATTGTGCCAAGTGGCAATTCCGTGGTTTCGAGGATGCAATTAACTTTCAAACCACAGTTATGTGGATAAAAAAACTCCACCGCTTACCGTATGTTCTTCAGAAAGAACCTCGATTTAAACAAATCGGTTTCCGCCTAGTTTTTTACGAATTCCTCTCCGGCTAAGGCAGTTTACCTGTTCAGTCTTGAAAATCTTACAGAATTATTATACCCGAAAACTGTCTTGACATTATACAATCTCACGGACCGATTCACAACGCGGACGCGGGACATTGCACGTATCTTGAGTGGTAAATGGCCACTATAGGTCACACGATCTACATTCCAAAACGGATTATAAACTCATTCACTAATGATGGCGCGCACTTTTACCAGTTTGCAACTCAGAATAAGCTGTCTTGAAACAATGTTCTTTGCACACGCACGGTTTCCATGATGGGGGCAGCACACAATCCCACTACCCTAATCTTACCAATGTTTTTGACGGTCCGATCGTCCACTTTGGCATTGTGTTCTGATCAATAGATATTTTGTCAGTGTGGCCAATCTAAGCCGAAAAGCCGAGAAGCACGGTGCAGCTGTTTCACCTTTGCTGGGAATTATCAGCCGCGCGCATCTCATGAAACTCGGAGTTTCGAATATGCCACCTTTCGGCCAGTGGTTGAACACTTAAGCGTTTGGCCACAAGCGGCTGACCAGCTAGGGGACTAGCTCTCACTTAGACTTGTTTTGTGAACGGAAAGGCTAACTGCGTAGGTATAGCGTTCCGCTGTGGTTGGATCACCGAAAATGTCGAATTTCTACCGAAAGTCTCGCATAATTATCACAACAAACGGATGCAATGGCACTAGAGCCACCGTTGTCACCATGTTTCAGAGACGAATGAAAACAGTATGATTTTGGATTGCAAGCGACTCAACTCCGGGATAAATGTGTTCGATAATGTTCTGTCAATCAAACTGCGCTCATATTGATGGACTCCGTAAACCGTCTTCCGCCCATCAAAGGAGGAAAATCTGTGACCGAACGGGTTGACATTTTATATACTCGAGCAGGTGAAGACATTCATTAGTGCCCTCTCCACGAGAATGGCATCGGAGATGTTGGCACAACTAAGCCAGTGGTTCTTAACCAAGGTTGTAATTGGTTGAGAGTTGTGGAATTTACCTTCATTCTGGCTCTTGGCATTCTCCCGAAACCTGTTCGACAGATTCGACACTAATGAGATCACGGTGAAGAAGTTGAAACAAATGTCACAGGTACCAGTGGCCCAATCTTACTGTCTTTGTTCTATTTTTGGAAACAGAAAATTTGATGCATAGTTCACAGGTGTGCTAAAGGCAACAAATTTTCTGGGTAAACTCGATTTAACCGACTATTTTGCAGCTGGGACACAGTTGCTTGATGTTTTTGCTGAAGACTACTCACAAACCGTTCTGTGAGAACGATACCTAAAGTTGCTTTTCGTATTGGGCTGATATGAAAACGTTGCTTCATGAACAATGAACAGTGGCAAGCGGTGAGATACTTTTGGCTAGGATGAGGAATACTTGGAACTGAAATACTGAAAATTTTGTCTGACGTCCAAATCCCAATCGAGGGAAAAAACAGCACGATGCTACAAATGCCATTCCAGAGGGGACGCACTGCCGGCTTCTCGTATCAACTGTATGACGTGTGGATGCTCAAAGAGCTCTAAAGTCAGTTTTCTAGAAGGCATTCTCTGCGACCATCTCCCGAAAACTGAGAAATTGTGATGAGCAACGAGGTGGCCTTGGTAGGGCGAATCCGGTGTGCTGATGACACAAAGGAAACTCGTGCTAATACCGCCATACAGATCAAGCTTAGTAACGCTTAGCACTGGTTATCCGTTTGTGTGTGTCTTACGAGTGTGGCGGGCCACCAGACCACTTTTTGCATGCACTGCAGTTCACAACTGTTCACTTGTCTCCACTCAAAATAACAGTTATGAGCCACCAGTTGGCTGTCCACCCTCCGGGCTCATTCCCTCGGATTTATATCAAGAACAGGGCGTTCAGTTGGAGCTACATGCGGCCTAGCACTAACCGCATGTGACATTGCCTATTGTGCGCGGAGTTCATCCGTGTAGTTCGATGTGAAAGGCCAAATTGAAAACGAATGCCAACATACCGGACTCTAACTCGGGTTGCACCAACACATTGTACGCATTCCTGGTCTAAACTGTTAAGTTAGAAAATAGCCCGATACCCAGATAATCGCCACCCTCAACTTCTGAGGTTCAGTAGCTTTTCCTCATTGGAACACACTCTCCGTCAGTTCTGGTTCACCGAAAGCCAAACGAAAAGCCGCATTTATCAAGTTCATTCCTAAAGGGGAACATTGTGAGCCAAAGATTTCAAAATGTTACGATTCCACGACGGATTCATGCCATGAAGGCGACAAAAACTTGACACTCACGCCTTACTGCTAGGTGCTTATGGGGTCGAATCAACCATATCTCCGTGATCATACGAAAACTTGTCGATTTTCAGTGCAACTATTGATTCACTGGTTCTCTTAAAACTGCCCCTGCAGGCTTCTCCTACCGAAGTGGTTCACAACAGTGCGTGACATCAAGTCGCACTACGGGCTCATATTGTGCACCAAGTTGAGAACGAACATGGTGACTGGTAGCTGGTATACATGGTCACCGTCTTGTGATAGACAGGTTTAATATAGCGTCCCACTCCAAAGAACAACCGGCGATTTTACCGGTTGGCTGCTTAAATATGACTCAGGCTAGGAATGGAACTTGTGCTTTGCAAGGGTGAATGTTGCACTCCGAACGCGCACTTATGAAACGAACAGTAAGCACGCAGCTGTCCGAATCAGGTTCTGTGAGTATCGGCATAAAAACGGTACATACAGTACGGACACGTTTAGAAGTGTTTGATACGGGCAGCTGTTTGTTCCTATTTGCATAGTGGAAAAAACGGATCGTAGATCCCCTGAAAAGTTTGACCATCTAAACCTGGCTGACTTCTACTACCTGAAATAAATTCCAAACGGAATATTCCACGGAACCTTATGAACAAAACCGCCTGAATGCACAACAGGCGGAATGTGGCAGGTGAGTCCCGGCTACTTTTGGAAACAAATAGTGAGTTTGCGGGTACATGTGTATTATCAATCTGCATCGGAAACAATCGATGGTATGAGACAATCATCTACAAGTTTTCTTAGAGTGGGGTTTTCCAGGGCCGCAGCAACACGCTCCTTGTCCGCCAGTTGTTTGTTAATTTCCTCTTCGGAGATGTGTGTACCCGGAGCGATGGAGACCTTAATCTGAAAGAAAGAAATACAGCTAATGTATCGGTTAGCTACAAAAGGACTGTAAACAGGAACATTCAATGAACGGGAGAACTGCATCTGAATAGATGAAAAGTGTGGGGATCAGCGATCACTGATCTGGGGGTGTGAAAGCAGGCAAGTGAGAGCGAACAGACTCTTGATATGTCACACCGTGGGTAACGACCACACGGAGATTAAACGCAGTCTATGGGTCAATACCACTGACTCGAGCGGAACACGGATGATAGGCGGATCGTTCCCCAGCGCAGATTAACCTGGTTTGTTGGCCGTAAGACATGTACCTAAGGGTACGAATTGCGGCAGCCACCACAGACAACTTAGGATCGGGAGAGGATAGATGTATGCAAGAAACTCTGACTTCATCATCATCATCAGCTGTAAGAAACCGTGTACTTGTCGTACAGTGGTTGTAGCTGCCACAGTTTCGTCCGCCGATGATTTGGGGAGGTGAGGTAGGTAGCTGCGCATTGGAGGCGCGAGCTGCGTAAATGCACCACTGTCAATGGGCTGTTACGTCGGGGAATTGGGAAGGGGGCTATGCATTGAAGGCAATAGCTTGGATGCATGAGCGCCATTGAGGGCGCGATTGGGCCATGTCTGACAATGTCTCTAACCATTGATGTGGCCCGTCTCGGGGTCCCCATCCAGGAAGACGGCAGTGACCAGCGCAGCTGAGTTTGCTGGTAGTGGCTTTTACACTTCGCTGCCAAGTCATTGTTTGACCGCCTCTGGCTCGTTTCCACCCTTCACGTGGTTGTGCGAAAAGAACCCTTCGAGGAAGTCGGTCGACTGGCATGCGTAGCACGTGGCCAAGCCAGCGCAACCTATGCAGTGTGATCAGTTCATCTATCGAGGGTGAGTTATTCCTCCCGAATACCATTCGACGTACTTCAGCATTGCTGATCCGGTGTTCCCACCAGATTCGGGCAATGCTCCGGAGACATCGGTGGTCAAACACTGAAAGTCGTTTGACGTCCTCGGCGCGCAGCGGCCAGGTTTCTGATCCGTATAGTAATACGGAGCGCACAGCAGCATTATAAACTCGACCCTTGACGGATAAGCTGATGTCACGCCTACGCCACAGGTGACGCAGGTTCACAAAAGCTGCTCGGGCCTTCCCAATTCGGATGGAAATATCATCTTTCGCGAGACCACCGGGACTAATACAGCTGCCCAGGTAGACAAATTTGTCTACTACCTCAATCGGTTCACCCGCAAGCACTAGGCTAGGGTTCGGGCCCACCCAGTCTTGCACTAGCACTTTACACTTTGCAGGTGTGAAGCGCATGCCGAACCGTGAGGCGGAATTAGTTAGATTATTTAATATTCTTTGCATTACCACGGCGTCAGATCCAAGAAGAGCTATGTCGTCTGCATACTCGATATCTGTAAGCGGACGCCCCGGGAGCGCTTCGACCCCACAGGCAGTAGAGGCTGATAATGAGTCTTCCATGATCGTATCAATGACGAAATTGAAGAGGAAAGGTGAAAGAGGACAGCCCTGTCTGACACCACTTGATGTGGTGAACTCAGAAGAGAGCTTCCCGTAGACCTTCACACGGCCGCGGGAGTTGGCGTACAGCGCCTTAAGAAGGGTCAAGAATTTAAGGGGGACACCTTTGCTCCACAGACACTGCCATAGTGCCTGGCGGTCTACAGAGTCAAAGGCAGCCTTCAGATCGAGAAACACAACCATTGTTGGTTGCTGGAAGCAGTGTCGCTGTTCAAGAATCTGTCGGAGGGTGAAGATATGATCGATGCATCCTCTTGCAGGACGGAACCCAGCTTGGTTTTCACGGATTTGTCTCTCCCTGTGTTCAGTTAACCTTCGAAGGATAAGACCAGAGAGTACCTTCGATGCCACAGCTAACAGGCTGATGCCACGGTGGTTTTCGCACAGCGTCCGCGTACCCTTTTTAAAAATTGGGATAACTGTCGACATACCCCATTCTGCAGGCACCTTCTCTTCGTTCCATATAGCACCAGCAAGCTTTGTCAGATGGGTCACCAGGGATTCTCCGCCTTCTTTGAAGAGGGCTGGATAGAGACCGTCCGGTCCTGGTGCCTTCTCACGTTTTAGTACGGATAGTTCGTACTTTATTTCTTCTTCCGAAGGACGATCAAGGTTTACATTCCACTGGCCCGTATGCATTATCTCCACAGGCTGTGTTGCAGGAGGCCAGCTGAACTGCTCTTCGAAGTGTTCGGCCCATCTTTCCAGTCGACGTTTTTGGGAGTGAATTAATGAGCCGTCTTTTTCACTTATCGTTTCGCTGACCGTTGTTTTCCTGGGACCAGTCGATCGTATCAGTTGATATAGGGCACGGCTGTTTCCCGTAGCAAAAGCCTTCTCCATCTCTCGAGCTTTCGATTTCCACCAGAGCTCTCGGTCTTTCCTTAGGCTCTTCACTATTTGGCGTTTAAGGGATTTGCGTGCGCCGTCGTACGCGTTGCCTGCTGGTATGGATTTCCGGGCATCAATCATGGATAGCGACCTCGCCGATATCCAGTGGTTTTGTGGTCGAATCGGGGAGGTTGGACAGACAGCACTGAACGCCGCTAACATGGCTTCTTTCACATTTTGCCACGCTTCATCTACATTCGCATTGCCAGTGCATGTGGAGAGTTGTTGGGCTAACTTAGATCGGTACTGTTGAGCTATGGTTGATCTTCGAAGATAGTGGATTGGCATGCTTCTTTCTAGTTTGCGAGGGCCTGAAGGGAAGCGAAGTGTCAGGCGTGCACGCACCATGGCGTGATCGGAATCAAGTGGAGTGCCCCAAAAGGAACGGCAGTCTTGAATTGTGGCTCTCCACCGGTAGCTGATGGCCACGTGGTCCAACTGGGTCCACGGTTGATTTGCAGTTGGTGGCCGCCAGGTCACGCGATGCGAACGCTTATGTTGAAAGTTCGTACTTGCCAGAAACAGTTCATGGTCAGCACACAACTGAAGGAGTCGATCTCCGTTGTCTGTGCGGCGAGCATCGACTCCAAATCGACCGCCCAAATGTGATTCCAAGGAGCTCAGTCGACCTACTTGAGCATTCATTTCGCCTGCAAGGATCATAATATCGGTGCTTTTTGCCTGACGAATGAGCTCGGATAGTTCTCGATAAAAGGTATCCTTCTCAACATCAGAACTGCAGTCCGTTGGGGCATAAGCCGACACTACAAACAGGCACCGCTTTTTATGCCGAGAGGCATTGAGCTTGATTGAACTGGATAATCGGACAGCGCAAAGCCGACTGTTCACTGGGATCCAATCCAGCAAAGCGCGTTCAGCTCTGGGCTGAGTGCAACTCCCACGCCACATAGTCCACGAGTCAAATTCTGACTTAACCAGTTAGTTACGTCGATCAGAACAGTCTTATACATTCACTGGGTTACATCTGCCCTGCGCTCTGCCTAGCACATTGAAAAACTCAAACCATTCGGCTCAAGTGAGGTTCTCGGCCTGAGAAAGTGTATCACTGGACTGGTTCATTCGGGTTAATATCCTGTGGTCGGCCTGCAGTATCGGTAGCCTGCCTAGCCAAATCGTGGTGGGCTGGCCTTGGTGGTGGTCATTAACTGAGCTTAATCGGGTTGATTGTGGTTCCAACAGCAAGTGAGCCACACCACTGCCAGCGCACACCCGGCTGACAGCCTAAACTTGTGGCTGGGCTGGACTAGGGCCAGCGTGAGCTGAATTAACTCGTAATTATCCGCATTAGTAACAAGCTTCTAAACGGCGAAACAGAGAATTGCGGTTCGATCGACCGAAAAAGAGGCTAGAGTTGCACTAAAAGACTGAAGGAAATATGTCTCGAACAATTCACAGAAAGACCCATCCCAACCGAGCCCCCTTGTTGTCAAACTGGCAGTTCGGATTTGGAAGTCCCTGAAGACAAAAAAACTAGACTACTGGAGAGCACTTTGAAAATATAGAACCAGTCTTGACAGCATTGTGACCTCTGAAATTACACAGGCTGTAAAACACTATGGACCACGGGCGCTTATTTAGCGATTCCCAGGAGAGATGAGTCTAATCCGTTTAGGGAGTAAGTTGTTCAGAAACCGAGTGCAAGAAATTCACAAATGTAAAACGTCCGTTCCCGGTCTGTCAACAGTAAATAAATAATAAACAATAATTCAGCTGTAACACCCTTTCGGTGCCTAGCTGCCATGTCACCCAAAGGAAGCACGAGGGCGGGGATACTACCAAGTTGCCCAAGCCTAAACAGGAGTAGTTGAGATGCAGAGGTCGGGTTCGAATCACGGACCTTCCGGTCAGTAAATTCGCGGTCTAACCAATGAGCCACCTCGCCCCTATGTAAGTAGAAGATATAAGTGTCGCTGATTAGAGCTCCAGATAGTTCAGTGGTTAAGGTGTAAATTCACTGACCGGATGGTCCGTGGTTCGATCCCAACCCCAGCATCTCGACTGCTCCTTTGTAGGCTTGGGCAACTTGGCAGCATTTCAGTCCACGTGTTTCCTTCTGGTGGCATGGCATCTAGGTACCGAAAGGGTGTTACAGCTGAATGATTATCTATTTTATTTTCTGAATAGTGGGTAACAGTCATACACAGTTTGAATGACGGAAGAACCAATGAGAAATGTGCTTCACTTAGAACATGAGAATATACAGTTCTAAGTGTCGTTGGTTTTTAGGAAAACGGATAACATACAACCGGAGACCTCTTGTGAGCATGAGTAAATGAAGTGAACTGCGCAGTCTTGAACAGTTGGGGCTTGCGAGAAATTTGACAGGTACAGGAGAGACGATTGCACCCGGGTCATGTAGCTTGGGATAAAGGCTAAAAGAACAAATCTGTGGCACCTGGTAGAAGTGTTCAATTTAAAGTGACGAGTTACACGGGAAAACGACGGGGCAAACAACCAACATGCTCTCCATTTCGTACCTCACAAACGACAAAACTGTATCTAGTTTGCGGCTCACACACTGGCAGATGGGTGCGTGTCACAGACTGGCGGGGAGTAAGAGCTGAATTACATCATGTTCCGCTAGAACGGAACGGATTACTGAAGACAATTCCACAATGCCCGAAAACGACTGACATCGAAGTCGCATCAGAGAGACCACCAAGGCTCTGGGTAAAATCAACTAGCGATTGAAATCAACGACGGCAGACGACGCTTGAGCATTGTCGCGAGTGCCAGAAGCAGAGGCAACAAACCATCCAAAGCAACCAGTTAGCATTAAATATCGCGATATTCCTCGTAGTTCTGCACTCACTTGTTCGTAGTATAGTTATTGCGTTCCTGATTAATCAGTCTTTTTCCGTCACTAAGCCATTTGATACCAAGGTTGCCGTTAGTCACCAAACCGCTGCATGTTAGTCGCGATTTGTGTGAAAACCAGTAATGAAGAGACAGAATCTTAAAAATCCTTAACTTGCAGTTACCTTTGTTTATTAGGCTCACAGCTGAATACCCCTAGTGTGTAAATGCTGCAGGAACTGGTAATTCAGGTTTTGTGTAAGGTCTCACCTTGAATCGACGAGGCAAAGATCTGGTTAGCTTGACTTTGATCGCCAGACCAATCAGTGTGGCCAAACTGCAAGCAGGAATGGTTGGGGTGAATTGGATCGAAACAAGGTTTTCCGAGTCCTTCACGGAGACGGCGGTTTCGGAAACCACACCCAGTGCCTCAAGGCTATATGGGTGTTCGGGGTCACGCACTTCGCGAATGTGTTCTAGAAGGACAACAGAATATAGAACGGAACCAGTAAAGCGAAGTACACTCATTTTCAAACAAATTTGGTTTTGCGAGAGACTCACCTAGAACCCAGCTGAATCTCTCGTTTGAGATGTTTCCAGACAATTGAACGTGCTGCACCAGACCGCCTCATGTTCTATTTGCTACGACATTCGAGATATCGCGATACATGTATATTCGTAACGCACTACTCATAAGGTTGCTGAAAATTCGTCGACAGTCCACGACCGATTTCGCCCTTCTTGGGGCTCATCAGGTAGGGGCAGTCCACGAGTTTCCGTCAACCTTATGTTCTAATTGAAACCAAATTGCACGGAATTAGCGAAATACACTCATTTGCGAACAAATTTGGTTTTACTCACCTGGAACCCAGCTGAATCTCTCGTTTGAGATATTTCCAGACACAGTAAAGCTTACCAAGTCATTATTAGGGACCTGTGCAGCTTACTAACACTATTCGCCCTTGGGTTCGGACCACTGGGGAAATCCAGGCCTAATTCAAATCACTGGGCAACCGCAATAAGGTGACTGAGTGAGTGGGAAGCAGCTCATTGAAAGCCATCAAATAAAAAATGGGCGAAAGTTACACCCTTAGGCCTGAGTAGGAAGGATAAACGCTTATGGAGTAGAGCGTAAGTAATATCATTTTGTATCCAACCTTTAGCCTGAACAGCATAAACAATGGTGTAAACAGCTGATCTATCGGAGATGAGTTGCCTTTCCTGAAGACCACCTGGCGTACCTCGGTAGTATTGATCTGATTATCTCACTAGAACTGCGCAACGCTCTAGACAGACCGACGGTTAAACGCTGAGAAATCGTTCAGCTGTAGCACCCTTCCGGTGCCTAACTGCCATGCCGCCCGAGGGAAGCACGAGGGCTAGGATACTGCCAGGTTGCCCAAGCCTAGACAGGGGATGTCGAGAGGCAGAGGTCGGGTTCGAACCACGGACCTTCCGCTCAGTAGATTCGCGCTCTAACCACTTGAGCCACCTCGCCCTGACACTGAGGTCTCGCGAAGATCTCCCGAACACACAGGCCACGTCTCCGATCCAAAGAGTGCCACATATGGGAACTCTGCATTGCAAATTCCACCTTTGAAAATCGATCTGGCATTATGTCGGTGCCCAGAAATGTCGGGTGTTTGCAAGCGCCTCCATTGCCCTCCCGATTCAGGAAGTGAGAGAGAAAATGAAATCTCAGTGAAATATTACAAAGGGTAGAATTATTCGTTAGGACCTGACCGTCCTAACAGATTTCACCCCTCACGGATCCACAGGAACCCATACAGCTGTTCAACTAGTCAGACTCATCTGCTGCATTTAATGGCCAATCTACGAGCATGAGGTTTGAGTTTGGTCCAAAACGTACGTTATAGTAACACTTTGGACTTCATAAATGCGAAGCGCATTCTAAACCATACTACAGGATCTGCTTATTAGGAGTGATTTGCATTTCTAAAATGTGATCCAAGAGGAGTCAAAGTCGGTGAGCGAACGCGAATGCCGGACGCATTGCGATCGGTCATCAAAGTGTTCAGCCTGTCGTCCAAAACGACGTCTCTGTAAATGAATTGAGGTCCCGTCCTTTTCGAAGATCGTTTCACTGACACTCATCCGACTCTGATCAGCTGGGACAGGGTGCGACTGTCTCCCGCTGCAAAAGCTTTCTTCATTTCTTGTTCAGGGGCAAGATGGCTCAAGTGGTTAGAGCGCGAATTTACTAACCGGAAGGTCCGTGGTTCGAACCCGACCCCTGCCTCTCGACTTCCCCTGTCTAGGCTTGGGCAACCTGGCAGTATCCCAGCCCTCGTGCTTCCTTCGGGTGGCATAGCAGCTAGGCACCGGAAGGGTGTTACATCTTAACGATCTTTTTTCGTTTCTTGAACTTTCGCAATCAACTGCCGTTCTTTGTCAGTCCTTGGGCTCTTCGTTATTCGGCGTCTGAGGATTTTGTGCGCGCGATCAGTCATTTGTCGGTGGCATGGTCTTCCTAGGTCCTATCACAGCTACTGATCGTGACGTGATCGTGTTTACTGAAGTGTGCCATCGACGTCGGGCAGATGGTCTTAAGAGCTGTGAGTATAGCCCTCACCATCCACAAATCATCGTTGAAATCGGTACTAATACCATTGTGCCTGTCGAGTTTTCGGAGCTTCTAAGTCAAATCGACTCAATATTGTTGAGCTCCATAGACGCTTTGTGATTGATAAACTGAATGAATTTTCACCTACCGGCATTCCTAAGGAAAAGCGAATAGATACACAGGCCCGCATAATGTTGTGCTTAGAGTCGAGTGGTGTACTAAAAAATGTACAATAATCTCGCGTCAAAGCACACCACTGGTGATTGCCACATGGTCCACGCTGGTTCAGCGATTGAACACCTGCAAGAGCGGGTGACAATTTCTGGTTGCCAAGACAGAGGGACAGGGTTTGTTTGAAGTACCCTACCTTGGGCCTCTGATTTAAAAGTCTGGTCCACAAGGCAGGGGAGGACGTAGGGTTTGTTCGGGGATCCTTGCCACAGCCACTGACTCAAAGTCAGAACCGTGAGACAGCGGTTGTTAGGCTTTTCTTGAGGGAACCTTCCAGAAGGCAATAGCTTAATGATCCCACCCACTTGAAGGAGGTTGACCTGGCCCGAGAACGCAGGGAGTAAGGCATATTTGTTTGACTACTAATGCGACTGCGCACAGCGGGTATATATTGAGCAGCACCAGACTCGAAGTTTAAAAGCATTTCAGCCGTACTGAGTGATGGATCTGCGGTCACGGTGAACCGTTGGGCGGTTGGAGTGTGTAGTTTTTAGAAACAACAATTTCCAAACCACCATTTCTCAGCAACATCGCTGCTCCCGGTCGGTGAAGGTGGCACTTCACTGGGAGAACAGTGACTTGTCTTTCTTTGTCGGGCTGCTTCTCACTGACCCTATCGATATGCCTGGACCTTGGGGAACTGAGTTCCAGCCAGATTAGCCCACTGGAGCCGGCACACCGTGAGGTGGTAGATTTAAGTCAGGTCGCTAAATCTGTTAATTTCAAAGTGACAAAGCTGCTGCGAAAGACAAGTGGTCTCAAAACTGACCTGCGGACCTCAGTTCACCTACTTTCAAGCAATGGATTCTTCATTTCGTGGAGGCGATTGACGAACTACGAATGGAACATGATCACAAAAGATTCTCAGATACATGTGGAGAACACAGCAAGCACAATAACGTGTTGAAGCATACCGAAAACTTCTTGAGCATCTATGGGCTCTCTCAGACCGTCCCATGCGTTAGCTTGTTCAACGTGGGCGAAGCCGTTGAATTTTGGCGTCCGCTTAGGGAGCTGAAGGACGACCGGGTTGGCATTCATCGAGGTAAAATAAACAACCAGCAGAAGGCTGAAATAAGACGATAGGTGGAGTGGATGGTAAGATAGTCTAGTAGGCAACCTTCTTCACGAATGAAATGATAGGATTCAAGTGTTGACCTATGACGTGTCCTAGCAGAACAGTGGCTGCTAGGCGTGGCAGCTGAAAAGAATGAGTATGTCACGTTCGTGTGCACCATGTGATTCACTACTGATCAGCTGGTAGCTCACTGTCATTGGCAGTTCCTAGCATCTCAGGAACAACAATTGTATAGATTGTCAAGGCGGCGGCCGGCAACCAACTTCAATGTGGTCATGGAGACAGCCAACCCGGAGTAGCCGGATGCTAACTCACAAGGGTATTCCCTAGGTTACCTGGGCCAGTTAAACTTGACCACATCACACGTTTTATTTAGCGAAAAAGTAGCATATATGAGAAGCAAAACCCAGTATCCAGCCCTCGTGCTTCCCTCTGGTTGCATAGCAGCTATGCACTGAAAGAGTATCCTGGCTGAATGAGTATATGTTGAGTGAACGCTGATCACACGTCGCAGATTCGTAGAAGTGTGAATAAAAAGCAATGCAAGAGTTGCGAGTGGCGAACGACATGGGGGTATTCCAGATTAAGAGGTGCTAATCTACAAACTGATGACATAAGGTGCCTATGACCTATGATAAACAGGCGCACTCCAGTCCAAGGCAAAAACGTTGTCAGTTTAAGACGTATATTATGGTGGTCTTAGCTGGAACGGCTGGCCATGGCTTCTGAGAGGTAGACACTGCATAGATTTGGTGTCCTCGGAGAGAGATGGAGTCGACTACGAACAAATTTGGAATTGTGATTACTTCATAGTCTTTGGGACACAGCAAGAATTCGTTATGCTTTCATTGTTTGCCTAACTCACAGAACGTAGTGATTAAGCAAAATACTCGTTGCCGTAATTGTGGTCCAGATGCCCAAATAACTATTCATACATATTGCCTTTCATTCTTCCGAGTCGTTTAGCCTCGAAAGATGAGCCGAGCACCCTGGACAACTTTTGTACTCCCTCTGCCCCCCCGGGGCCACACTTCTGATTTATAAAGCCGTATAGATCGCACTGCCACAGTGTACACTCCGCCCTTGATGGATAAAATGATGTCACGCTGATGTCGGAGGCTGGTAAAAGTTGTCCTAACCTTCCCGATTAGTGAGGTATTCTTGATAACAGCACGTCCACCGGGACTAATACAACTGTCTACGTAAAAACTATCTACCAGGTCGACTGGCCCGTCTGTAAGCACGAGGTTTTGGTTTGATTCCATGCTATCTTGTAACAGTACTTTGCAACTAGCAGGTTAGAAACGCATGCCGAACGGTGTGGTGGAATCATTTAATTACTTAGAATGAGTCGCGCGACTCATTTTAAACATGCGCATGGTTGAAAGCTCTGAGCCAAGGACATCAATATCGTTCGCACCCCCAATATCTGTTAGTGGACGTCCCGAGAGCATTTCAATCCCCAAAATCTGTAGAGGTATGCAGAGAAATTTCAACCGGCACACCAATGAAGAAGTTGAACAGAAATGGAGGTCTTGTCTAATACTCCAGGATGTGGCGAACTCAGGCGGAAGTCTGTCGCACACTCGTACGCGCCAACAGGAAATCGTGTACAACACCCTCATAATGGATATATATTCGGACGGGGTACTTTTAATCGCCAAACACCGCCAAAATATCTGACAATCGACAGATCCGTCGGGTCAAAGTGGCCTTCGTGTCAAGAAAGACGACTTTTGAGCGGCGTTGCTTTAGATAAGGTAAAGATGTGGTCGGAGCATCCTTGGCCAGGGCGAAACGCAGGACACTAGATCGATTTGAGCAAAACACTGCCAGAGAGCACCTTGGATGTGATGGATACCACGATGATGCTATGGTGACTTTTGTACGACGTTCTTGTGCCAAACCTTCAGCGGTGGGGTCATCAGACTAACAGTGTGGGAGTCGATTCATGCACAAACCAAACCCGAACTCACGATTGGTCCACGGATTCACGGATTGATACACAGGAGCGAGGCTTTTGCCCAAGTTTCCCGGGTCGGTTTTGTTCTTGTCGTTCAGCAGCTGTCGTTCACCTGAAAGGCACAAGTGAAAAAAGGGTGTAGCACTGCTCTTTAAGTTCTCAGCGCGGGGCAGTATGTTTGCCAGCGCGAGGACTCGCGTAAATAAGTGTCTAATAGTGTTTTGAACTGAGTTCTAGAGGGAGCGTGGACAACCGTCTCAGGAAGGTTATTCCACGCAGCAACTACCCGAAATGAGAAAAAAGTTTGCCTAATGAAGGTGTGCGCTCTGAGCTTAAAAATCTTCTTACCGTGTCCCCGCCGTGTGTTTGCTGGGTCAACGGTGAAAAACCTGTTGGCCAAGCCTTGTTCAAACAGGGCGTAAGTAAGAATTAAGTCCCCTCGGAGGCGACGATACTCCAAGGGAAAGAGGTCGAGCACCACGAGACGCGTTTCGTAGTCCATGGACTTGAGACCGGCAACCATTTTCGTAGCAGCTCGCTGGACACGCTCAATGAGGATTACGTCTTTCGTGCGTCCTGAGTAGACAACCGGGTTGGCATATTCAAGGAGCGGTCTGACATAGGCCCCATAGAGTATTTGGAAGTCCGTGCGAGTAATACGAGAGAAGGTACGCCGAATCATCCGTAGAACAGCGAATGCCTTCTGAGCCGATTTCTCAAGGTGCAGTGAGAAGGACAGGTTTGGAGAGAGCCAGATACCCAAATCTTTTTTGGCATCTATCCTCGTGATGTCTTCTGGTCCTTTCTCACCATGCATGACAAAGGAGTTCGCTGAGTCTCCTCCAAATGACATATGGACGCACTTTTCGTCATTCAGAGGAAGGTGCCAGTCCAACGACCACTGCTTTGCGGCGTCTACATCAATTTGGAGGGCACTGGCATTGGAACTCCACGATTTCAAGTCGTCCGCAAAAAGTAGACATGGACTTGAAAGAACATCTGGAAGGTCATTGACGTATATCAGAAACAGCAAAGGTCCCAAAACGGAGCCCTGAGGAACTCCAATGGAGACCGGCGCCGCAGAAGAGTAGGTCGAGCCTACTTTCACTCGGAATGATCTGTCTGATAGGAATGCCTTGATCCAGTGTAGGATTTTCCCTTGAATCCCGTAAGACTCGAGTTTGTGGAGCAGAGGGACGTGTGGGACTCGATCAAATG
Organism: Clonorchis sinensis; assembly: GCA_003604175.2. Lineage (NCBI taxonomy): Eukaryota > Metazoa > Platyhelminthes > Trematoda > Opisthorchiida > Opisthorchiidae > Clonorchis > Clonorchis sinensis. Next base: position 13,299,630 of record CM030372.1, read on the forward strand.
CTTTTGAAAAGTCGAAAAATATGGCATCCGATATGAGTCCCTCGTCCTTGGCTTGGGTTAAGCTGTCCATAAATACGAGCATGTTCGTCACGCAGGAACGGTTTGGGAGAAATCCGTGTTGAGCTTGAGAAATCAAGTTGTTGGAAGTAAGGTGATCTAGAATGGCTCGCTTCAGAATGCGTTCCATCACCTTGCATGGCACGCTAGTGAGGCTTATAGGCCTGTAGCTGCCAGGCGATAGTCGGTCACCAGTTTTGTAGATTGGCGTGACAATCGCTTCCTTCCAAACAGAGGGAAGGTGGCCTTCGTCAAGCGACTGACGAAACAGCAGATGGAAATGAGTTGCCAGTGTGTACGACGTTTCCTTCAGGATCCTTGGGTGGACTTCGTCGGGCCCCAACGCGCAGAATGGGTTGATCTTGTGCAGGAGTTGACGAATGTCCTCCACCGTGAATACCAAGTCGGTTAGAGGCCGTTCGTAGGTACGCCTTGACAACGTTGGATGTGACGAGGACGCTGGGACTGAATACAGACCTGCATAGTGATCTCTGTAGAACTCAGATACCACTATTGGGTCACTCGTGGGTTCCCCGTTCCTGTCCCTCAGGGAGAACGCGGATGGTTTGTTTCTTCGGCGATGCCGCATGTATTTGAACAGCACATTTCTGTTCTTCCGGGCGAGGTCTAGAATGGTGGCTTGTTTTCGTATGTTCCATTGGCGGATTTCCGATTTACAGCGGTTCCGCATTTTACGAAATGCCAGCTCATCTTCTGTGTCTCCTGTAGTCAACTTTTTGAGAAATAGTTGTGACCTCTTTTCCAGAAGACGCCGGATCCTTTTGGGTAGTTTACGGCTCATCCGACTGCGTGCTGGTTTTTTTGGGACGAACATCGCGTCAGCCTCGTGAACTTTCTGGACAATAGTCCTATATAAGTCTTCCACTGAGGCTGGCCCCAGTTTAACTTGGTTAAGAAAGATGCGCATTCCCGAAAAGTCTGCACGGCAGAAGTTTCGAATCCACGTTTGGGGTTCGGGATTTCTGGCCCAATAGCAGATGAAATCAAAGGTGAGCACACAGTGGTCGCTATGTCCCAGTGGAGCGTTAATTGTCACCTGATCAACGAAATGTCTTTCGTTGGTGATGACCAGATCCAGGAGGGACGGTTGTTGGCCCGCGCGGTATCTGGTGGGTGCAACGACATGTTGAGTCCAAGCGCTCTGTTGAACGACTTCGGTCAACGCCGCTGCAAAGGGTCCACTTGATCCGACGCACTGGAGCTCCGTCCAGGGGGCCTTTGGAGCGTTGAAGTCACCTACCAGCAGGAGATGAGTGAAGTGGTAGCTGGAGGAGAGTTGCCCAAGGGTTCGTATGAGGAAGTGGTCATCTTCCGGAGGACTCGAGGGGCTACGGTAGACCACACCGAGAAGGAGAGAATCGGACCCGCGCAGCGGGACTTGAAGCCACAGTGCATCACAAAAAGGTGCAGGAGTGGTATCAGAGAGGACAATCGGGATTGGCAGGGCCGCATGTAAGTATAAAGCAACCCCACCAGCTCTCCCTCGTTTTGAGTCAGCTCGAAAAATAGAGTAGCCGTCTATTGAGATCTCCGCGTCAGAGACATCTGGTGTGAGCCAGGTCTCTGTGAGTGCGATAATGGACGGCTGTTCAAGACAAACTGACTGTTTAATATCACAAAGTTTGTTGAAGAGGCTAAGACAGTTTGTGGACAAGCATTTCAACACTGTCTCTGCTGCCTCCGAAGGTGAGGAGCCGAGAGTTGTGTAACCAGGGAGGTTAGCAGGCTTAATAGCTGCACGTCGGGTTTGAGTCGAGGGCTCCGAAGGGACCTCTGAGGCATATTTGTCTGCTCCCTCGATTGGTGGTTTCGTGGGTTGCTTTTCATTTGCAGGGTTTTTTTCGCCCTGTGGGAGCCCGGTTTGCGCGGGCCTATTAGTTTTGGTGGACGAAGTTTTTTTCCCCGTGGGCGAAAATTTCGACCATTGCTACTTGTAGCCCTTTCTTTAACTTCTTCTGGACGGCCAGGTCCAAATGGGCTTAGCTGTTCAATGGAGGTTTCCGCCCGAGCGACCAATATTTCCACACACAATATTTCCACACATTACCCAAAGGTCTCCATCAACGCTTTCCCATGGCTAGTTGGTGTAGTGGGATGAGGCGAATATCTTTATTACCACAATCTTTCGATTTTGCATTTTTGTGACCTACGGGGAGTTCATGAATGGCTCCGTAGGATTTTAATTACAAAAATGTAACTTTATTTTGGTTTGTGTGCACTGCACCTGTGTTTTAAGTGTTTTTAAGTTAACCTCCGTATTCGCCCAACGTTTTTTAATCTCTGGCGACTTATACAATTTCCACATGCACGCGATGCAAGTGTTATGGCCGCAAATCTGTGATACCTAAAGCACCATCGAACGATGGCTGCTCATGTTCAGTTTCACGTTTCAGTGATGTCATGCTCATAACCTTTTGTTTAAGTGAGCGAACTTTCGAAATCATTGACACCGCTGGTTCGTATGTGATCACCATTTTACGAGACAAGGTACAAAATCAGGTTTCAGACCATTCCAACGTCCCGCGGTGCTCCAGTGTAAACGGTATAGTTTAATAATGTTTGTAGGTGATATGGTCGTTGAGCTTAACAAGTTGACTGAGGTTGTTAACCGAACTTCGGCACAGCAGTTTTCAAGAAGTTCTCTTTGCGTCCATTATGATGACAGAAGACAACCTGACGCATCTTGGAGCTCCGATGAGAGTATGCATCTTTGTGAATGACCCCTGTTGTCTGGTATGCGCAACAAGTGATGAGGCTATGTTACGCCATCAGTACCTTCATGTGAATTACTAACTCCCGGTGAAGGATCTTTCCCATCGGAAACCATGAAGTCACTAAGCTGGATTACGTCACAAGACGCGACGACATTGCCGGAACGAAGGCCAACCATTACCTTTCATTATGATAACTGTATGCGCTGTGGCTTACCGTGGCTTCTTATCGTAACTGCTGGGTCCTTGCCTACGTTTGACGCTGGTTATGAGGCCTCGGCCATGCATGATAGCCTAACCAAACGGCCGAAGACACTTCTTCATATTCATAACTGTAGGCAATGTCGCGTACTTTGGCCACATATAGTGACTGCTATACCTGCACGCATGCACGCAACGGATTATGAAGGCCCTAATATGAATGATAGCCCAATCCAATGGCCAACGGCGGTCCACCACGCCCATACATTTTCGGGTTGCCGCTTAACTTGGCTACCCTGTCTAAAAGCTTCCATCTCGACGTGGTTATCGGGCTCGAGTGCTGCAATGATTTCGCGGGCTACGGTGGCTGGAACATCGTTCTACATGGTTCAACTATGCCAGCAAGCTCGAAGGAGAGCAGTTAGACCAAGAGCAGTGAGACCTCTATCCACAAGTGACCCCCTACCAGGTGATCTACTGGTAAGGTCACGCTGCCCTGTGCGATGGGAATGTAAAGGCAGTGAGGCGTTTCCCTCAGGCGACCAGCGCGGTCATGCTTATGGAAGCAGCGACGCTGCCTTCCGAGGATGGACCGGTTAGAAAAGGTCGGCTCTAAAAACCGCACGCTTCGTTCCCCGTACAGTTGACCGTGACCGCCGACGCATTAATGGTTAAGGTCGAAACTCCTTTGAAATCAGAGTCGGGCATTGTCCAAAAGACACTTGCTGCGCGCAGCCACATCAAGTGAGATAGTGGTGCCTTAATCCCTGCACCCTGAGGCTTGGCCAACACCCTGCAGCAGAGCAGGTCAGACTATTGAGTTGTCTGCTCGAGTCAGGGCCTCTAAAGAGAACCCTATTGTCCGTTACCTCGCGGGTCAGGCTTTTATGTCACAGGTTGGGGTTGGGGTCCCGAAAAAACCTACTTCCCCCGACAGCCTAGTGGGTCACACTTTTGGGTCAAAGGCTCAAAGTGGGGCGCTTCAACCAAAGTTTCTCCCTTAGCCAGAGCAATCGAGAGCTATTATTTGCCCACACATTTCTTTGTCCACCGATATTCCCATCCAACCTCTTCCCACCACACACACGCAAGCGGTGCCGCATTTCCGAGAGTTCTTATCCCTTCAGGCCCTCGTAAGTCATCAAGAAGCATGCCAATCCGCCGTCTTCGAAGAACTACCATAGCTCAATATTATCGATCTGAGATAGCCCGATAACTCTCTACAGTAAATGAATACTGTGGTGGAAGTCAGCACGTGGGTGGAACGTGGCAAACTGTGAAAGCAGCTATGCTGACGGCCTTCAGTGCCGTCAGTTTGACTTCTCCGGTTCTACCGCAAGACCACTGGGTGTTTTCAAGATCACTATCCATGATTGATACCAGGGATTCGAAACCAGCAGGCAACAAGTTCGACGGCGCACGCACGTCCCTCAACTACCGAATAGTGAAGAGCCTAAGGGAAGGCCGAGAGATCTGGTGGACATCAGAAGCTCGGGAAATGGAGAAGGTTATTGCTACGGGAAACAGTCATGTTCCATATCAACTGATACGATAGGCTGGCCCCAAAGCGGCGGCCGCTGAAACGACGGACGGAAATGCCGACTGATTAATTCACGTCAATGTGAAAGATGGACCTGGAGCGAAGCCTGTGGAGATAATCAATACGAAAGAATAGAATATAAACCTAAATCGTCCGTCGGAAGAATAAAAAATGCGAAGTATCAGTACTGAATCGTAGGAGGGCACTAAGACCGGACAGTCTCTATCTAGCCGTCTTCAAAGAAGGCGGAGGAGCCCTGGTGACCCAGATAACAATGGCTATTTGTGCGATATGGAACGGAGTGAAAGTGCCTGCAGAATGCAGTATGTCTTCAAAAAGGGTGTGAGGAAGGTGTGCGGTAGCCTCCGTGAAATCAGTCTTGTAGCTGTGGCACCGAAGGTGCTCTCTGAACTTGTCCTTTGAAAGTTGACTGAACACAGGGAGAGACAGATCCATGCACACCAAGCTGAGTTCCGTCCCACAAGAGGGTGCATCGATCAAACTTTCATCCTCCGACAGATTCTGCAACAGCGACACTGCTTTAACCAACTAACAACGGGTGTGTTCCTTGATTCGAAGCTGCTTTGGACTCTGTGAACCGTCAAGCACTATGGTAGTGTCTATGGAGCAAAGCTGTCCTCCATAAATTGATGCCGCCGTACCGACGATCTAGTGAGGGTGCACGTACCTGGTGCCCAGTTTGCTCAGTTGGAGCACTAACTCCTTAATTTTGTCCAGTTTTGCCTTCCGACACCGATAATATGTAGCCTAATAGAGTCAACAGCTCAGACGTCCTCATAATTTGTAATCATCCCATGCTCAACCGTAGTGGTAGTTTCACCAACTAGGGGCTCCATTCTAAGGAACCGGTCAACTCCCGTGCTTTCGATTGTAAACCGAAACTTTCGTGATCCTCAGCATCTGATTACATATGAAAAAGCTTCCACATCTCGGACAAATGACATGTTGATATTTGAGACTACTCTGAGACTTTTCCAGGTCTGTCATATAGGTTTGGGCCTCGTCCACCTCATCGTTCTTGCCGGAGTTTACCGACCCATCTTCACCTTCACGATCATGTCTACATTATCCGCTTAAATGAGCTGCTAGGAGAGACAGTCCTGATACCACCTAACCCATTCTGATAATGATGATGATCTGATTGGGGACTCCAAAGTTTACAATATCCCATTGTCCATGAACAAAAATCCTTCAACTCGCATCCACATTACGTACGCCGTCACAAAACCTCTGTCCTCTAAGTGGTCTATGGGCCCCGACTCCCCATAGTCCATCATATTACTGCGCCTTTCCCACCCATTAACATTTGTCCTGCCTTATCGGCCTTATCGGTCACTACCCGGCCACAAAGATCCACGTAATCCTACCGCACCATGTCCACCGCTCCTCACTCTAACACTGCGAAAGACTGCACGGATGACGACTCACACTTCAAATTCACGCCTTTCCTCCTAAGCCTTCACCCTATGTTGAACACCATAATCCGCACTCTACAATGGAAGGAAGGGAAAACCTGAGTGGGAGTGACTTTTGTTGGACGCCTGTGCTGGTGTCTTGAGGTTGTCATGAATTTAGTATATACCCCCTGTGAACCAAAAACAACATGTATAGCGGAGCAAGAAATGTCAAACAAAACTCACTGGATATGCGCCTCGAAAGCAAATTGTTTTGCAGTGCTTTTAAGCCTATCTTCAGGCTGTAACTGCGCGATTCTGAGGTCACCTGATCGTCCAAACAAGCACCACCACACATCTTATGTTTTCCACCGAACTCTCGCTTCTGCACTCTCCGGGCTAACTAGGTTGAACACAATTTAACGGATACACGTCCTCCATATTCACATTTGCCTACATCCGTTCGCATCGAGCGTAAACTTATTATCTCTATCTGAATATCGATTACTGTTTTTCACATTGAGAAGTGGAGCCCCACTGTACATGTTAGAAATTGTGGCCACCCTTGGCGGCCCACTACTTTCGGATGCAATCCAACCCAAACCATAGTGCTCACCAGCAGACGTTTTGGACACTTCTTATTTTGGGTTCCCAATGTGGACACGATTATCGTAACGCTTAGTTTAAACGGCGGCAATGAACCACGCCGCGCCTCAAGGGGCCCAAGAATATCATTGATTCAAGCTGCTTTGATTTGTCACAACCCTTTGGGTAATACTAACTAATACATCTTCACCTTCACGATCATGTCTACATTATCCGCTTAAATGAGCTGCTAGGAGAGACAGTCCTGATACCACCTAACCCATTCTGATAATGATGATGATCTGATTGGGGACTCCAAAGTTTACAATATCCCATTGTCCATGAACAAAAATCCTTCAACTCGCATCCACATTACGTACGCCGTCACAAAACCTCTGTCCTCTAAGTGGTCTATGGGCCCCGACTCCCCATAGTCCATCATATTACTGCGCCTTTCCCACCCATTAACATTTGTCCTGCCTTATCGGCCTTATCGGTCACTACCCGGCCACAAAGATCCACGTAATCCTACCGCACCATGTCCACCGCTCCTCACTCTAACACTGCGAAAGACTGCACGGATGACGACTCACACTTCAAATTCACGCCTTTCCTCCTAAGCCTTCACCCTATGTTGAACACCATAATCCGCACTCTACAATGGAAGGAAGGGAAAACCTGAGTGGGAGTGACTTTTGTTGGACGCCTGTGCTGGTGTCTTGAGGTTGTCATGAATTTAGTATATACCCCCTGTGAACCAAAAACAACATGTATAGCGGAGCAAGAAATGTCAAACAAAACTCACTGGATATGCGCCTCGAAAGCAAATTGTTTTGCAGTGCTTTTAAGCCTATCTTCAGGCTGTAACTGCGCGATTCTGAGGTCACCTGATCGTCCAAACAAGCACCACCACACATCTTATGTTTTCCACCGAACTCTCGCTTCTGCACTCTCCGGGCTAACTAGGTTGAACACAATTTAACGGATACACGTCCTCCATATTCACATTTGCCTACATCCGTTCGCATCGAGCGTAAACTTATTATCTCTATCTGAATATCGATTACTGTTTTTCACATTGAGAAGTGGAGCCCCACTGTACATGTTAGAAATTGTGGCCACCCTTGGCGGCCCACTACTTTCGGATGCAATCCAACCCAAACCATAGTGCTCACCAGCAGACGTTTTGGACACTTCTTATTTTGGGTTCCCAATGTGGACACGATTATCGTAACGCTTAGTTTAAACGGCGGCAATGAACCACGCCGCGCCTCAAGGGGCCCAAGAATATCATTGATTCAAGCTGCTTTGATTTGTCACAACCCTTTGGGTAATACTAACTAATATGACAACCTTAACTGACTCACCCAAGATGTTCATGTACGGGGCTCTCCACAGGCCGACGCGCAACGTCGCATTATGGATACCGCGACCGTCATACCCAATCTGATGGCCTGCCCGTTGTTCAAAATAGCCTTGCTGTTCCCCGACCGAGTGCGTTACATGCGCCCACAAGACCGTCCTAATCAGCTGAGTCGTCCAACTCATGAAATAACTTACGATAGCCCGCCATCTCGGAATTTCTCCCCCCCCCCGCCGCTCCTCGTGATTTGTTTCCCTTACCACACAACCTTTCTGAGTATGTATACCAGTTTGTTCTCTGGTACCATAATATATACTGACATATACTGTCATATACTGACATGCTTAGATATTCTTTGATCGCTAGGCTACCAAGTACAAAGCTAGCCATATCTTGCCTCATTTACTCATATTTTGTCACCACATCATTGTGGTAAACGTTCAGTTTTCCCTATTTGTGGACGTTATTCTATCTGATGCCTCTTAAATCTCACCGGGCTTTACTCATCTCATCCCAGTCCCTCTTCTTCCCAAGCTTCGACATTCGGCAATATCTGATTCGGAAGCCCTATTTGCCGGTTATCCACTCCACCTGAGCTATGCTTTACACCCGAATGGATCCCCATCCGGGCTAAAAATACCTGCGATTTTACCTTGGCTTATTTCCTGAGGAACTTTTTCACGCGGCTCCACTCCAACAGCCGTGAGTCTCTACAGTTTCAATGTACCCGTGAGTCTGAGCTTTCTCTTGCCATTTATTCGTCTTGCCGGTTCCCTCACTTCACCATCCTCACTGACGCTTTTCGTGGGCTTGGCCATGAGCCCAACAGTGTAAGGTCGCAAGACTGTTTAAAGCCTCATTTCAAATTGACCAACCAGATGGGCCGAGCCTTCGACGCACATCCAAACTTCTTCTGAGACCATAGTTTGGAAGAAGAAAACTTTAACACAACTTTTTAGCATTTGATGGTATATTTTCGAACCCATAGGATGTTTCGATGCGGCCACAGTTTTTTAAACGTACTCGAGCCCGACCATGAGCGCAGAATTCATAATTTATTGGCTGTCAGTGGCTGCGCATAACTGTGAAAAATTAATGGATGAGGCGGTGGCTTCACGTATTTTTTCTGTACTAAATTAAGAAATGATCTCAACACCACCTAAACAGTAAGTACGTTCTGAATGTCGGCGCAAAGTCAAAATGAAGTAGCCATTCTGATTTGTAGGGGGAAAAGTTTTTATGTTTGCGGTAGGCGTCCCGCCGAAAAATGCTAAGGAATTTTTCACGGCTAGTAAGTTTTTTGTCTTTACTGATGGTCAGCACGCACTCCATCGGGTGCAAGGTTGACGTAGTAGATCTCAGTTAAGCCACGGTTCTTATCCATTATCTGGGAGCCTGTTGCCTATCCGCTTTTAACTTGTCTACTGTCACTGCTTACATTAACCCCTTTTTGCACAACGGAGACCCTATGTCATGATTCTTTGGTAAGCTAAAAACTGCCGCCCGTTCCAACTAGTCCAACAGCTAGCCTCCCTGCTAGCTACCTCGACGACGAAGTTCTTACCTTCCTAAAAGAAAGCACTCACCCTGGCCCAACTAGTACTTGGTTTCTAGATCAGCAAATGTATCCAACTTTCCTGGGTCCATTTAGCTTGCTGGCATCTCCTCTTAGATTTTTTTTATGTTGACACCGTTGTATCATATGCCTCCTACTCGCCACATGCTACTGCTTTCATTCCATTTCTTCCTCGTTGTCCCTCTTCCCAAGCTTCAAACTTCTACTGCAGTTGCTCAAACGCCCCGTAGGAGTGTTATTTATTCAAACTGGCTGGTCCCCGGTCTACACTCACACGGCCCTTCAACGAAAGGGAAATTATCTGTGACCCTGCATCCGCCTGACTCTCCGCGTCAATCTCCGTTACACCCAGATCCAGCTGCCACGGAACTGTGTCCCTTCTCCGATCGCGGCACCCTTGACGAATGTTACGGGGCTGTCCATAAACCGAAGCATGTCAGTGCAATGATGGCATGGCACTGTCATACCCAGTGTGATGGCACTCCCGCAACTATTCTCTTCAGAATCTTGACCGCAAACCGTCGCCCAATCGAGCCTGTAGTCGCAACTACGGGCAGATTTTTCATCCGGCCCCATCTCTGGGACGAGTTCTTTCGTACCCGATGAATCTTCGCTCAAATTTGGCTAGCCTGATTTTCTGCCACAATTTCGGCTTGCCTCTTCCACAAGTTCAAATCCGTATACGATGTTCGGTTCGCCCTGTGTATTACCACCACGTCCCCATTCAACCAATCTGCGGCACCTGACTTCCCTACAACATTGCAACCAGTGAGTTTGCTTAGTTTCAGATTAAACCACATTTTTGAGACAAAAACTCGCCATGTGCTCCCAATTCGAATTATTCTACCTCCATTTCCACTTTTGCCCGTTGTGACTGCGGCCATTTACCCAACCGCCCAAGGTCACTCATGGCCAGCAATGGTTTTCAGTTTTAGTTCATGCCATGTTCATGTCTTTGAACTAGTCGGACCTCACGCCCATGGTTCCTTACAAGTTGGGAAAGCAACCTATTATTATTTATTTCATCGGATATTTCCCACTGTTTATGATATTGTCCTCTGTTCGCGCAATCCGCACTACCCGCAAATCCCCCAGTCATGCTTCATTCTGACTGTAAACGTATGATCATGCCAGACGGTATGTCACCCACAGTTTGGGAATAAACATTATTATTATTATTCATCTCCCCCGCTACACTGAACGCTTAATAGTGCGGGTTTATGGGCAGAATTAGCAGACAGTGCAATGGGGTGGTCAGCGCTTCTAAGTTCTGGCACAAATTCAACGGGCTGGTACGGTCTTGTAGGAGCTCATAACGCTTGGTTAGGAACTATTAATGTTATGAACCACGGCCAAGCCTTTAGACTAGGGGGCAGTCGCGGTCCCGTCATCGCTGTTCAGTCATTGCGACGTCGTACATAAATTCGTGGACAGCCAGGTTTGTAACAGTAGTTAGGATTGCCCAGGAAATCGTGACAACTTAGGACTAGCATGGATCACATATTCTTGGGGTGATCGAGTGCGTCAGATGGTTCATTGCTCTCATTCAAACGGGGCGAAAAGACAGCCGTGTCTACAATGGGGACCCAAATTAAGAGGGTACCAAAGTACCTGCTAAAGGGTACAATGATACCAGTTATACTGCGGTCCGAATTAGGAGGCAGCCAAAAGTGGCAACAATTTCTAACTACTGAAGTTAGGCGCTTCTGCCCAATTTCAAAAACGGTGATCAATATACATATCGGGACGAATGGGTGTGTGGTCATGATAGACTTGCATCAGCTAAATTGTGCGCAACTAGCTTAACTCAGAGCATGCAGGGATAAGATATCAGAGAAAACGTCTGATGTCCGGTAGTGTTGCATTTTCGTACGATGAGGTGACAACAGAATGACGCAGTTACAGTCTAAAGGAAAGCGTGGAGGTTTTGCAAAACGGGTTGCCTCTGAGGCGTCACACCCGCGTGTATTTAGTGAGCCTCTGTTAGCATTTTTGATGTTACCGAGAAATTTTCCGATTCATAGAAGGATTGCCCGGGATACATGTCACAACCAGGGCAAGCTCACGTCAGCGGCACTGGCATCAAACAAACGTTGCACGTATTTTAGTTTTCTCCTTTTTCCATTGCAGAAGGCGGGATATGCGTTCAAGAATAGGGGAAGAATGTCTTTGTGGAGAAGCTATGCGGTTGAACTGAGAGGTGCCAACCGTGAGGCTCATCCCATTGTAGAGGATGGGAGATGTGAAAGGACGGACGTGGACACCATAAGTTCTATGTATTCTTGGACTTCGGCACCTGTGAGAGTACATGGAGAGCTTTTCATAAGAGTCTGTACACACGGCGATGCCCGTCAGGTGTGCCCACTCTCTCCACTCTTATTTAATTTCATGATCGATGAGATAATGAGACGAACGCTAAAAAGTTGTCAAAATGCTGGCATTTAAATAGCCTCAGACGAATAGCTTTTTGATCTGGGATACGCAGACGATATCTCTGTCATCTTCAAAGAGGAACTGGATGAACTAAACAAAGTCATCCCGTCCTTTGGTATGCACCTTGCATCCACAAAGTGTAAAGTCATGCAGGCACTGGACTCGCCGCTTACATTTCATGGAGTGCCACATGAAATTGTGTACCAGTCTAGATTACAGGTTGTTTGGTTATGTAGCTGTGGAACCCGACCTGTTCGAGTAGCGGAACTGAGACCTTTTCTGCTAATCGATAACCGTTGTTTCGTTATGGGTTGATATCGGTGAATCCATAACGAGGCAATTGGAAAGGAAGTTTTCCGTTGTGCAAAGGGGATTATATTGAGGAATGTGTCCAGCATTAGACGTTGTGTGTCTTAGGTCAGGTAGTGCGTATGACGCACCATCGTTTTCCGAATGGCGCTGTTTTCCCCGCTTTATTCAGAGTGGTGGAAGTAGAGAGATAGCCGACCCTTGCCCTGGCAGCGCGGCAAGGGAAAAACGAAATGTTTGGGTGCATCTTCCAGAAGGAGGACCATGATGTCCCTACTAGTTGGAGAAGCAGCAAGATATGGTTGCCGCTCGATGTCATTGGCGTTCTTGTTGTGCGAAATTTCTAACTACTGAAGTTAGGCGCTTCTGCCCAATTTCAAAAACGGTGATCAATATACATATCGGGACGAATGGGTGTGTGGTCATGATAGACTTGCATCAGCTAAATTGTGCGCAACTAGCTTAACTCAGAGCATGCAGGGATAAGATATCAGAGAAAACGTCTGATGTCCGGTAGTGTTGCATTTTCGTACGATGAGGTGACAACAGAATGACGCAGTTACAGTCTAAAGGAAAGCGTGGAGGTTTTGCAAAACGGGTTGCCTCTGAGGCGTCACACCCGCGTGTATTTAGTGAGCCTCTGTTAGCATTTTTGATGTTACCGAGAAATTTTCCGATTCATAGAAGGATTGCCCGGGATACATGTCACAACCAGGGCAAGCTCACGTCAGCGGCACTGGCATCAAACAAACGTTGCACGTATTTTAGTTTTCTCCTTTTTCCATTGCAGAAGGCGGGATATGCGTTCAAGAATAGGGGAAGAATGTCTTTGTGGAGAAGCTATGCGGTTGAACTGAGAGGTGCCAACCGTGAGGCTCATCCCATTGTAGAGGATGGGAGATGTGAAAGGACGGACGTGGACACCATAAGTTCTATGTATTCTTGGACTTCGGCACCTGTGAGAGTACATGGAGAGCTTTTCATAAGAGTCTGTACACACGGCGATGCCCGTCAGGTGTGCCCACTCTCTCCACTCTTATTTAATTTCATGATCGATGAGATAATGAGACGAACGCTAAAAAGTTGTCAAAATGCTGGCATTTAAATAGCCTCAGACGAATAGCTTTTTGATCTGGGATACGCAGACGATATCTCTGTCATCTTCAAAGAGGAACTGGATGAACTAAACAAAGTCATCCCGTCCTTTGGTATGCACCTTGCATCCACAAAGTGTAAAGTCATGCAGGCACTGGACTCGCCGCTTACATTTCATGGAGTGCCACATGAAATTGTGTACCAGTCTAGATTACAGGTTGTTTGGTTATGTAGCTGTGGAACCCGACCTGTTCGAGTAGCGGAACTGAGACCTTTTCTGCTAATCGATAACCGTTGTTTCGTTATGGGTTGATATCGGTGAATCCATAACGAGGCAATTGGAAAGGAAGTTTTCCGTTGTGCAAAGGGGATTATATTGAGGAATGTGTCCAGCATTAGACGTTGTGTGTCTTAGGTCAGGTAGTGCGTATGACGCACCATCGTTTTCCGAATGGCGCTGTTTTCCCCGCTTTATTCAGAGTGGTGGAAGTAGAGAGATAGCCGACCCTTGCCCTGGCAGCGCGGCAAGGGAAAAACGAAATGTTTGGGTGCATCTTCCAGAAGGAGGACCATGATGTCCCTACTAGTTGGAGAAGCAGCAAGATATGGTTGCCGCTCGATGTCATTGGCGTTCTTGTTGTGCGATTTTATCGAGATTGCCCGAATGAACGTCTGAAGGAAAAGTTGGATGAGGCCAGAACCTACATGACAGACATCAAACGGAGCCTCAGAATGGCCTGAAAGAACCAGCAGCTTTTAACATGCTATGTGTATTTGAGAGGGGAAAGTTTTTTATATATAAAAGGATGTCGAAAATCACGAAAATGTTGGTATACAAACTCAGGTACGTTAGCCGACCGGTGTCCCAGATTGGCTGCATCCATTTGTGCACGTTCGTATGGGCCTTGGATCCTAGGGGTAATGTCTACACCACTTTATCTTACGACTGACGGGCATACACCCCTCTTCGGGTCCAACCTCTTTGCGTCCGACAATACATATTGTTGCCGATCCCCGCTATCAAATCATCCAGGTATTATACGGCTCCCTCGGTATCGCCCATGGGACTAATTCAACAATTAGTATGTTTACTTTTATAGAAGCAAGACTCCAGTTTTGGAGTGAACACCGATGGGGAATTGTGGACAGTGGGAGTTATTGAGAGCTTGTTGATTTACCCACTTCGGCTTTGTATAATTATGTGTTTTTGTTGATTTTTTGCTGGATGTATACGAGTTTTATTTGATTATACGCTTTTCCTTTCAGAAATCCAGTCGAGTAAAATCGGCTTCCTGAAAACGAGAACTGGATTGACTACACATAACCTTTGTACCGATGTAAATAATATGTAGGGGCATAATTTGCTAAGGGTGGCTGTGTGCTTTCCAGGTAGGGGCTTGGCGGACTGACAACGGGCGAGGATATGAAGGACCATCTTTGGTTGTTGGATTCACCTTTAATGTATAGCTCAGGCCCCTTAATCGGCTGTGTGCATGGGTACGGGCCACGGTGAGTGACAACGCGAGCGCGTATTAGTGTGACGGACCGTCTCTTGCCATTGGTTTAGGTTACTGTACATAGAGGAGGCCCCCTAATCATCACCAGAGCCAGACACGGGTTCAGCAGTCCAGATGTGTGGTAAAGGCTACAATTATTTAAATGGTCGGAAATGGATACCCTTAGTTATTGTAGAGCATGTGTCAGGGCCGTGATCTCAAAGCAAGGAGTTGGTTAAAAAACCTGAACGAACTATCTTAGTGTCCTATTCGACGGGTTACGTGCAATGTAATTCAACGACGGACGGTCAGTAATAATTGCGGCGAAACCGAATTCTATGAACTTCACCTGGGTTTTTTCGGCAATCGCAATTGGGTAGCAAACAATAAATTGAATTAGACGTAGAACAACAGTGTACATAGCTAGACCGTGGTTATATAATAACTTAACAGTGATTAATGAGCAGAATTAAAGGGAAGCTTACGGCTAGATTGAAACTTGGGCAGTTAGCAGCACAGGATGGCTTAGAAGGGGCAGCGTGCTATCGGACAAATTGTGAGAGGAAAATTTCGTGCGGTTCAAATTAGGCCAAAATGTTCGACAACAACCCCAGAAATGAATTTGAATAAATCGAGTCATGAGGAAAGTTAACATAGAATCGACTTCGCATAAAATAGAAGGGATCAGTGTTGAAACTTGAGCAATCACCGGAAGGGTAATGAATTAGTGTAAGGCACATGGAAACATAAATAATTACCCCAAGTAAGTACCGGTTACCATTACTATATTCACGCATTCCACCTATGGAGCATCATGTACCTAACAAGAATGATATCGTTGTGTGCGTAATATACTTGCAGTTACCTCGTGACGCTGTATTATCCACATGCTGGTTATGCATATCTGGGAAAGATCCTCCACAGAAGTGGCCCTTGCACCAACACTGCACGATTCGCGCAGTTGCCTTACGCTGTCATAACTAATTGAATGCGAGCTCTATAGGAGAGTGCGCTGTGCCAAATCTCGCTGGACAAACTCATCTCATTTATTAAATCTGAGGAGCATAAGGCCAGCAAAAGTTACTGACCGATTTTTCCGGATGGAAATACCGTAGATGCCATCTCATTCCTAAGGAAAACGGAAGAACGCCAAAATCTTCTAAAATGCGATTTCGTGATTTACCTCCGGTAAACCGGTAACAAAATACGACACGTTGATGGTCCGTGACCTTGAAATTTCGCTCACTTAAAAAAAATGCTATGGGCACTATATGACTGAAAGGTGCAAACGGAAACGACTAACTCCTTGTAAAATTTGCAAATCCGAAAACTTCACAGTTCCGGCGAAAATAATTTGGATGTGCTTTTAGCGAGAGGTGCCAGATAGTGGCAATTCTGCGGCCGCACAAATCCGTTGTTCTGGTTTCTCATTTTTCGCAATTTGAAAGTTTCTCAGCGACTGTCTTGCAGGATGGCTCTTGTTTTGCCCTCCCTCGTTGTTTTTGCCCGCCACCTTCAAAAGTAAAAATATGACCTTGTTACAACTTAGTATGTTCCTCGAAAGGAAAGCCCCAAAAAATAAAGTTGTGGTAACTGTTTCTCTGCCCACGCCTTTCCAGGCGTGACCAAGTTTACATGGGATAATGCTGGCATTTTATGACACTGCATTTTTGCGCAAGACCCCGTAACAGTAAATCCCGCCGGTCGTGCTTTTATTCTGACTGTAACAGTATAAACGTGCCTGATCATGCACGATGCAACGGTAGGAAACATATCATATACACAACATGAATGGCTGCTCTCGCGTGGAGAGACAAGCATAATAATTTTTTGTGTAGAATTAGGATTGTTTTAAATCCGTGACAGCAAAAAACACGTGAAAAAACAACATTTTTACATAATTCTCCACAGTCGCTACGGGGAAATCACGCCAAGCCATTGACAATGTAGTTTTCAAGCTTTGAAAGCACTAGGGAACAGTGTTTCCGTGATGACAGGTGTTCGCGACAATTTCTGTATATGAAAAACGGCTCAAAAGCTCATGAGCCGAAGCCCAGTAAGCAAGGTTGTGCACCACCGATGCTCACATATAAATCAATCACACCGGCAGACACCGTATGCTACAGCAGCCAGTAACGTATAAATTTCGTGGCCGCAGTAGACCTTGAGTGCTTTTAAACAACTTTCAACAAAACTCTGGACACACGGAGAGCTTTTAAGGGTTCAGATATATTCGGTCAAGTGCTAAGAATTCACCTTAAAGTTTTATTTTTTCAAACTACGTTTCCGGAAAAACTTGTGGTATGCATCCATGGATCGGCGGTTTTAGATATGGCCTCAGATAAGCTTACTGAGAAACTTTTCGCTGTCCGGTTTGCGTCCTTCACAGAATATGAAAATGCGTTAAATTAATACATGCAGCAAAACTATATGGTGTTCGTATGTGCAGCGTGTGTTGAAAGCACCAACGCTGTTTTGCTTGCCGAGTGTTTATACCGAAATCAACAGGTGGCCACCAAAACCATCGAAGAAGCTAATAATTTGGACGCATTTTTCAATGACACACAGTACACGAAGCACCGTAAGTCCAGTTAGTTTTTATCTAAGGAAACATGGGAACCATCTCGCAGCCACCTTTTATTATCTGGAACATAATCCTAAGATTTCCAAGGTCCACTTCCTGTAAATCGATGGCTAAATGAAGAGGAGTTTGGCGCCTGCATTGTCCTGCAGAAGAATGGAACGCCGTCGTGTGAAGTTCGGCAGCTTGTTGCTGATGAGTTTAGTAATGTCCTTATCATTCAAGGCATTTACAACAACCGCCGCAAGTGCTTGCAACCTCTTTTGAATAAGCGACAGGTAGTTCCGTTTTATTGTGACGGATGACATGTCTCTGGTCCTGGAGAAGCCTCGCGAGTCCGAACGTGTGTTTTGTTAGAGTCAGGAGAAGGTCACCAGAGCCACATATGCCTGGCCAGATGGTAATAATAGCGCTGTTTCGACGCCTACTGTGTGTTGTAAATGTTACTGGAACGCGCGCCAAACAGACTTGAGTGAGTCGTTTTAACACGACGTATATCCGGCCAGTAGATATAAGCTCTACACGTTCCTGGACAGACCCTCAATGAATGCCAAGGTTGCGGTACTCCTGTGACCGATGGATCTAGGTTAGACAAGAGGATTAATATACATAGAGTTAGGCCATTGTGGGCTCACGGGTAATCTTGATTCAGTTGGAGGATCACGTGGGTGTGAACCAGCGACCACCGAAATTGCGTTAACGATGGCGTTTATAGCAGCTGCTGCTGAAGTTTGAAGCTTGGGAAGTGGGTAAGAGGAAGCAATAAGACAAGGGCATTAGCGTTTGGTGAGTGGATAGAGGCATCAGATAAATCGGTGTCCAGTTGAAAAAAACAATAAGCTAAAAGGGGATGACAGCAAGCCAAACGAACCCACGAAAGTGTACATTTTTGCCGACTGATCTAGCAGCCAGGGACTAGCTGAGGTCGTCGGTGTAGCATAGGGGCACAACAAATCATTATTAGTGGACTTCCGTTTGGTGCGTATGCAGTAAATTTGAATGACGATGCAGGGGACTAAAAATAATGGCAAGGGCTGTGTCTTGCGTTTGCACTGAACGTCAGTCGATCAGAAAGTGTAATGTCAAGGCAAGAGTGGTTGCATAATTATTGTAAAGAAGAGGATTCAGCCGCCGTTGTCGAGCACGGATTCAAGGATTCACGGATTCACGTATCGATACACAGGATCGAGGCTTTTGTTCAAGTTTCCCGAGTCGGTTTTGTTCTTGTCGTTCAGCAGCTGTCGTTCACCTGAAAAGCACAAATGAAAAAAGGGTGGAGCACTGCTCTTCAGGTTCTCACCGCGGGGCAGTATGTTTGCCAGCGCGAGGACTCGCGTAAATAAGTGTCTAATAGTGCCTTGAACTGGGTTCTAAAAGGAGCGTGGACAACCGTCTCAGGAAGGTTATTCCGCGCAGCAACTACCCGAAATGAGAAAAAAGTTTGCCTAATGAAGGTGTGCGCTCTGAGCTTAAAAATCTTCTTACCGTGTCCCCGCCGTGTGTTTGCTGGGTCAACGGTGAAAAACCTGTTGACCAAGCCTAGTGCAAACAGGGCGTAAGTAAGAATTAAGTCCCCTCGGAGGCGACGATACTCCAAGGGAAAGAGGTCGAGCACCACGAGACGCGTTTCGTAGTCCATGGACTTGAGACCGGCAACCATTTTCGTAGCAGCTCGCTGGACACGCTCAATGAGGATTACGTCTTTCGTGCGTCCTGAGTAGACAACCGGGTTGGCATATTCAAGGAGCGGTCTGACATAGGCCCCATAGAGTATTTGGAAGTCCGTGCGAGTAATACGAGAGAAGGTACGCCGAATCATCCGTAGAACAGCGAATGCCTTCTGAGCCGATTTCTCAAGGTGCAGTGAGAAGGACAGGTTTGGAGAGAGCCAGATACCCAAATCTTTTTTGGCATCTATCCTCGTGATGTCTTCTGGTCCTTTCTCACCATGCATGACAAAGGAGTTCGCTGAGTCTCCTCCAAATGACATATGGACGCACTTTTCGTCATTCAGAGGAAGGTGCCAGTCCAACGACCACTGCTTTGCGGCGTCTACATCAATTTGGAGGGCACTGGCATTGGAACTCCACGATTTCAAGTCGTCCGCAAAAAGTAGACATGGACTTGAAAGAACATCTGGAAGGTCATTGACGTATATCAGAAACAGCAAAGGTCCCAAAACGGAGCCCTGAGGAACTCCAATGGAGACCGGCGCCGCAGAAGAGTAGGTCGAGCCTACTTTCACTCGGAATGATCTGTCTGATAGGAATGCCTTGATCCAGTGTAGGATTTTCCCTTGAATCCCGTAAGACTCGAGTTTGTGGAGCAGAGGGACGTGTGGGACTCGATCAAATGCTTTTGAAAAGTCGAAAAATATGGCATCCGATATGAGTCCCTCGTCCTTGGCTTGGGTTAAGCTGTCCATAAATACGAGCATGTTCGTCACGCAGGAACGGTTTGGGAGAAATCCGTGTTGAGCTTGAGAAATCAAGTTGTTGGAAGTAAGGTGATCTAGAATGGCTCGCTTCAGAATGCGTTCCATCACCTTGCATGGCACGCTAGTG
Source organism: Clonorchis sinensis (assembly GCA_003604175.2). Taxonomy (NCBI): domain Eukaryota; kingdom Metazoa; phylum Platyhelminthes; class Trematoda; order Opisthorchiida; family Opisthorchiidae; genus Clonorchis; species Clonorchis sinensis. The sequence goes on from CM030372.1 coordinate 13,319,577, forward strand.
AGGCTTATAGGCCTGTAGCTGCCAGGCGATAGTCGGTCACCAGTTTTGTAGATTGGCGTGACAATCGCTTCCTTCCAAACAGAGGGAAGGTGGCCTTCGTCAAGCGACTGACGAAACAGCAGATGGAAATGAGTTGCCAGTGTGTACGACGTTTCCTTCAGGATCCTTTGGTGGACTTCGTCGGGGCCCAACGTGCAGAATGGGTTGATCTTGTGCAGGAGTTGACGAATGTCCTCCACCGTGAATACCAAGTCGGTTAGAGGCCGGTCTTAGGTACGCCTTGACAACGTTGGATGTGACGAGGACGCTGGGACTGAATACAGACCTGCATATTGATCTCTGTAGAACTCAGATACCACTATTGGGTCACTCGTGGGTTCCCCGTTCCTGTCCCTCAGGGAGAGCGCGGATGACTACACTTTGCACTCTCTTGGTCATACTTGTGTTCTCTACACTAGAAACCATACACAGAAACCCAGACCGAGGCATTTTGTTTCAGCTTATCTACACATCTAAGCCATGGAAAGAGTGTAACTGAATGTCGGCGCGAAATCGAGCGTTTACGCCACCCTCAACCTGGCCTGGTTGATGAAAGTTGCCGGTGCCTCGGCTGACGAGGTTGTCCCATGTGATGACTTTCTACAGTTTAGTGTATGTTCCCTTGATCAAATAATAGCCCCATCTCTCTAGAAAGTTTTGAATAATTTACGAAGATCTGACGATCGTGTGCGCCATGAATTGAATACTTTGCTACCCACATCATCTTTTCAGAGTAACACAGATTATGAAAAAACATGTAAAGGTTTCGTGCTTCAGGTACGTTACATATTTTCAGCTTGAACTCCCACGACAGATGCTAGAAGATCATAAAAGAAGAGAAGGAACGATCAGGCATTGTCTAACTGTGTCTGCAGCCCGATTAGCAGAATTACAAAGAATGCAAGCCCCTGATGATGAACAATCTCGTCGTAAATTCCTCCGGTCTGTCAAAAAACAGCACCTTTTGGTTTGTTCCACACCGCTTGTTAGCTTATATGTAGTTGCGACAATTCCAAACGGAGTTATCAGAAGAGGAGGTCATACAGACTTCTGCAATGAAAGTCATATACGAACGGTGCCGAAGTCACTATCACCACCCAGCTTTTGAACGGTTCAAATGAATCTTTTACACGATCTACCGTAGTGCTTTTCTTCCTAGGCTTCCGAAATACATTCTTGTGGCCAAGTGGATTGTTTTAAACCAACATTCAGCTCAGCGCGAGAATCGGGACGTGAGGGCATAGCCAGTTTCATTTTGTTCCTGCACGCAACGCTTCATTACTATCCACACATTGAATATGCTGTATCTAACTAGGCCTTACCATCTCAGCAGGAATGCGCCCACACTTGCCATTGTCATACATGGCCGTGTTAAATCACCAGGTGTCCTGTCTCACTAAGTGTGCGCCTGATCATATAGGCTATGACCGTCCGGGCAGAACCAAACTAAAAGAAGGAGGACGGCTTTGATATCAAGACGGAATTCGGCGGCGTGTTAATAATTTTGGAATAGTGCAAGAGCGACGCTGCTGGCCGCTGTTCGGCGTATCGCAATTAGGCTTAAATTATGTTCGGGACCGGTGGGAGCGTGGTTTTCGGGACCCGAATAGCGCCATTGTCCTAGCTGATATTCAGATTTTTGGCGAATCTGATAGCTCAGTACCACAAGCGAAACACCCACTGACATGCGAGTATGTGGCAATTGCGTTCCGTCTAATCATGTCCAACATATATAAACTTAGTCCTCAACCCAAGGGAACTGAATCGTACGGTTGTATAATTGTTTCGATCTATCGGTTTCTACGTCATGCCACAAGAGAATCCCATGCGGCTAGTTTTAGTGGCTTAAGAAAAACATCCCTCCAAATGGATCATCATCATCGACAGCATGACATCAGTGTAAAACACCGATGCTTCGCTGCCGTAAAACCATGATTTATTCGAAAGCCTTATTGTGAAGAAACGAATAAAGATGAACGGGAAAGGGACTTAGTGCTGCTTTACTACAATAATTGCGAGGTGCCTACACCTCCAGACACTCATTCACGCAATCTGGCTAGAAACTGACAACAAGATCGCCACTGACATCGGTTAGCAGACATATCGTGCAGCGTCTCTAACCAGGCACAGTGAGGATCACGCGATCCCCATTCTGGAAGACGAGTATCACCCACAGCACCCAAGCGTTTCGTACTCACCTTCATACCTCTGCTAGGTCAAGGGTTGGCCACCTCTCTGTTTCCGCCACTCTGAATAGGGCATGGAAAACAGCACTCTTCGGCAAACGATGGTTAGGCATACGCCTCACATGTTCTAACCAACACAGCTTCTGGTGCTGGACACATTCTTCAATGAAAATACCCGTTGCACAACCGAAAACTCGCTTTCTAACTGTTTCGTTACGGATTCGTCGACACCAACCCACACGAGCTATGGTTCTGAGACAACGGTTGTCGAACATCTGAAGACGTCTCAGTTCACCTGCTCGAACAGGCCAGTTCTCGCAGCCATACGACAAAACAGCATGCACTGTAGCTTGATACAAACGTCCCTTGAGATCCATGGACACACCACTCTGGCGCCATAGGTGTCTCAAATTAGCAAACGCGACCCGGGCCTTGCAGACTCGCACATTGACCTCATCTGTCACACTACAACCAGAACTAATACAACTTCCAAGATACGTAAAACGCTCCACAACTTCCAGTGCCTCTCTCTGGATTGCAAGTGGCGTGTTCAGTGCCTGCGTGTCCAGGAGCATGACCTTGCACTTTTTTGGCGCAAAGTGCATACCAAAGGACGGGATGACTTTGGTCAGTTCACCCAAAAACACTTGTGCCTTCTCGTCCTCTTCGAAGGTGAGAACGATGTGATCTGTAAATTCCAGATGGACAAGGTTTTCATCACAGGCTATTCGAACACCGGGGTTTTGGAGACCTTCCGTCGTTCGTCTCATGATTTCGTCGATCACGAAGTTAAACAGGAATGGGGAGATTGGGCATCCCTGACGGACACCACTTTGTGTACGGAAGCTTTTGGAGAGCTCGCCGTATACTCTCACACGTCCTGAAGTCTTGGAATGCAAAGAGCTTATTATGTTCACGAACTTCCGGGGCATTCCTTGGTGGGCAAGCGTGTCAAGCAGAACAGACCGGTCAACCGAGCCAAATGCGCATCGGAAGTCCAGGAATACTGGAATTGTGGGTCGCTTATACGTATAGCGTTGTTCTAGCACCTGATGAAGCGTGAAGATTTGATCAACACAACCCCTACCAAGCCGGAATCCAGCTTGCTGCTCTCGAGTCAGTGTTTCACGAGCCACCATAAGGCGACGAAGCACAAGTGACGCCAACAGTCTCCTTACGACCGGGGTCGAGCTGATTCCCCTGTGGTTGCCACCCTTACTACGAGCCCCTATTTTGAAAATGGGCACTATCACCGACTCTCCCCAGTTGTCTGGGACAGACTCCTTTTCCCAGATGCAAGCAAACAAATCAGACAAACGCTGACGGAGGATTTCACCCCCATCGTTGAACAATGCGAGTAGGAGGTCATCCGGACCAGGAGCTCGGTGGCGCTTAAGAGAGCATATGCAGTCATAAACCTCCGAGGCTGTAGGTCGTTCCACGTTCACCGTCCAGGGTTCTACGTCACTTGTGGGTTCCAGATGGGTGCCAGCTGGTGTCCATGACAGTTGGTGTTCGAAGTATTCGGCCCATTGGTCGAGGCGTTCTTCTTTATTCGAGATGTTCACTCCATTTCGATTCTTGATGGTTTCGCTCACAGGTGGTTTCCGGAGACCAGTCGCACGGATCAACTGAAATAATCTTCGGGTATTACCGGCTTTCTGGACCTCTTCCATTTCCTTGACTTTCTGTGTCCACCACTTCGCGGTCGGCTTGCACGCTCACCCTCACTTGACGTCTGATAATTCGTCGCACCAAGTTATGTTCCGGGCCGGCTGGGATATTTCTCCGAAATTTAAGCAGTGCCACCGTCCGGTCTGATATCTAGTGCTTGAGTGCGCCTGGTGGTGACATGCCGCAGGCAAAATTCCCAGCACTTTGCAAAGAGGTGGCAATCTCGTCCCAGTATGCGTTCACATCTGATGGTGGAGCATTTGGAAGAGACCCTAGAAGACGATTCTGGTGCGTTCGTCTAACATCCGGATCTGCCAGTCTCTCAGTTGCCAAACGACTTGTCCGCATCTTACGCGGTCCTGGAAAACGTAGGGAGAGGCGGCTCCGGACGAGCGCGTGGTGCCAAAACGACCGTCAGTCAGTTATTGATCCGCGCCATCGGTAACTGATGGCAGTGTGGTCGATTTGAGTTTGTGGCTGGCGTGTCTTTAGAGGACATCATGTGGCCAGCCGACTTCGGCTATTTTGGAAGTTAGTACTGCATAGAAACAGTCTGCGGTCAGCACACAGCTGAAGCAATTGTTCCCCATTGTCCGTGTCGACCTAATTGAATCTCAGATACCCTAGGCCTGCCCATTTGTGCATTCAAATCTCCAGCAACCACCACGATGTCTGAGCTTTTAGCTCGCCGCAACGGCTACGGAGCTACAGTCAGTTGGGGCGTAGACAGACAAGATAAACAGTCATCGATCAACTTCCCGCTTGTAAGACTCCTTCATAGACTTTGCCAGACGAAGCGCACAGAGGCGACTATTAACAGGTATCCAGTCTAGCAGGGATACTTCTGCCCGGTGACTTAGGGATATACCAACCCCTGCACATCCCGCCGCAGCAGCCTCTGAATCACCAGAGGTGCGCAGCCGGAAGCGAGTGGAGACTGATGGGGCGGTTAGCTCAACCACTGTGCTTGCATCTTGAATTATCGTTTCTGAGACACAGCACACATCAATGCCAAGCGAGTCCAGTGTGAGCGCAAGAGCAGCTTGTTGTCCTGCTTGCTTCAGAGTGCGGATATTGAAGGCGGTCAGATATACTGGGTGTCGAGGCTTGAAGATTGATTTGGAGATACCTGAGGATGTCGCCGCCATGTGACGAGCAGATGCTGCACACAAAACCGATGCAAGACGAACGGAGTCATCAGTCCTAAGTGCTCGGCCTACAAGAGAAGAGTTATTAATGGGATGGGGAGGGAGGAGAAGAAAAAAATTACGTGAAAGAGAGAAGAGACGCGTCAGCAGTAGCCTGTTTTCGCTTACCCACCCTGCTGTATGCAGCAAGTAAGGCGACCCGGCTGATAGCACCACGGGACGGCCGGTGGCATGAGAGTACCGTTATCTGTAAATTCATTGCACGAGGGCTGGGATAGTGCCAGGGCGCCCACACCTAGACAGGAGGACGATTAGGGTCCTCAACCAAAGCCTTTGGCTCAAAAGCCTAACCGCAAGGCAGCTGTGTTGGGCTGAAATTGCAACTACATTACCATTTTTACGGAACACGTCGCCATACATGTTCCAACCCCCAACCTAGAGGACGAGGAGACTGTGGTCGTCAGACCTCTACCCATGGACCAACCTAGTATGAGAGACTCTGTGAGTGTCGCGGGGACACTCCCCAGTATAGCTCACTGGGTCGCTGAGGTGCGCAAACCGTCACACCACGGTAAGGTCCAGTCTCTTCGTGACGGCCTACAAATGGATATTACCTCAAATGGGGAGAATAGGCCAGTACAGCACGACGGTGTGTGGAAACCGGCAGTATGTGGTCCTATCTAAAACGAGGTGAACGGTCAGGTTTCCAATGGGGCATCCTGACATTTAGACGGCAAACTGAAACTGGCTTCACATGCCAGGCAAACTCGATAGAAATGGTTCGGATATGTGCTTCAAAAATCAGCTTACAAACTTTCGAAATAGTTGCTGACCGAAGACTGTTTCGGATGTGGCAGTGACACTGAAGGTGGCCTGGAGAACTACTTGTCTAGTTTCAATTGAATTTTGATCATTTGGGCCAATAATTCGTTCGTCTCCGATACTGAAAACAAGGCCGATTCGCCAAACGTGTATGTCTTCGGACACGGGCAGGCATCGTATGCGATACTCATGCAGCCGGCCTATATCCTTCAAAGGTTGACTGAACGCGGCAAAGGCGTTCTTCGTAAATTCTTCACCCTCCTTAAGGTGATCTAAGCCATCTGCCACGGACGTGTGAAGGTCTACGGGGAGCTGTCACCTGAGTTCAACACATCAGGTGGTACCTTCTCTCACCTGTTCTCTTCAATTTTGTCATTGATACGATTATGGAAGACTCACTACCAGCCTCTAATACCTGTGGGGTCGAAGTTCTCCCGGGTTGTTCGCTCACAGATATCGAGTACGCAGACGACATAGCTCTTCTTGGATTTGATACCGTGATACTGCAAACATTATTAAATAGTCTGAATAATTCTACCTCACGGTTTGGCATGCGCTTCGCACCTGCAAAGTGTAAAGTGCTGCTGCAAGACTGGGTGGGCTCGACCCCTAGTCTCATGCTTGCGGATGAGTCTATTGAAATAGTAGACAAATACTTGGGCATCAGTATCAGTTTTGGTGGTCTCGCGAGAGATAATATCTCCGTCCGGACCGGGAAAGTCACAGTAGTTTATGTGAACCTGCATCACCTGTGACGTGGGTGTGACACCAGCTTATCCGTCAAGCGTCAAGTTTACAATGCTGCAGAGCACTCCATCTTATTATATGCGTCAGAAATCTGGCCGTTACGCGCTGAGGACGTCAAAAAACCTTCGGTGTTTGAGCATTTCCCGAGTCTGGTGGGAACACCGGATCGGCAATGCTGAAATACGTCGAATGGTATTCGGAAGAAACTACTCACCCACGATATGAAAAGATCACACTGCACAGGTTGCGCTGGCTTGGCCACGTGCTGCTTATGCCAGTCGACCGATTTCCTCGAAGCGTTCTTTTTGCAAAACCACGCAAAGGGTGGAAATGAGCCAGGGGAAGCTAAACAATGACTTAGCAGTAAAGTGTGAAAGCCACCACCAGCAAACTCAGCTGCGCTGGTCGTTGCCGTCTCCCTGTATCGGAACCCAGAGACGGGCCACATCAATGTTTATAGACATTGTCAGACATGGTCCAGTCACGCCCTTAATGACGCTCATGTATCCAGTCTATTGCCTTCAGTGCATATTCCTCTCCTGATCCAAATCATCGAACGAAACTGTGAGAGGTATAATTACTATACGAGTCGCATGTGTATTTGCAATGTGACTGTTTTGGGACCATGCTAGAAGACGAACGCGAGCTTCATGGGGTCTGATGATGCTCCAGAGAGCCTCCCTGTCAATCGAATAGGGACGTCCAATTATGTGGTAGTATGTTGTTTGAACCTAAGACGGCAGCCAATTGTTTGGGTTAGTGGGAATTTGATCTAACAACCTCGGAAGCCCGCTGAATATGGTCGGGCGAATGAGCAGTTATCTTGCAAAAATCCTGACAGTGTTATCGATAAGGACAAAAGCCCGGTGACTGTCTTATTTCAGGCTACCATATTTCCTTGCCTATGGTAGTAGAATTGAAGTGAACCATTTAGATTGGAGTACTTTTGTTCCTCAGAGAGAATAAGGGGGTTTGAGGCCAACCACCAGCCTGGTGGCCGTAATATTCAAATTGCCCTTTGACGCTGTCTCGCGTGCAGTCAGATTTGCAACAACATAATCTAGGTTTCGACATAGATAGGGGTGGTTTGTGACTATCATCTCGCGGCACGCGCTTGAACATCGCCCCAGTTTTTAACAAACAAAACAGACTGTACCTCTTCGTCTGAAGTCTGCCTTTGATCCATTTTATTGTTAGTTACTGTGACAGTTACCCTCGATCAAAAGTATCCCTTAGCCGCTACATGCCAACTGTTTACTAGTCTGCAGCTCGCTCTTTGAGTGATGCAGGGTGAGGCTAACATGTGTTCCTTCTACTTCAGATTCGTTGTTGACATGGTGCTCGAATTTTGCTTACTTACCTCTAACGTGTTGAGGTTTGAAATACCTTACGGACGCAAACTCACAGGCACTGAGTATACTGACGGTCAGATCCCCCAGAAACACAGGTCCTTGTAACTTAGCTAATAACTTGGTGTACGATCCACACCGAAGAATAAAGTACCCCTCCAACTTGAGAAGGGTCGAACCCAAACAGTACTTGCATGTCAAGCAGTTAACAGTCCTGAAACAACCTTTCCAATTAGGAAGGTCAGGACAGACTTTTCAAGCTCCAACACCTTGGCAGTGTTACATCAAGTCTGTTAAGGGCATTTTAAAGATCCATACTACTTTCTGTCTATAAACGTGACAGATGCGTGTCTAAGATTTCAGAATGCTTTCTCTATTTGTTCTCGGCATCTCGAGATGAACCTTGAGAGAATAGGTAATACGAGCATACTAGCACGGAACCTAACGAGAGCAATCGTCATACAACGTAGACTAGGCCCACGTAGTAGCGTAACTAATAAATGGTGGGGGACCAAGAGACCATTGGTTGGAAGAACTGACCAACATGATGTAACGATGTCAATCCTCGTCGGCCCGAAGATTACGTCTCATACTGGCATGAATATGAGATGTTCTGTTACGATTCTCTCGCTTTGGTGCTTACTCCTTCGTCAGCTCTTCTTAGTTTATCGGAAGTAACACTAACTGAAAAGGACTGGATACATGTTATGTGCAATAGAATGAATAAGTTAACTTTTGGATGTCGGTTAAATTACAGTCCTTTTAATTCTATGGGTCACTCCTTAATGGGGAGCGAGGTGGTTAGTGCGCGAATTTACTGACTGGAAGGTCCGCGGTTCGAACCTAACCTCCGCCTCTCGACTTCCCCTGTCCAGGCTTGGGCAAGCTGGCAGTATCCCAGCTCTCGTGCTTCCTTTGGGTGGCACGGCAGCTGGGCACCGAAGGGGTGTTACAGCTGAACGATCATTATTAATGGCTTGGTGGACAAGAAGCCCAATCGTTTTGTCTTCCAACTTGTGTTGATGTGTGTTTAGACCTAAAAGCGCATTTGTCCTCCATCTACTGCAGTGTTCAGTCATGAGCGGAGTGAACCGGATGCACCGTGACCTGCTATCCTCACACGTTGCCATCCACTCTTAAGCCCAAAAAACGCATAGCTCCGTAACAATGCATACGCTGTGGCTACACAAATAAAATTGGGAATTGATAGGTAAAAACTGGTAGGGATAAACTTTACTTCCATAATGTCGGGCAAGTCTGATCGAAAACAAATTCCCCGGTAGGTGTGTTGAAGTCAGGAGCTTCTCACCGTCCCGAAGGGTCAAGGTACCCCAGCATTTCGGAGCTACCAAAGGCGTAATCCTGATTTCGTTCGCGACTGGCATCGGCATCCATTCTTTGCACTGCATTTATGAAACCGAGATGATCATACGCGATGGACGGGTCAGTCTTTGCGCGGGTATTCGATGCATCGATCTAATGATCATCACCCACCTTGTGTTAGGACATTGTCCCGCGTGCCGTAGCTCAGTCGTCCAGGATATAAGAACATCCACACCGATTTGGTTCTAACGGGGGATGCGGTTGAATCCCTCGTTCGTGATATTCTCCAACTTTATGTGCTGCACAGTGGTCGCCTCATGTTCCAGTTGGTGCGATATTCGAGATATCGCAGTATGCTTTGTTAAGAATTTACTCATGAGGTTGCTGAGAACCCTTCGACAGCTCACAACCGGTTTCGACCTTCTTGGGGCTCATCAGGTAGCCGCAGTCCCCGATCCCCTTAGGCTCTACTTGAAATTAAATTGTACGAAATTAGCGAAATACACTCATTGGTTCATGTACTCTACCTTCTATGGTAACGGCATTGGTGTCCCCAGGCTCGGTGGCGCAGTTTGACCAACTTCCGAAGTGCAAATCGTTCTCATAATTACGAGCAGTCTTTCCTTGTCGATGTTACTGTCTGTCGACCTTCCCTGGTTCACCCAGTAGCCATTGTGACTACGAAGACATCCAGCGGTCCAACTCCTGCTGATAGGCAATTCAGTGTGTGGTGCTAGCCAGTAGCAGAGAACGCCTGACCTTGGTAGTCCATTTCTGAAGAATTGTCATTAGTCCCCTGAAGGTTCTCTAGAAATCAAAGCTCGAATAAGGAATGCGTGGCTGTCCCAATCAACCTCTTCTATCGTTAACACGGACGGCCTCCACCGGGATTGATTAAACGCTTCCGGAGGCTCACAAAAAGATTGCACAAAATCTTTCGATGTTCAGTTGTACACTTGTCCCAAATACTAGAACTGATGGCTTACTGATTATCTGGTAATTTATTTGGACGCAACTTTCGAGGCAGTATGTACTTCACAAGTCTTGTCAAATTATCTTACTCGGCCGCGCCACACGCCCAACACTTACGCGATATTGGGAATGGGATCCAGACACACAATGGGCATCTTAACATACCGACCGAAATAACACAGATGATATGGTAAAACCAATATTTGGGTAGAAGTTCTTATTCGAGTCAGTGGTTAGGCGGTCCCGATAAATGCCTTATGGAAGACTGAGAAGACGAGAGCTAGGGACTGGTAACGTTTAATATCACGTGTTCCGCTGATGCACACAAACTTTGTAAGTTCTGATTAATGGCGGAGGTAACCGGGGCCAGCGAGGCACCAGTGAACTCAACTGGCGTTACTGTGAATGATCTCCGAGAACACTGAGTGACGTAAGTACTTGGCGACCACTCCGAACAGTGAGTGATGGGGGCATGTATTACGCACGCCTAGTCATCATCTACAAAAGTGCTTTTCTGAATTCTTGGTGGTGGGCGCGGAATCGGCCGCGATTTGGCAACGCGAAGTGGAGTTAGCTACTAGCAAACTGAGCGCCGCAAGATCTTCGTGCCCCCGGTTTGGATCCACACCTTGCACGGGATTAGAAGCCCTACGGGACATCGCGGGTATCTGTTCCATGTCGAATATATTCTCACCTCCCAGTTGAACTGCCTACCATTCCTTACTAGAGTTTTCTTCGCCATGGTTCTATCATAACTGAGCACCGGTATCTACTACTTATGTATCGCTACCGACGATGGCGCTGATAGGATAGTCGGATGACGAAGATATGTGATATCAAACAATGGTCTTAAAATGATAGCGGCATGACGACCCCAGTCAGGACGATCGATTTAAACATAGGATGGACTCGGGTCTAGTAACTCAGCTCCAAGTAACAAATAAATGACCTGTCGCGGCAAAGTCGTAGCGTAATGTACGTGAACAGATTTCAGTTCAAATCCTACGAATGTTCCAGCCGAGCTCTATGCATACGACAGTGGTTCAGCCATATGTGCATCTTTCGGCGAACTGTGATCTCAGAGCTGTTGTTTGAATTGCCGATAGTGTCTTCTTCAAGTGACGCACATACGACCACTTCCTACACACTTTCCCAATTGGCAAACATCAAAACAACCGATGAGTGTTAACAGATGCTTCGTTAGAGCACGGAGGCGATAGGAAAAAGTAAATACAAATCGACAGTGAGGTGATAATAAAAAGTGCAGCAACACGATTCTGTAAGTGAATACGACGTGTGGGAGGCAGTAGAATCCAAAGTGAAGTGGGCTACGTTTAGCGCCGCTGTCTTGAGGTCAGGCAGAAGAACATGCGAGAGAAGATGGCGAAAGGTACAACTGGAGCTTCGCTGATAAATGAGACTGCTGTGGGCTTACAGTTTTATCGTACAGGGTGCAATTGAACGGCATGCGTACAGAACATTGGTACAAGAGAATCGAGTAACGGAGTGTGGAAAAAATACGGCACCAGACCAGACAGATGGGTGCGAATTGGTGACAGCACCGATTGTACGGACCGGAGAAATGCTACAGGAGTCCATTAAAGAGAGAAATCCAGAATCGCAGCTATTAAAGGTGGAAATGAGTTTCAATATAACATGAGTTAAAAACACATTGTACTCTTGCGAGAGCACCAATTCGGGACTAGCAGTAGTTCACAGACGTCTGCGTTAGTGTTGAGTATTGCTACTACATTTTTTTAATAGAACCCCTGTCGAGCGGATTTAGACTGTGGGTAAGAGGATTCATCAGGCGAAGCATAAATCTACTATTTTAGCGGCAAATGATTCCCCCCTCCCTCACCACAATGATGAAACGACCCTCTGAAAACGAAAAGTACACGTTGTAGCCTGAGATGTAAGCCATTTGCCTCTCAGGACAGCCAAAATGCAGTTGAATCGGATCTTTTGGTCGACCCGGCTGAGTTAAAGATCAATGTCAACATCACTGACAACAGGCCATCGCTCAAATTTGGGCTCGGCTTGGCCGACATTTTTGTCCGAGTTGTGTGCGCAGCACCATTCGTTGGAATCAGTCAGAGACGCAATACGACAATCATACTTGTCAAGTTCCCACCGCTAACATTTGCTATTAATGTGGTATAAGAGTACTCCTGTTCGAGTTTGTGTAGGTAGAACGAAGGCCCAATAAGCACTGGGTTTCAAAAATGTCATTACCGATGCTCCATGCATGACGTCACATCTCCTCCAGCGCTGGACAATATTCAGCCAGGTCAGACGTTAGCTCAGGGGTCGCGTGTACCAGGCTAAAGTAAGGGTTGTGTTGTTATATGGATGCCAGACATGGCCTCTGCGGACAGATGATGTGAGGCGTCATCATGTTTTTGACCATCGATACCTCAAAAGCGTGGCTGGTTTTGGATAGCGTCAGCGTGTTAGTAACGAGGTAATTAGAAGACGGGTATTTGGTTGTGCGGAAGGTACTTCAATCAGGGAAAACATCTAACACCACCGACTACGATGGCTCATGTGCCACGCATGCCGAAACACCGTCTTCTGAGACGAGTGTTGTTCTCCGTGCCCCTTCAGAACGACACAAACCGCGAGGTGGACAACGCATGATTTGGCAGAATGGTGTGAAATAGATTACGAAGTTTGGGCAGTGTGAACACTGATGTTGCTGCCTTTGATGATGATGATGTTAGCTCAGATATTGTATGCGTGCAGACAAGAAAGCTGGTGGAATCAGGGGGCTCTGGAAGTACAGGTCAGTGAAGCTGGGATGCTCTGAAACTTTCCCACCTGATACCCAAAACTAGTATGAAAAAAAAACAGTCCTTAATGAGATTACTAAGGCTAATATTGAAGTCAACACACAACAAAAACGAGCTGCTTGACCGCTGGGTTGAATGTGTCCAACAATAGTTCACTACCTTCCCCTATACCTGTCTGTGAGTTTGGACCCTCCCTCAGTTTCTGAAGTATTAAATGCTCGTCTGCTTTGAACCACAAAGCCGGATGAATGCCCGCCAGCGTTATCCAGAGACAGTGGTCCTTGTCGCTCAAGCAAACTTGGGAACAAGAATGGTTCCAACAACCTCGGGTCAACCAACCATTGCATCTGGTTGTCTCCCCTACATTTACGTGGCCAACGAATTCCTTCGAAGTCTGTTAACATTATTCATGCCATTTATTCCCAAAATAGAACTTTCTTCCTCCATGGTTATAAGGCAGTTGCTCACCAGGTTCTACTGCTGGTGCACTTTCGGCCATGAGGACGATCATTCTTATGGTGCCCAGAGCACACGATACGGTTTCAATCGGTCACCCCTCCCAAGAAGGGATGCCTTCATATTTCGTAAAAGCTTTTTCTTAAGGCAAAAGAATTAGAGCAATTTCCAGAGTACACTTTAGACGTTTACATTATTTGGGTCTAGTGCTGGTTGTTTATTTTGAGGATGACACATTGTTCAATGGGAAATAAAACCATTCGGCACGGCCACGATTCCATCGTGCGATACGAGTCGCGAGTACCACAGCATTTGCACAGTTCGAAATAGCAGGTTCGACGTTAGCTGACTGTGGCGTTCGAATATACTGATTTGCTCCACTGCGCCCTTTCGCCAGCCATTAGCCATACAAATGACGCTCAGGAAAGCCCGGAAATAGGTTAGGCTATATAAAGTTTGAAAGCTTGTACTGATGTGCTTTGCTATCATGCTAATTTTGTTGGCAATACGGAAATCCGCAACCAACCCACTTACTATTGTACCCGTAGAATATACGGGAGAGGAGATGCTGTAAGGTTGAATAAACACCCTATTTGTGATGACTTCATAGGAGAAGGAGTTAACAGAAGCCTCCGTAATTGTCGTGCCAACGAACTTCGCACCTCTGGAAGCATACCTCACTACCGCCTCAAATAAGAGCCATGAATCACCCGCATCGTGTGGCGTGGAGGTCAAAGTCGCCTCGAAACGGGCTTGAATAAGGGATGTTTGTCTTAAAATCAAAGCTTCCATCGTGGCGTGAGGAGGAAAACCACGCATTTTAAGCAGGAGCAATGTGGAATAGATCCGGTATTTGGCGTTGCGGCTACACACCTACACTTGCAATTATTGACCAGGGGGACTTTTAAGGTGGAATTCGTTCTCTCATTCTCACATTGGAGTAGGATATATAATTGTGTATTTACCGGAGGCTAGTGACAGGAAGTTGATTGCTTTGAACGAACTGCTGGAGACAAGGTGAGGATGGTGAAGGCTACTTCGTATAGCTAGTAACATGAAGTTCATGGAGTGTTCTAATCAGGAATCCGTCTAAGATGAACGTTTAATCCCGTTCTTTGGGCTAGACAGGGCCTACTGCAGTACGCCATAACAATGATTGCATAGTGCACAAAGATGGTAAACTCACCAAGATTCTGTGACCCCAAGACCGTGCTACGTGTAGCTTTCACCATCGTTTGAATCAGTGGCGAAGCTGGAAATGGGAAAATGGTTGAGCAGTGCACTGTCCATTCCAAACATTTCGATCGCCCGGGCTGCAGCTTCAGCAGCTGCACCAGGAGGGCCGGCAGCGCAGTTGAACGCAGCTGGCAGATCACTACCCACCGCTGCATCTGCCATCACGGGTGGATGATTTTGATTTCGAGCAGCTGCGGCTTGTCTAGCAGCCCTGTCAGCGGGACTCAATAAAGCATCTCCGAACATAGTGCTGACACGACCACGAGGTTTCAATTCAAGATACTAAAAGTTCAAACATAACATGAAAACGGGTTATGTGATCACCGAATTGTAGGAATCCACAATGGGTATAAAGCACTCCTGAAGTCAGTAAAGTAACTAACTACCCCGTCCGGTAGGGAAACTTACTGGCTGGATCGCGAGAATCGCGCAAACAAACTCTGGCGATTTTTCCTTCTGAACTAAGGGCGATGCAGCAGAAAAATGCAAACCATCGTTTAACAACTGTCGTATTTTGACTGGAGACTGCGGCACAAGCATCGTAATCGATCAAAATCGGCTCAACTCTACTAGCAGAGACATTGAAACCTGGAAACACATGAAATACGAGTAGTTGCCGAGCTCACCGAACAAATCACCGGCCGCCTGAACGCTTGGGGAACAGGCCTGTCTGATGGATCCCCTGATGATGATTTCAGGAGTGGGCTCTACAGGGTTTTCATCGACCTTGTGAGTAAGGTCACACCAAGAAAGCTTCGCACAACCTGCTGTAAATAAAGTAGCGGAATTAATTCCCTGTTTGTGCATACGTTTTGCATCTACAAAACGATGTCTTCTTTCAAGACTTTTATAACCCCTTATGTTTCTTCAGAACTTCGAAGCGAAGGGTTTGGGGTGATCCGTTCACGTATCCTGGCAACTGTCACCTGCTGTGATAGGGTAAGTCAATGAATGCCCCTATGAGTGGCTGACTTACATCAATTATGGTATCGGAAACGAATTTCAATGGAGCTAATGGACAGCGTATTCAAAGCAACAGTAAGGGATGTGAAACTCGGCTTCTCCCGAACTAAAGATCTTAAACGCCCTCAGATTTTGAATCACCGATACCTTCGTAGCACAGCGCGAGTTAACTGGTTGCAACGTGTCTACTAATTGGCGCGTGAGCGAATAATTGAGTGTAAATCGCAAGTGGTGGAGTAGGAAATATAGATAATCCAGCTACAGCGGTTGAAACGTGAATTGGGCATACTTAACCACTGTCTACGAAAGGCAGCGCAATTTACCGTACCAAACCTTTGTAGAGATCATGACAAGGCAACGCGAAATGAAATTATCTTCAGCCAACCTGGTTAAGACCTTCGTATCTTTGTGGCTGAGGCCCAAGTGATTCCGTTTGCAGGCGGGTGAAAATCCTACAGGACGTGGCACGTAACCGAATGCTATGAGCATGCCGTCACTTCCTATCTGAACTACCTAGTTAGACTTCAATATCCACATGCACTTGATTTGTGTTCGGTAGGGTTCGCAAATAACTCTGGTTGGATCTCCCGGATGGTACCTTGCTCTGGCATGATGATCAGATGCGTCTGTTGGAAAGTATAGGCGCGCCTTGCTCAAGGCCATTTACCCTAGGGGCAATAGGCTTTTTTGCACTAAAGCCCCAGCCTTTGTTCCCACTGTTTACTATGACGTTCATTCCTCATGGTTGTGTACCAGTGTACACTGTTGTCGATGACGAGGACTCAAAACTCTGGGTGCGTGTAGGGATGTTGCGGTGCACAGAGTTGACCTCATACTGAAAGGTAGATCCCCACGAACAGGTAACTAGAGACTTCGAATAACGATGATCGAGGGAACAAGCGGGGTGTACACTATGATAAAACTGGGCGGTAGAGTCATCATCCTGCCATAGTGATCAAACCAACAGCAATTTATATGGGAATGATAAAACGCAACAACATACATTGCCTTCCTCATCCCGATGCTTCTCGTGGAACTTCAAATGGACATTGAGGTTGGACTTTTTGTTAAACCGCTTTTGGCAAATGTGACACTCAAACGGCTGTTCTCCGAGATGAATTCGAAAGTGTTCATTGTAGTAGGCAGCTTTGGTGAACCGCTTGCCACAGTATTCGCACTCGAACCGAGCCTCCTTGTGAATTAACATGTGCATTCCGATTTGAGTGACAATCTGTGAACAGAGACAGAATGAGGACAGCGATGAGGACGGATAGATGACTGAAGGACGTTTAAACATCATGGTATGGTGACACTGACAAGTTTTGCGCTGGTCCCACCCTATCATTCCTGAAAAAGGCATAAGTTGAATATGACACGGTCCATAGGTTCACACGCACGACATGACTTTGATGACCGCATCATTTGGATGCTACTCAGTTTCTACTGATGTGTGTATGGATCACCTATGTAGACATTAAAATATACTGCATTCGGACTACTGTGTATTTTGAATGTAACTCGGTAAAATCAAATCTAGTGTAGGAAAGCTTTACATTCCACAACCTTACGGTAAAAGTCCGGAGCAATCTAAAAAGGTTCTCACGAACCAGTGATCAGTGCGCCCAATGAGCGCTTACCAAGGAGTAGGTATGAGGGAAATTATGAAAATACTGGGTGTTGTTGGTATCATTCATCTGTCTGGATGGAGTGGCTCCGCTTACGTTTGGCTGGAGGTTCCTCAGCGTCAGAGCACTGAGTGATCAACGCTGTTCATGCTGCTTCCAGACGGATTGTTTGACTGTGATAAAAGAGCACAGATTCCGTACTGGGAAGATCACCCGGAAATAAGGTGGAATGGTTCTACTGATGGAGGTTACTTTCTAAAAGACAAAAGGCTCTCTTGACCATGAGTCGGAAACAGCTTTTTATCCATGTCTTGTCTGAAATATTCAGGGCTTCTCATTGCCTTGTTCCGCCATAACTCGGATTTGAAACTTTGTTCGAATTGCCAAATCTGACTGATTACAAGCAGTTCCAAGGGTCAAATGATATGGAACGCTCAGGTCTGTCGAACCTTCTTACAATTTCTGACAGCTTCCATTCTTAGAATGTCGTGTCATTGATCCCTATTGATTTCGAGACCGTCCACTGTTTTCCCAATGGCATCTACTCTGAATGAATACTGACGAATACAGTAAATAATTCAATTCAAATCGCTGTTTCATATCTCATCTTGGACTGTCAATGCTCAATATAGGTCACTCTGTTTACAGTCTTTTTTATGTTTCATGGTAAGTGTGGGCGAACAGAATTCATTAAACTGGAACAAAAGTGAAGCGTCTGCGGTTTAATTTCATCACATGGAAGGCGATACCTAATCCAAGTCTAGCCCAGACGAAACAGGCAGCGCCACATACTGGGGCAACACGACGGGAGTGTCAGACATTATAAAATCACCAATCCTCGAGATTACCGCTATTCGTCTGTTCGGTCAGCTCAATACTAGGGCTATGAGTGTCAGACATTATAAAATCACCAATCCCTGAGATTACCGCTATTCGTCTATTCGGTCAGCTCAATACTAGGGCTACTCTGCCATTCTGATCATTTAGCCAACCTGGGCGATGAAAACCTTCTCTTTCGTGGACCGAGAGGACCCAAGAGGTCCTTTCCAAAGAAGATTTAACAGTGAAGAATCAAAACCGAAAAAAATCGGGATCCAATTATGAGAATCCCTCTCTAGATGACAATAACTTTATCTTGAAATGTTCATTTCTAAACTAGTGTTTTCATAAACACAGTAGCACGCATCTGTGACGATGAAGATGAAGTGATGGCGACGCAAACGCAGTAACCAGTGAATACTGTAGCCCATTGAACAGTTCACCTACCGGTGGTACACGAACGCAACAATGAATCCACTCACCTTTCCACAAATCTGGCATTCAAACTTTTCCGGACCCAGTTGTAGGTGTTCCACACGAATGTGCCGCTTCATGGCCAGTTTGCTCTTGAATGTGGTCTGGCAATCTGTACACTGATAGATTCTGGTACGGAAGTGTTTCTGGCGATGCTGTGCGTAGCATCGCAAGTTGTTGCAGACTTTGTGGCAGATTTCGCAACGCACAGCTCCACTGTGCATCTCCTTCACATGTCGCCGCAGTTCGTTCTCCACACGGAATCGTCGTTGACACATGGCGCATTCGTGTGCCAGTTCCTGTTAGGAAGTGAAGAATGATGCGAGGAACGGAAAGAACAAAATGTGACTGAGTGAGCAGGAAGAAAAACAGGCGTCTATGATGGGCCATCTAGCTGAATGAGGGCCGAAGTGCAGAACAACTAAAATATAAACAATTGTTCAGCCGCAGCGGTATTACGGCACAGCCATAATTCAGCCTATGAGAAGTGCAAAGACCGAGAAATCATCAACCAAGACAGAAGCAATAAGGTGCAGCCCGGACGCACAGTAGTATTACTGGAAATGTGGCGAACTCGTTCGCGAAACAGCACAACCATGCTGCGAAAACCACTGTCGACAATCAAGAGGCCTAAGAAATGGTGGCTCAGCGTCGTACACGTGGTTGCGATGTAACAGGGCTGAAAACTTTTAGGGAAATCATGCGTGAAAATCCTCATATAGTAGGAAATCATACATGAATTGAGATAACTGCCGCTTATGCTGGACGTACCAGCGTCCGAAGGGGGTATGTGCAACCAGTAATTAATAAAAATGCGTGTTTTATGTGTTATTTAACAGCGAATAAATAACGTTTGCCAGTGACATGGCTAGGTTTTTACCGTTTTGTTAGACGATGTGATCAAGCGATTTCAGTAGGCAGTTGTTTCGCCCATCAGAACACTACAGCGTGACTCATGCGACGGTCACTGACTACATATGAATACTCAAATAGCATCCTTTCAGAGCATAATCCACATGTAAATCAGGGGAAGCATGAAACCGGATAGCAGCGACCAGTGCACCATTCGGCTGGGAAGCTTCAACTTTGATTTCAGCATTACGCTGAGATCAGTACCCTGACAAACATCATTCTGTGAGCCTAGCTTACCTAGACAGTATGGCGTGTTACGGTGGCTTTGATGAAAGAAAACGAGTCCGCTTAAGTGCAGAGAACGTCCCCTTGAGGACATTTCAGCCAGCACATGAACAAGGGATACTAGTCCTCCCAGGAAGGTTTATCGAAGTCCTATACAGGCTGCGCGCTTAAAACACGGTCGGCTAGGATCAGGTAGAGCACCAAAATAGGGTGGTTTCGGCAACATCGTGCGACACTACGTGACCTCTGCACAATCCTCAGTGAAAGGGATCAAAAAGTACCCCTGTAATCAGAACGATGATTAATTTGTTCAAACCACCATGAGGTGCAATGAGAAAGTATAGTATTTAACATAATATGGACCAACGATATGGAGTAAAATTGCTCACCTGATTGTGCATACGATATATATGATACCGCAGCGAAGCCCGTCTCGGATAAGTCATCCCGCAATATTCACAGGTGGCCGGTCCCTGATCATCTCCGTGATGTGTCCGTATATGATGAAGTAATGAAGCGCGTAGCCTGAAAGCACGACCACACTCAACGCAGCGCTGTGAGTAGCCTTCATTGTGTTTGTCCATATGCGTGCGCCAACAACGCTTATCCGTGAACCGTTCATAACAGTGCGGGCATTCATACATGGCCGGGTTGATATCACCATGAGCCTCTCGAGCATGTTTTACCATTCCCTTGGAAAACCCCCAGAATTCGC
Source organism: Clonorchis sinensis (assembly GCA_003604175.2). NCBI lineage: Eukaryota > Metazoa > Platyhelminthes > Trematoda > Opisthorchiida > Opisthorchiidae > Clonorchis > Clonorchis sinensis. The sequence continues at coordinate 13,340,054 of CM030372.1, forward strand.
ATTGGCTGCAGCGGAATACGGTTTGCACACCAGCGTTAGCAAACTCTCCAGAAGGCGCATGAGTTTCCCCCAGATGGACTGACAAATGTTCTGGTGTTTCAAACAGTTCAGCGCAAATACGACAAATAACTTCTGCATTAGCAAACACACCATGCTTCTCACTCAGATGTGCTATGTACTCTTTGCCTGTGACACGCACTACTAGGCCGCAGAATTTACATTTTATCCGTCTCACCCCAGTGAGCGAATACTGGAGCTCCTCTCGATCGTTCGTTTGCCTCAACTGGCGCGGTTGTTGTACAACATCCGTTGAACCGAGAGACGGATGCACAACACCGTGTTCAGACCATTGGTGGTAGTAGTAGTTGTATTTGGTGCCGCAGAAATGTTGGCAAAGGTCACATCTCATTAGTTTTTGCAGCAACGTCTTGTTGTGCAAACCCGTAGTCGCGGTGTCTACCTCAGCTTCATCCGTAATTGCTTCAGGCTTGACAAACGGAGTGTTCGGAGCTGCTTCCGACTCAGCAGCCATATGTTTTTTGTAATGACAGGATAATTCTTCAAGAGAGCGGAGGACGGAATTGCACATGATACATTGGAGGTGATAAGAGCTGAAGTGACGTAAAATTTTCTCTCTGCAGCTCAACTGAGCACCACACATTCCACAAACACACGACCCAATTTTCAGTTCTCCAGTTTCGTCGGCTTGCGTATTTTCATCGGCGTCTACTTCAGGCATTGCACTGGATTCATCCACCGGAGGCTTTTGCGTGCGAGGAATAGGCGTGCGCACACTGAAGCTGACACCATCGCAAAAATCTAGATGTTGTGTTAGGACATCCGCATTTAAGAAGTAGTCACCACATTTTTCACACTGAGGTGCCTCCATTCGTCCTACCAGCACACCGGTGCTGAACACCTGTGTCAAACCTGCAAGTAGGCCGCTTCCGGGGACATCTTCATCCTCATCTTCTGGTTCGCTACCTGAATCCGCTTGCGCTGCGTGTCCAATGCGCGGAAGTGCGGCCGCCATAGAGGGAGTGCGAGTCGTTGAGTGCATTTCATTCATATGTATCTGCCATTGACGACGATCCAAGAAACTGGTGTTGTGTGGGACACAACGGAAGCGTGATAGTCCAATGTGACGCATTTCGTGGTCTAATAGGCCATTAACGGAACGTAATTCCTTGGAGCACATACAACAGACACCCCAATGCTCCGGAAGTGGTACGGGAGCAGGCGGAGGAGCGTGTGGATTAGCAGCCGCTTCAGCATAGGCAGCGGCTTCGGCCGCTTCAATATGTTGTCGTGCCAAAAGTTCTGGCATATGCTTTTGTCCAAGGCGGAACATGATGTCATACAAACTCACACGTATGGGTAGATCATAGAGAAGGTTGCAGATGTGATCTGAAAATCCGGATAGAACACTGTTGTATCGTTTTCGATCGTACTTAGGGTAATAGAAGGCGGGTAAAACGGTTGAACTGTTGGTTTCATCATTCACAATCTGAACACTGGCGGGACACGAGTTCGACTCTCCTACGACAGACTGTGCGCACACTGACGGGCGGCGAGAGTGAGGGAAGACTGGATCAGAGCGAGCGGGTATAATCTCCAGTATACGACGAACGATCCGAAGATCGTCAATTTGTACAGCATACAGTAGGCCACCAATGGTGACCAAACGATAATCAGAGGTTGTGGGTTTGAAAGCAGATTCGGTGTTTTTCAGTTCAGCTGGTGTAAGTTGATCAAACTGTTTACTGGCCTCTACACCAAAAGGGTGCACATTATATTCATTAGAAAATACTTGAAGGGCAAGTCGGACGGGCGAGTCAAAGACAAGAGCCAAAGGGACACGTCGAACTCTGTCCAAAACAACAAACTTTGTACACTGTACCACAGGTAGTGGCGCAACGAAAACGTCTGACTTTGAGTTCAAAACAGTTGTCGGAGCACCCGTGCATCTTATCAATTCCCGGAGCATCACTTTGCGCAGGGTATCATACAGTAGATCCGGTACGACCAACAGTGACTGATCGTCTAATAAATCTTCTGGATCCGCTGTGTGCACACCCTCCAACTCTACAGGCACGTCAGGAGCAAAACCATGTCTTTCCAACAAAAAATGACCTTCCTCCAACAGCGAATATACAATGAACGCCTCGGATTCGTCCACATGCGAATTGAGTGGAGGGTAACAATTCGCCTTATGTGCAACCAAAAGTAGATGATCACGACGACCATTTGGTTTGAGAAGAAATGCGTCAATAAAATGAATCTGGCCTAAATTTGACATAGCCGATCGACCAAAGCGTTTACAGAACGGATTATCCACACTGGCATCCATGATGGCACAGTTTATAACACAGTTTAGGATATCTGCTACTTCATTCTGAATAGTATCGCATTTAGAACCATTGATCGGTTCAGAATCGCTCACATCCGAAGGACTGACCTTGGTCAAATTGAGGACAGTTTCCTTAGCACTGACAGAAATATCCTCTTCATTCCAGCTGTCCAAGAGAGCCATCCCAAGCAATACTTCTTCAGAATTTAGAATAAGCATTAGACGCTGGAGGTCGGGAGGTTCGATGGGGCTGATGTCTATATCAGATTCGTCAGTTTGCTGGTGGACCCTTGATAACGCTACTTCATACACACGTTCAGGTGGAAGAGAAATGAGGTCGTTCAATTTGTTGAATAGTTCAGTGGGTACAACCAATTGTTTTATGTCCGGCATGAAACGTCCGATGTTCCCGGATCCGGTGATCAGATTGTATTGTGAAGGAGATACGCCGAAATCACCGAGAGCCGAATTCGTCAACGCCAATAAGTTTATGTCTGGATCCAAAGGATAAACTGGCTTAATAACCATCTCCTGATCGATACTTGCTGCTAGTTCGGTCAATGCATTGTTCATCATTGGAAGGTAATTAAGACCTAAAAGTGGTTGGTGAATGACCGGAGCCAAGCAAGCGACTCGATGACGCATTTTATTCAAAGGACGTGCAACACACGCATGCACCAATTCTACGACTTTGTCGTAATCATTTATCCGGCTCATTAGACTTTGAAGACTGGCAGAAACGCCATAGAACAGGTTAGCGTGCTGTGAACTGGGTTTGCATAGTTCAGCAATTAGTCGGTCGAAATCCTGATTTAAAACCGTGGATTTGAGAAAGTCGGAGTACGCATCCAGATCGGCACGTGTTCGTAAGGATGCGGCAAGCGCACTGTAAATGTTAGAACCCCAACTTGGAGCCGCCCCAGTTGCGTTACGACGATTAACTCGACGAGTCGTTTGTCCAGAAACACGTCCACCTGCGGTGCCCGCTCCAGCTCCACCAGAAACAGCACCCGTAGTTCGTTTTTTGCTGGCATTAATAACTCGATTAGATAAGAGGCTTTGCGCGTCAAAGTCGTAAACATCACGCTGAACTTGGTTACCTTCATTCACAAAAAGGGTCCCTGTTGTACCATTCGTAGCAGGCTGATCAATCAACTCTTCCCTTTCGGCTGTTAAATCTTCCTCTTCCTCATCGTCCTCGTCGAATTCACTCTCAGATTCACCAGCCTCATCTTCATCCGTGGAGCCATCAGGTTGTGATTCGGCTGTCTTACTTCTAGTCTGTCGACGTGTCCCGGCCGCAGCCCCACGACGCCGACCCGCAGTGGAAGAAACGTGAACCATCTCTTCATCTGAAGGGGCGTATTCACTGTCGTCATCACCGGCATCGATGTCTTCGTCCTGGTCTTCATCGTCTCCGGGAAAAAGATCCGTATATGAGTAGGAATCCGGCTCAGGAGTACCAGCTACACCAGCCTTGGCCGATGATTTTCTGTTAGATACGACTGCACGGGAAACACACTCTGAACCGTTTGGAGTATCGAGCTTCGCGTTCCTTTTTTTACGCCCGCGCTTAGACCCAGGAGTGTTGTCCACATCAGCTGGTGTGGATCCTTTGTCAGTAGCGATGGATTTTCTACCTCGTTTGGCGCGTTGTTGCGACGACTCATTTCCTTCGTTTTCTTTTGGCTGTGCCGGTGGGCGCCCACGCTTCCGCTTAGGCGTAGGTGTGGAGGCCTCCGGAGCAACTTCTGAAACAGCACATTCACTAGTCACAGTATCTTCCTTCTTCATCTGGAGCTGGCTAAAAACAGAAAGTAAGGTATCGTGAGCAAAACGTCAATGTCAAAATTGCACCAATATGAAATCGCAATATGTAAGGAGAAGTGCTCTCTGGTAAGGCCACAGACTCATGGAAAGTAGTGTACGTTAGTGTACACACGACTTGCTACTTGAAACCACTGATCATCATCATCATCACCATCGACAGCATGACATCAGTGTTGAACACCGATGCTTCGCTGCCGTACAACCATGATTTATTTGAAAGCCTTATTGTGAAGAAAAAGAATAAAGATGGATGGGGAGGGGACTTATTGCTGCCTTACTACAATCATTCCGAGGTGCCTACACCTCTAAACACTCATTCAGGCAATCTGGATAGAAACTGACAACAAGATCGCCACTGACATCGGTTGGCAGCCATATCTTGCAGCGTCTCCAACCAGGCGCACTGGGGATCACGCCGTCCCCATCCTGGAAGGCGAGTAGCACCGACAGCACCCACTGACAGGTTATTCCGATAGTCAAATGTCATTTAAACAAGCAATGGTGCAGTGAAAGTTAAGCGTTGCGCAGGTCGGTCTGCTAGAAACGCTAGGTTGGGGGGAGAGAGAGATGAAGCGAAACCGCGATTCTAAGCAAAAACACTTGCATCTCTTATCCCCTATTTCTGTCCGGTTTGGCTGTTGTCCTACTTGCATCCTCCCATAGGAAACATTACCTTACATCACCTTCGCCTGGAAAAAGTTCAAAATGAGGAAGGAAACTGTGGAAAATCCTCCCAAAATAAGCTCATTCACAAAGTGAAAGAATGGTCTTTTTCGTGATGAAACGTAGACCCTCACGCGCCCAGTGGTGCTGAGAAGTAAGGATTGAATTGCGATGAAGATCTTCCGCAAAACTGTCGACATACGGGAACATGAGCGATTGACTCAAATGCTGGCTTCAGATCTGATGACGACTGTTTGTGTTCTTTAAGTGGGTGCTTGGTTTTAACGGCACCGTTCTTCAGGAGTCTTGGTAAGTCTGTGTTTGGTGATTTCCAAGACGGTGTGCCAACCCAGCACCGCATAGATAGCCATCTATTCAAATCGAAACGTCCCACAGCGAAAACAACCCTGCACCAACAACTCTACGTTTTGCGTATCGCTGTGCCCTACCAACACATTCAGAGGCGGAATCGCAGTGCACAGCCGTAGTATTTGCCTCGAAAGAATTTTGTTTCAAAAGAAATGACAATGTTCCAAAAAAGTTTACCTTTCATCAACTATTCGCGGAAAACGTGAAAGTGTAAGAAGAGAGGCGTCAGCAGTAGCATGTTTTCGCTTACCCGCCCTGCTGTATGCAGCAAGTAAGGCGACCCGGCTGATGGCACCACGCGATGGCCGATGTGGCATGAAAGTACTGTTATTTGTGAATGTCATGGTTGTACGAGGGCTGGGATACTGCCAAGGCGCCCACACCTAGACAGGAGGACGATTAGGGTCTTCAACCAAAGCCTTTGGCTCAAAAGCCTAACCGCAAGGCAGCGGTGTTGGGCTGGAAATGCAAGTACATTACCATTTTTACGGAACACGTCGCCACACATGTTCCAACCCCCAACCTGGAGGGCCAAGAGACTGTGTTCGTCAGACCTCTACCCATGGACCAACCTGAGAGAGAGACTCTGTGAGTGTGACGCCGGCACCCCCCAGTATAGCTCAATGGGTCGCCGAGGTACACAAACCGCCACACCACGGTAAGGTCCAGTCTCTTCGTGACGGAAGCGACCTTTCAAACATGCAGAAAGACAGCATGATGGTAGTAAAGTTATTAAACAGAGCTTTTGCTACACCTTCATCTCCAAAGGTGAGGACAATATCGTCTGCGCACTCCGGATCAACAAGGTCCTCACCAGCAACGGATTTGAATACCGCAGTTTCGAAGATCTTTCAGCGTTTGTCTCAGCAGTTAATCAATGACGTAGCTGAACAAGAATGAAGAGTGGGTATCCTTTTCAGGCACCACTTTTTGTAAATAAGCACTTATAGAGATCACCATACACTCACACGCCCAGAAGTAGGTGAACATAGGGACCTGATTATGTTCACAAAGTTCTGGGGCATGTCCCGTTGAGTGAGAGTAGGTAAGAGCACTGACCAGTCGACAGAATCGAACGCATCCTTGAAGTCAGGGAACACAAAGATTATACATGGTGTTGCTCTAATACCTGACGGAGTGCGAATATGTGAACGACGCAGCCTCTGTCAGATCGAAATCCCGCCTGTTGCTTCGCGTGCCGCCGTGACTATGGAAAATCAGGAATGCCAGAAACCTTGTTACAACGAGAGTCAAACTGGCACACCTGAGGTCACTAAGCTTACTTCCAGTATGCTTTCCGAAGATGGGCATTATTATCGAATTAACCCGGCTGGCAGGGATGACCTCTTTCTCCCAAGGACGCTGATAGGCTAGACAGGCACTGACTAAGGAATCAATGTCTGTGAGGGAACTTCCCGGGAGCATTTCGACTCCCGAGGTTTCAGAGGCAGGCAGAGAAATTTCAAGCAGCACAGCAATAACAAAGTTGAAGAGGAAAGGTGAGAGAGGGAAGCCTTGTTTTACATCACTGGATGTGGTGAACTCAGGCGAGAGTTTGCCATATGATCGTACGCGACCAGAGGAATTCGCACACAGTGCCCTCATAAGGAATACAAATTTGGAAGGGATACCTTTGACCACCATACACCGCCAAAGTTCCTCACGACCGAAATTGTCAAAAGCAGTTTTCAAAACAAGACAACTGAGACATCCGAAGGAGTGGCTGTTGTATAGTTGCTCTGTTTTTCAAACGTTTCATCGTTTATTGCTAAATCACCCTTTTCCGTTTCAGCTCTCAGTGTCAAAGTTTTGGATGAATAAAGCCTAGCTTCTGGGCCTTCAGTCTTTTCCATTCTCATTCTGATTGTCTCTGCACTCTATCTCTCGTTGAACACAACAGGAATTCACCGCCGTTCATGAAAGCAGCAGACGCACGATAACGTTTGAGTAGAGATATATACTTGGAAACTTCTGAGACTGAGAGGGGCTCCATATTCAAAGTCCACATTTTTGTTAAAGGCCGACAGTCCGGATTAGAAGTAACTGAGCGGTTGTCCGAAGTATTGCACCCAGCAGTCCAAACATCCTCCTCTGCTGGAGATCAGAGAGCCACCGTGGTTCCTGAGAGTTTCGCTGACGAGAGGTATCCGAGGACCAGTCAAACGAATCAAGTGAAGCTGTTTGAGGGCATTTCCAGCAGTTTTCGCACCTTCCACCTCTTTGGCCTTTCTGGTACACCAAGTTTCCCGGTCTGCATAAGCACTCAGTTTCACCTGGCGTCAGTAAAGCAATAGTCCTATCGGAGATCCAGTGCTTGGGTGAGGTCGGCTGGGTTGCCTCGCAGACAAGTTCTGGCACTAATTGGCGCTTTGGATACCTGTCTCCAGCGATCGTTACCATCCGACAGGCGTTGAAGCCGGTTCTGATAATTTGGTTTGATGTCTAGGTCCACGAGACTCTCAATGGCTAAGCTGAGTGTGAGCACTGTGCATAGACTTGAGGAGAGCAAACGAACCACACAGAAGCAACAATCCAGTAGAGGCTTCCACCCGACGACTCAACACAACAGCTACCTCTGCATATGCAAATACAGCGGCCTCCGCGTCACCAGAAGTGCGCACTCGGAAGTGGGAAGAAAGCGAGGGAGCTCAGCTCAATTACAGCACTTGAGCCCTAGATCCTTATTTTTGACGGACAGCACACATCGATGCAAACGGCATCCAGCACGCGAGCAAGAGGCGCTTGTTGTCCTGCTTTCTTAAGTGTGCGAATATTGAAGCCATCATTATCATGAACAGCATAACATTAGTGTTCAACACAGATGCTTCAATGCCGAACATTAAAGGCAGATAAGTAGACCAGCTATCAGGGTTCGAAAAAAGGTGTTTAGGACTATTAATAAAGTTGGGAACAAAGAAACTGGAGCTGAGCGTGATACATGGCGAACAAAGCGGTCAGTCCTAGTGCTCGGACTTGCAGACAAGGTATTCAAATTGAGGTTGGGTAGGGTACAAGAGGGAACACGTGACACTGTGGGAAGGCATCAGCAGTAATCACAATAATAATAAAAGATAACCTTTCAGCTGTAACACCCTTTCGGTGCCCAGCTGCCACGACACCTGAAGGAAGCACGAGGACTGGGATGCTGCCAGACTGCCCAAGCCTAAACAGGAGTACTCGAGAAACAAAGGCCCGATTCGAACCACGGACCTTCCGGTCACTAAATTCGCGCTCTAACCACTAAGTTATCTCGTATCAGCAGTAGAATGTATTCGCTTATTCGCCCCGCTATTTGTGGCAAGTAAGGCTACCAGGTTGATGACACCATGCGATGGCTAATGTAGCGCGGTAATATTTTTAGTTGTAACACCCGTGGTTGTATGCGAGTTGAGATACTGCCACGGCGCCCGCACCTGGACAGGAGGACGATTAAGGCCCACAACCAAAGTCTTTGGCTCAAAAGCCCGACCGCAAGACAGTTGGTGGGTGCCAGCGTTCTATCACAGTAGTACAAGTTGTTCAGGGAAACATTTGCCGTTCCTGTTCCAACTCCCAACCTGGAGGACCAGGAGACTTTGTCAGAACTCTATCCACTGACCAACTTGGCATAAGAAACTCTGCGGGTATCAAATTGAAACCCCAGTATAGCTCAGTAGGTCATTGAGGTACATAGGCTGTCTCACCACGATAGGATCCCATCTCTTCGCGGTGGACTTCCAATTCCAGACGCATGAAGGATGCGTCTGGAATTGGACAGTAGATGAATGGGACAAATTCGACTGTTATCATGTGATCAGCGTCCGCACTGCTTACAGATCTCCAGACACCTAATTTCATCCTTTTCCGTAACCATATTTTTATGTAATAAAGAAACAAGATGTCACTGAGATCTACTCAGTTTTCCTAATGAACACAAGCCCAGGGCGCAAAGACAGGCAAAGTTTTTTTACCAAGCTGGTTAACAAATGACAACGGGCTCGGTTACGTACCATTTTCCGCTCAAGCTCGAGATAGCTCAGTAGTTAAGGCACGAACTTACTGACCGGAAGGTCAATGGTTCGAACCAAGTGTTTTTTGGAGGGGGTAGTCATGACTGTTGTCTGCTTATTATTATAATCATCCTATGTACTCGTATCGAATCTTTGTGCATTTCAGTCCATCCACACTTGTTCTTAGACAAGTGAAACGTTGTCATCCTCTGTAACTCAAACTCTTCTCTAACTCGTTCTCGGACACATTTCAAACGTCTCAGTTTACTTGTCTCAGAACACAATGAATCCCAGCTACCACCTCGGTCCCTCAATTTCAAGGGAATTCGGACTGCGATAAACTAGGCCGAGTGGATACTATCCGGGAAGAAGCGGACAAAGAGGAGTTGTGACGGTGGTGCAACTTCTATGACGGTTCTTGGCTTCCTGCTCCGTCCATTCCGGCAAATCAAAAAGCACGGTAACTAGAGATTGCCCTTTATGGAGACAGATTATTACAACTGCATTTGTTTGGTTATCACCGAATGTTCCACAAGGTTACGCTAGGACCTTCGTGAGGGAGCGAGAAGAGATGAACTGTAAATGCGCGATCCTGACTGGCTGACATTCTACCCAAGCAAGGTAGTTACAGTACTTGAAGTCGGTTGGGAAGACAAGGACGGCGTGGAGGCACTTCAATGAAACTTACTCTGCATCCCCAGAAGCGGGTTATATTTAGCATCACAAAGAAACGTTCGTCAGAATTGTTTTTGGGGAAGTTGGCGGTTTGGTTGTCCGACTAGAGAAGTTAGCTGAACCGAGGTTCTAGACCAACAAGAGGGAGTTCAGAAGTCAGTTAAAATGGAATGGGTGGACGATATTATTTTCGGAATCCAACGGTCAAGATGGTGGCCCTGTCCAACCACTTTACTTGCTGTCAGGTGGCGCAGGGGACGCAACCTATAACAAACTCCCAAGAAGTTTCAATGTTTAATGGGAGCAATTCCGTTCACACAGTGTCCCTGGGAAATAACGCATTCCATGCCGACCAAGTGGCTGAGGTGGCTAAAGTGCAGGCTCGGGTTCTCTACACAAAATATAATAATAACAATAATATGTCGAACATTCTAACTCGTCCTTACCCCACCAGCATGCGCAGTTTCTGAACATACGCCCTCAGAAAATTGATTAGCTAACTTCAGTAACGGACGAACCCACGAACCTCGAAGACGTCCCTACACGGCCCTACCGCCATGGGTCAGTCGACAACTCAGGAACCTCGGCACTACCTTTGCTTTAAGCAAGCATGCAAAGGACATGCTCACGGCCCTACGAAAAACTGCGAGTATTGGTAGGAGGGGTTGGGGGGAAGCTATGCATTGAAGGCAATAGCCTGGATGCAGGAGCACCGTTAAGGGCACGACCGGGCCATGTCTGACAATGTCTCTAGCCTTTGATGCGGCCCGTCTGGAAGTCCCCATCCAGGGACACGGCTCGTTTCCATCTTTCGCGTGGTTGTGCAAAGATAACCCTTCGAGGAATTCGGTCGGCTGGTATATAGAACACGTGGTCAAGCCAGCGCAATCTATGCAGTGTTGTAAGTTCACCTATTGTAGGAAAGTTACTTCTTCCGAAAGCCATTCGACGTACTTTAGCATTACTGATCCGGTGTGCCCACCAGACTCAGGGACGGTTCTGGCGATATCAGTGGTCAAACATCGGTCTTTTAGTTCTTCTTAGCGCGTAACGGCCAGATTTCCGACCCATATAATAAGATGTAATGCACCGCAGCATTGTAAACTCGACCCGGATAAGCTCACACCTAAGCTACAGGTGATACAGGTTTACAAAAACCGCTCTGGCTTCCCCGATCCAGATAGAAGTATTATCTTTCGCGAGACAACCGGTACAAACTTGTCCACTACCTCCATCGGCTCATCCGTAAGGATGAGGCCAGTCTTGTAATGGCATTTTGCAATTTGCAGGTGTGAAGCGCATGCCAAATCATGAGGCAGGGTTATCTAGATTTAATATTGTTTGCAATACCACGGCATCGGATCCAAGAAGGCCTATGTCGTCTGCATACTAGATATCTGTGATTGGATGCCCCGAGAGAACCTCGACCCCACAGGCTGACAGTGAGTCTTCCATAATCGCATCAATGACGAATTTGAAAAGGAAAGGTGAAAGAGGACAGCCTTGTCTGACACCACTTGATGTGGTGCATTCAGGCGAAAGCTCCCCGTAGACCTGCACACGGCCGTGGGAGTTGTGACGATGCAGTGTGGATTCGTGTACCGAATTCACACTGCACTAACTGAGCAGCTGAGTTTGCTGGTAATGGCTTTTATACTTCGCTGCCAAGTCATTGTTTGACCGCCTCTGGCTCTCTTCCACCCTTCACGTGGTTGTGCGAAAAGAACCCTTCGAGGAAGTCGGTCGACTGGGATACGGAGCACGTGGCCAAGCCAGCGCAACCTATGCAGTGTGATCAGTTCATCTATCGAGGGTGAGTTATTCCTCCCGAATACCATTCGACGTACTTCAGCATTGCTGATCCGGTGTTCCCACCAGATTCGGGCAATGCTCCGGAGACATCGGTGGTCAAACACTGAAAGTCGTTTGACGTCCTCGGCGCGCAGCGGCCAGGTTTCTGATCCGTATAGTAATACGGAGCGCACAGCAGCATTATAAACTCGACCCTTGACGGATAAGCTGATGTCACGCCTACGCCACAGGTGACGCAGGTTCACAAAAGCTGCTCGGGCCTTCCCAATTCGGATGGAAATATCATCTTTCGCGAGACCACCGGGACTAATACAGCTGCCCAGGTAGACAAATTTGTCTACTACCTCAATCGGTTCACCCGCAAGCACTAGGCTAGGGTTCGGGCCCACCCAGTCTTGCACTAGCACTTTACACTTTGCAGGTGTGAAGCGCATGCCGAACCGTGAGGCGGAATTAGTTAGATTATTTAATATTCTTTGCATTACCACGGCGTCAGATCCAAGAAGAGCTATGTCGTCTGCATACTCGATATCTGTAAGCGGACGCCCCGGGAGCGCTTCGACCCCACAGGCAGTAGAGGCTGATAATGAGTCTTCCATGATCGTATCAATGACGAAATTGAAGAGGAAAGGTGAAAGAGGACAGCCCTGTCTGACACCACTTGATGTGGTGAACTCAGAAGAGAGCTTCCCGTAGACCTTCACACGGCCGCGGGAGTTGGCGTACAGCGCCTTAAGAAGGGTCAAGAATTTAAGGGGGACACCTTTGCTCCACAGACACTGCCATAGTGCCTGGCGGTCTACAGAGTCAAAGGCAGCCTTCAGATCGAGAAACACAACCATTGTTGGTTGCTGGAAGCAGTGTCGCTGTTCAAGAATCTGTCGGAGGGTGAAGATATGATCGATGCATCCTCTTGCAGGACGGAACCCAGCTTGGTTTTCACGGATTTGTCTCTCCCTGTGTTCAGTTAACCTTCGAAGGATAAGACCAGAGAGTACCTTCGATGCCACAGCTAACAGGCTGATGCCACGGTGGTTTTCGCACAGCGTCCGCGTACCCTTTTTGAAAATAGGGATAACTGTCGACATGCCCCATTCTGCAGGCACCTTCTCTTCGTTCCATATAGCACCAGCAAGCTTTGTCAGATGGGTCACCAGGGATTCTCCGCCTTCTTTGAAGAGGGCTGGATAGAGACCGTCCGGTCCTGGTGCCTTCTCACGTTTTAGTACGGATAGTTCGTACTTTATTTCTTCTTCCGAAGGACGATCAAGGTTTACATTCCACTGGCCCGTATGCATTATCTCCACAGGCTGTGTTGCAGGAGGCCAGCTGAACTGCTCTTCGAAGTGTTCGGCCCATCTTTCCAGTCGACGTTTTTGGGAGTGAATTAATGAGCCGTCTTTTTCACTTATCGTTTCGCTGACCGTTGTTTTCCTGGGACCAGTCGATCGTATCAGTTGATATAGGGCACGGCTGTTTCCCGTAGCAAAAGCCTTCTCCATCTCTCGAGCTTTCGATTTCCACCAGAGCTCTCGGTCTTTCCTTAGGCTCTTCACTATTTGGCGTTTAAGGGATTTGCGTGCGCCGTCGTACGCGTTGCCTGCTGGTATGGATTTCCGGGCATCAATCATGGATAGCGACCTCGCCGATATCCAGTGGTTTTGTGGTCGAATCGGGGAGGTTGGACAGACAGCACTGAACGCCGCTAACATGGCTTCTTTCACATTTTGCCATGCTTCATCTACACTCGCACTGCCAGTGCATGTAGAGAGTTGTTGGGCTAGCTCAGATCGGTACTGTTGAGCTATGGTCGATCTTCGAAGATACTGGATTGGCATGCTTCTTTCTAGTTTGCGAGGGCCTGAAGGGAAGCGAACTGTCAGGCGTGCACGCACCATGGCGTGATCGGAATCAAGTGGAGTGCCCCAAAAGGAACGGCAGTCTTGAATTGTGGCTCTCCACCGGTAGCTGATGGCCACGTGGTCCAACTGGGTCCACGGTTGATTTGCAGTTGGTGGCCGCCAGGTCACGCGATGCGAACGCTTATGTTGAAAGTTCGTACTTGCCAGAAACAGTTCATGGTCAGCACACAACTGAAGGAGTCGATCTCCGTTGTCTGTGCGGCGAGCATCGACTCCAAATCGACCGCCTAAATGTGATTCCAAGGAGCTCAGACGACCCACTTGAGCATTCAGATCGCCTGCAAGGATCACAATATCAGTGCTTTTTGCCTGCCGAATGAGCCCGGATAGTTCTCGATAAAAGGTATCCTTCTCAACATCAGAACTGCACTCCGTTGGGGCATAAGCCGACACTACAAACAGGCAGCGCTTTTTATGCCGAGAGGCATTGAGCTTGATTGAACTGGATAACCGGACGGCGCAAAGCCGACTGTTCACTGGGATCCAATCCAGCAAAGCGCGTTCAGCTCTGGGGCTGAGTGCAACTCCCACGCCATATAGTCCACGAGTCATCGCTTCTGGGTCACCGGACACACGGAGGGAGAAATGTGAAAGAGCTGAGTTCATCCTTGGCGTTCTGAGATGCATAACCACGCTTGGGTCTTGTATGCGTGTTTCGGAGACACAGCATACATCAATTTTAAGGGAGTATAAAGTTTCAGCAAGCTCTGCCTGTTTGCCAATTTGACATAGAGTACGGACGTTAAAAGCTCCTATATAGAAAGGATCTCGTGGATTTAGAAGGGTGTTATTTTGTTTACTGTTAATAGGCAGCAAGGGGCATAGGGCCTTTCGGTCAGATAACTGACAGTCAAGTGACCCAGTGACATTTGCTTGTGTGGTGGGAAGGGGTTGGGGAGGGACATCGGTGGACACAGAACTGCGCGGGCAAATGATACTTCCCGGTTGCCCAGGCCGAAGAAGGGGGTTTGGTTGAGGTACCCCACCTTGAGCCTTTGACTCAAAAGTCTGACCCACAAGGCAGTGGGGGGATCTAGGGTTTTGTTCAGGGACCCTGCCCCTAGCCTCTGACTTAAAAGTCTGACCCACGAGGCAGTGGACAGTAGGGTTTTCTTTGGGGACCCTGCCCGGAGCCGATGACTCAATAGTCTGACCTGCTCGGCTGCAGGGGGTTGGCCTAACCCGAGGGCGCAGGGAATAAGGCATTACTGTCTCATTCCTGATGCGGCTGCGCACAGCAGGTGCCTTTTGAGCAGCACCGGACTCTTTGTTTTTAAAACTATTTCGACCGTAGTGGATAATGCGCCGGCGGTCACGGTCAACCGTTGGGCGATCGGAGTGTGCGGTTTTTAGGGCCGACCTTTTCTAACCCGTCCTTCCTCGGGGGAAGGCAGCATCGCTGCTTCCGTAAATACGGACATGCTGGTCGCCCGGGGGAAACACCTCACTGCCTTCACACTCCTGTCGCAGAGGACAGTACGACTTTACCCCCAGACCGCCTCGTAGCACGATTACTCGTAGTACGGGGTCTCGCTGCTCTTGGTCTGACTGCTCCCCTTTGGCCTTCCTGGCATGCTTGCACCTTATGGAACGACGTCCCAGCCAGTGTAGCCCACGGGATCATTGCAGCACTCAAGCCCGACCACCACGTCAAGGTGGCAGCTTTAGGTCGGGGTTAGGGTTCTACAAGTCCTCTTGAAATGTATTGGGTCTTGTACCTACTAGGCCACCTAACAAGGTTCTTCTACTACACTCTTTTCAGAGACTATACATCAAACGACCCGACCTCTATCTCTCGACTTCCCCTGTCTAAGCTTGGGCAACCTGGCAGTATCCCAGCCCTCGTGCTTCCTTCGGGTGGCATGGCACTTATGCACCGAAAGGGTGTTACAGCTGAACCACTATCTTATCTTTATCATCCTAATGTTTGTCAGTGACTAAGGAAAGTAGCTCTCAGAAAACAGGTCGTTTAGGAATATTTATTCTTCAAGGTGCGCGGATGTAGAAACTGCAAGTCGAGTTGTGTTGAGTTGAAGGATGTTATAGAGGTCAGCTGGCAGGGCGATATTATTCCTTTGTAACAAGTTATGGTGTTATTGTTCTGCGACATTCATGATATTCGTTCAGCTGTAGCATCCTTTCAGTGCCTAATTGCCATGCCACCAGAAGGAAGAATAAGGGCTGGGATACTGCCAAATTGCCCAAGCCTAGACAGGGGAAGTCGAAATGCAGAGGGCGGGTTCGAACCACAGACATTGCGATCAGTGAATTCGCACACTAAAAAACAAGGTATCTCGCCCCTATTGCTTTGTGACCGCACCACAAGTCAAAGCCGTTACATTAATATTAAGAGTCCAAGACTGGGATGGTGTCATTTCCAACATGGAGTGGCACATTTTAGATCGCGCACCGCTTGCATCGTCCAGTAAGCCGGAAACCCTTGGCGGACTTGCTTTTGATTATGGTTCGTGTCCGTGCGATCGGTCTTAAGCTCTGGGACATAGATTGGCTGTCTGCGTGAATTGTGAATGTTGTCGATGGACCGTGCATCGCTCGGAGGCTTGTTTTCGGCTCAACATTAAAGAACCTGCAGACTGTACACCAATTAGTGGTCAAGCAACACCTATGTTTACGGAGTAACACCGGACGTCAGGCTGTAATAACAAGCACAGGGTGATCCTGTGTTGACTCCATAACTGCCCGGTCTTCCGGTACGGTGCTTCTCGGTAAAGCATGCTCTGTAGTCCTCGCTGTCGGTTATACGCATACTTGTAGCACGATCATATGCCGAGTCATTCCTGAGCACTCGGTGCACGCTGAAGTCCTGTGGCTAGTTACATATTAGTCGACTGTCAATGGGACATGAATAGCACTGCATACTTAACGGGCTTTGGGAAACATCATAGTTAATGGACCTGTGCCAGGCACCAAAATTCCACAAAGTAGTTAAAGGGTTAAGACTGATATCCTGCAGTTATAAAATTTGCACCTCTGAGTTCACTAGTGAGACTGCAGTGCGGCTCCGATAAAACCTCCTGCAATAAAGAGGCAATTCTCTCTAAACCTCTTAAATCGGAGTGAGGAAGTCCAGTTTCTAAGTCCCGCCACCACTCCTGGACCTGCTGAAGCCACTTTTCCCGTTAGGGAAGTAGTGAACACTACATTCCAAAACCATCCAGATATGCGAAGAGAAGTGATCAGAAGAGCCTTCGAGGTAACTGACCCGAAGATCCGCGACGTCTCATATGCCTTTTTTTCGGCCCGAGATTGCTCAGCGATTAAGGCGTGAAACTACTGGCCGGAAGGTGCATGGTCTGAACTACACCTCTTGCTTTTCAAATGATGCTGTCGAGGCTTGGGTAACCTGACAGTACCTCAGGTCTCGTGCGTCCTTCGAGTTGTACGACAGCTAGGTACCGAAAGGGTGCTGCGGCTGGACGCTTGTTAGTATTTGTTATTTAGGGTGTTATCCTGGTAGTGGACAGAGCTTCCATACGGATTACCAAAACCTGATCTTGAACGAGTAGTTTTATCCAGGTAAAGGCCTCACGGACGACTGGAGGTCCCTCAAGATTGGCCATTGATAGTTTGGAAGTCAAATCAAAAGCCAAACTGGTAAGTCGATTCAACTAGGCCGGAACTACTCCTCACGGGGCTTTTCGTCCATATTCTGACAGGCTCATGGGTAAGGCTGACTAGCCGCGTGAGCCGATACGGAAGAGCAAAATTACTGCGACTCCCCGGCGAAGAGAGCGACTTCGAGCTTAGTGGTTAAAGCGCGAGTTTACTGACGGGAAGGTCCATGGTTCAAACCCGACCTTTGCCTTTCGACTTTCTACCTAGGCTTGGGCAGCCTGGCAGTGTCGCAGCCCTCGTGCTTCCTTCGGTGGCACGGCAGCTAGGCACCGGAAGGGTGTTACAGTTGAACGACTATTATTTCTTTTCGTGGAGCCCCTATGGGTTGCACTGCCTTCCTGGCGGCCGACAGCCCAGGAATCGAGGCCAATTAATACCTAACTGATTTTAATGTGCTCTGAACTTTGGCCCAGCCGATTTCCTTCTTCGAAGTAGCGGGATGGCTCACCGGTTAGAGCGCGGATTTACTGACCAGAAGGTCTCTGGTTCGAACCAGACCTCTGCCTCTCAACTTCCCTTGTCTAGGCTTGGGCAACCTGGCAGTACCACTTCTGGTGGCATAGCAGTTAGGTACTGAAAGGGTGAACGATTTTTGTGCGGATCCACTGAAAAGAAAACAATTTGATGTTCAGAAACCACCATCGAAGCAGTGTATTTGCACACCTTTGTGGAAGCGTGTGCTAATGCCGGTGCAGAAAATGTCTTGACGAAAACCACGGTGTTCCCGAAAGCGCGATAACCGCAGGCACAAATGGAGAAATAGCCAGCAGAAACTGCCATACTAACAGACTGACGTATAGTTGATGTAGTCGGGAGAGCCGTCCATCATACTGAATACCATACCGTACCTGAAGTGGACAGCCGATCCGTCAACATTTGTTAAAGAGTTTCCATGGGCGTTCAAAAACGCCTCCATAGAAGTAGTCAGTGGCTCGTGTCGTCTTTAACATAAAAAGAGAGGCCATGCAGTCGGTGCAGGAGCTGACATGAAGAGTTGAAGTTTCCTGAGAACAGTAACGTGGTATGGGTAACAAACTGAAATAAACGTAGACTCTAAAAAAGTGTCCTTCAAAAAGGGTCTTCAATTGATGTCAACAGGTTATGTCTTGTCAACAAAGCTCGCCTCCCTCTCATTGAAGGGACGATCGGATCTGCTGGGTTATAAAAAGACCCCAAAGGTTGTGACCGGATGGACGACGAAACCCAGCCGCAGTACTGGGAAGCAGTGGCTGGGTGGGACGCCAGGAGACTCCGATGCAAAGATGACTGACCAAGGGATATACGGGGACAGCGGCAAAACTACCGTGATTGCTGGAAAGCTTAAAAAGTCTCCGATATTTTTCCACTATTAAGTGGAATTGAGTGAGAGGAAGTTTCGTACGATGCAAAGCTTGACAAATAAAGCAGACCAAAAACATACTACTAATGTGCTACTTAAGCCCACCAGTAGTTTCATAGTTTATTTGCATCATTAATGCCCAAGAACTGGGTCGTAACTGAAACACTACCAAAAAGCACATCAATGAGCGCAAGAGCAAACCGGTGGCCGGAGTGGCTCCAAGAACACCGAACAAAAGACCCTCGCCAGGAATCTGCAATGATACTACTGAGTGGCGGCCATAAGTAGGCTTTCACATGCACATTAAAACAACGAGAGGGTAGTCTATGTCCCGGCGTGAAATAGCCCGGTGAGGACGACATACTTTTTCCGTTTAAAGCATCATCACATGTTATACAGTCCAGATTCATGACTACAGAAACGCACGCCTTTTGACATGCAGCGCGCGAGTTTCAAAATTTACACGACTGCTTGTCGGCGGAAGCCGCTCACTAGAAGCACACCCAAAATATTTTCGCCGAAACTATAGGGTTTTCCAGGTCGTGACTTTTACGGGGAGTTAGCTTAATCCATTTACAGTTGCAGGTGATATGTTACTCACAGCATTTTGTTTAAGTGAGCGAAATTTCAAGGTCAAGTACCATCACCGATTCGCATTTTGAGAGGTAAAAGACGAAATCCCACTTTACCATATTTTCGCGTTCTTTGGGAACAAAATAACATCTACAGAATATCCAATGCAAATTCCACCCAGGAAAATCGGTCATCAACGTTTGTTTGCTTTATGCTCCCCAGATTTAACGGACGAGATAATTTTGTTCAGCAACTTCATCACAACATTTTTCTTATGGAGCTCAGCTCCCATTAAGTGTAACTGCCAAAAAACGGCATGAATTGTGCAATGGAGATGCGAGGGCCATCTCTGTGGATTATTACTTCTTTCAGCTATGCATACCTAGTCCGTGGACAATACAGCGTCAGGAGGTAACCTTCGGTAAACTACCAACACAATGGTATCATTTCTATTAGGAATATTACTCACCGTAGTTGTAATATACGATAAAGCGGTCATCATGATAACGGTAATCGTTGTCACTCACCTTGACTACTTATCGTCACTGCAGCATGCTAGGTCCGTGTCAATGTGCGGCACTGATTATGAGACCTCACCTATGTATGATAACCTCATCCAACGACCAATGACGACCCGTCATACTCATAACTGTATTCAATATCGCCTACCTTTGCTACTTATCGTAACTGCTAGGCCCGTGTCCATGTGTGACGCTGATTATGAGGCCTCACCTATACACGACAACCCAATTTAATGGCCAGTAACAGTCTTTCATGATCATAACTGTACGCGCTTTCAATCATCTCGAATACTTGTTGTAACTGCTAGGCCCACTTCTATGTGCTACACTGCTTATGAGGCCTCACCTATGTACAATAACCCAAATCAATGACCAACGGCTCTCTCACACACACCGGTATGCGATGTCGCTTATCTCTGCTACCTGTAGTAAACACCAGGCCAGAATCTATGTGGGCCGGTGAAAACAGGGCCCCGACTATGCGTGGTATCCTAATCTAACGCTCAACGTGGGCCCATCGTACTCATAAGTGCAGTCGATATCGTCTAACTTGGCTACTTATGGTAATTGCTAGGCCTGTGTCTATGTGCAACGCCGAATATGAAGGCCCAACTAGACTCAGTAGCTTAACCCGATGGCCAACGACGGCCCGTCACGCTTACAACCGTACTCGACCGTGGCTACTTATAGTAGTTGAAGGGCCCTTACACAAGCTAGTAACCGACCAATGCGCCAACTATACATAATAGACCGATCCAACGACCAACGGCGGTCGTTCATATCTATACATGTCATCCGTGTGCCAACCCCATGCCTAAAAATACACAGCCACCTTTAAAAAATCATGTTTCTATTTATTGGTTGTATCGGTACAAACGTAATGTGTGGTCAATCCAGTTCTCAGTTTCAGGAAGCCGCTTTTACTCGACAGGATTTCTGAAAGGAAAGATGTATAATCAGTTACGACTCGTAGACACTCCGTACACACCGTTTAAAACATAATCAAACAAAGTTGTAGTGGCCAACTCACCAATTGCTTACTAAATCCCTTTGTCCACAATTCCAACTGGGTGTCTACGCTGAAGCTGCAGTCTTACTGTCATAAGAGTAAACCCACCACTTGCTCAATTAG
This sequence comes from Clonorchis sinensis, assembly GCA_003604175.2. NCBI lineage: Eukaryota > Metazoa > Platyhelminthes > Trematoda > Opisthorchiida > Opisthorchiidae > Clonorchis > Clonorchis sinensis. The sequence continues at coordinate 13,360,865 of CM030372.1, forward strand.
TCCCGTGTGTACATAGATTATTCAATAGCGGTATTCGGCAACCATATGCATTATTGAGCGCAGCGAAGTTAAAGCTAAAGAGCGGTGTGTATGTGTCAGCCGTAGACTCAGTGGTATAGACTTGAGCCCTGGGATCCAAGGAACACGTGCGTCATCATACGTGCATCCATGGATGCAGGGGTAACGAAGAACTGTTGAGTAGGCGGGTACTTGGTGTCAAGCCGGCTCAATACCCGGTTTGGACGCTCTGTTTGCTGTTATCCACCCCACTTGATCAGTGGTTTACATCCCCAGAGATCCCCAAACGGACCAGAAAAATACCTGCGATCTTACATTGGCTTCGTCATACCTCTGCAAATTCCATCGGCCAACTCAAAAACCTCGCTGCTCACAGAATTGCGAATCCCAGCCCAATCATCTTAAACATGACGTCCGTTACGGGGCTGTCCAGAAACCGAAGTACGGCAGTGCAATGATGGCACGGCACTGACATACCCAGTTTGATAGCACACCCACAACTAAGCCCTTCCTACTACTGACCATACCTTCTCGCCAACTCGGCCCATTAGCTACAACTGCGAACAAACTCATGCTTCATTCTGAATGTAATCTCATGAGCACGCTACCCACCAGTTGTGAATAAACATTATTACTACCTTACACTGTGAGTGATGGGTGCATACCAAAGGACGGGATGACTTTGGCAAATTTATTAAAAAACAATCGCACCTTTTCCTCATCTTTGAAGATGGGAACGTCTGCGTGCTCCATATCGACAAGGTTTCGTCAAATATTTGAAGACCGGGGACAAGAAGACGTTAGTTAGTCAGGAATTGTGACCACCTTCGGCTGCTTGTCACCTCGGGCCGCAGTCTAACTCACATCACGTTGCTTTCTAGAAGTCTTTCCGAGACTTTTCCGATTTTTTATGCCGGATGTAGTCACGGCTGTCTTATTGCCTCGTCTGAATGTCAGAAATGAAACACCGTGCGCCCTCAATGGACCCAAAAATACCCTTGATCGATGCCGGTCTCAATTTGTGACGATTGCTTGGCTAATTGTAACTACAGTGACAACCCTAAACGACTCACCCAAGATGTTCATGTACGAGGCTGTCCACGTACCCGGGTACGGCGTTGCGATGACCGTACCGCGACTACCATACCCAGTCTGATGGATTGCCCGTAGTTCACCATATCCACAATATCTACCGGATGAGGGTGTTACGTGCACCCACAAGATGGCCTCAGTCCGTCTAATTTGTGCCAGGACTTGTAAGCACTGGCCACCTTATTGTGGCGTATGCTTGTTCTGCCCATAAACACACTAATTCTACCAACATCACTATCAATGGTTCGGTATAGCCTTGCGCCTGATATAGCATGTACTGACCATCATAAAAAACCAAAAACTTACTAGCTGTGACGAGTTCTTTGGCTTGGTTTTGCAGGACACCTGCCTCAATGAAAGGAGACTTTTTCATACACAGGTCGTTAAAAGCTGCCCAATTTTGAGTTTGCGGCGACACAGGGCGAAATTGTTGCCCTTGTCGTTTCGAGATTATTTCCTAACGCAATGCAAAATAAAACACCTGAAGAAACAGGCTCTTCTACAAATTTCCCACCGTCATCAGAGGTACATCACGCGAAGCCATTGGCAGCCATTAAAACATAAATTCCGCGCCCATGGTGGACCCCGAGTACGTTTAAACAACTTCCAACAAAACTGCACCCGCATGAGAAGATCCTGAGGGACCGAATAAATGCCGTCAAATGCTGAAACTTTACGTTAAAGTCTTCCTTCTCCGAACTATGGTTTCAGAGAAATTTTGGGTGTGCATCTAAGGCTCGGCTCGGTGGAAAATTTGTATCAAGGGCATGAAAATTATTCCTCGGAAATAACCATTACCGCTATTTTGGTACAAATGCGTGTGCTCGGTGCACTTTTACTGACTGTTTGTTGATTTGTTTAAGCGAGCGGTTTCTTGAGGTCAACAAGTAGCGCAAATTAGGGATGTATAATATGCAACGTAGCCCAGCCTACTGGAAAATGTGATGGCCTCAAAATCAAAGTATATTGCAGTAATTAATTTGCCAGTATAATGTCTGAGGTCTGCCATAGTCCACACCCCCATAATCGAAAAAACTATCTGCTGGCTTGCTCTTGTGCGAGTAAACAGACTCGGAAGCGAGCATCCATGTGACTTGGGGAGGGTTATTCGGTGTAACTAATATAATAGGGACATTCATGTGCACCCATTTGTTCACATTTATGTGCTCCAATGAAATATATTTGGGAAGAAACATTTATTCACATGATTCATCCTTTGATTAGAGATCCAAAAGTCCCCATAGAATGTGTGATACAAATCTATATGTCAAAGTACTTCTGGCACACTGATCACTGTCGTTCTTCAGGCGGCAAGACATGCTTGGTGGATTTACCATCTCTACCCACAAACGGTTTCAAATAATATGCATTCTGCAGTCAGGACCGGGAAACTATCAACTGAAGTGACGTCAGAAATTTATGCTATGTTTTGCTCCAGCGTAACTCAGGAGAACATCAAGCCTTTAATGATAACAATAATAATAAAAATAAAGTTTGTCCCAAACTGGTGGGTGGTATACCGTCCGGCATGATCATACTGTTACAGTCAGAATGAAAGCACGATTGGCGGGATTTGCTAGTGCAAACTTTATTCGCAGTTGTGGGTAAGTTAACGAATGGGCGTGAAGACCCCATCAAAAGTAGGAAGCGAATAGTTGTGGGTATGCCACCTAACTGGGTATGGCAGTGCAGTGCCATCAATGTTTCTGGACAGCCCCGTGACGGACATCCTGTATGAGGTGATTGGGCTGGGATGTGTGATTCTGTGAGCAGCGGAGGTTTTGGAATTGGCCAGGGGAATCCTCAGAGGGAGAACAAAGGCAATGTAAGATCGCAGGTAATTTTTGGCCCTGATGGGGAACCCTTCGGGTGTAAAGCACAGATCAGGTCGCGTGGATAACGGCTAAACAGGGCGTCCGGAACAGTTATCGCCAAAGGTCAAAACATGCATAATTCACACGGCAGAGAACCGTATAGGTTGGGATCGCCCACATTCGCTTACACACGATAAAAGCGGCTTGCATCACGCCTGCTATTCAGATGAACGAAGCCGGATCATGCGCATGGCTAAAATGCAGCTCCCGTTTATGATGCTCAGCGAATTTGCGAGATGTGTGCGTTCCATCTCACTCACATACGAAGTGCCGTGTTGCAGCTGATACGAGATTAAACCTCAGATTGAGCCGAACGGTTTGAAGAGTGCATATGTTATTAGCAGGATAGTGTGATAACCCCCCGCATGTGCCATGTTGAGGGCGGCATTTGTTCATTGTGATAAGCAGGAGAAGGCGCAAGTGTTTTTAGATGAACTGACGAAAGTCATCCCGTCCTTTGGTATGCACTTTGCACCCAAAAAGTGTAACCTTGCCATATGAGCGCAGCGTCGCCCACAGCCCTATACCGCCTTGCAGTTACGAAATTAATTCGAGTGATGACGCAAAGTCCATTTCCGATAATATTTTGAGGCGTTAGGAAAGGAGTCTCAGACAAGCGCTTGCGAATCAATCTACACTATACTCGTTTACGTAATTATTTAGCCAGCTTTATCAGATAATTTGGTAAATCAATCCTGTGTTACTCTAATATATGTGACCAAGTTTGCGTAACAAAAACCGACTGATTGCTCACTGTGATTGTCTTTCATACTACCACCGAATAAAAAATAGAAGGACAAAAACCGACTGTCTTACTATGTGGATTATTGTGTTTATCCGATTACACCAGCGAGGGTTGTGCATCGTACACCGGTTTACTACTGGGGATTTCATTCCAGATCCGTCGTTCATGTAATCTAGAACATATTAGTGTGCTTACCAAACCTGTGCCGCTGTGAACTGCTGAAACCACCACTCTACAAAAGTCCAAATAGGGATGCTTCCGGGAAATATTTGTCAAAGCTCCAAAGCAACAGCAGAACAAACAGTGAGCCCTGCTGCGTGAAGTTAGTGTAATATACTGCTTAGACGATGATGGTGATACAGTACGGCATTTCAAATGCCCCACCCAAATGTTTAATAACCTGTTCCATTTGTGGTTTCTGCAAACTGGAGTGGAGAAGCCAATCCGGATGTAGAGCAATTCAGATAACAAAAATAAAGAATCCGTGGCATTGAACCGTATCCAAGACCAGCGTAGCCAAATCCTACAAAAATCCAACCACCAGGTAAGAATTTGTAGAGAAAAACAAAAATATCTGAAGCAGTTGGAAATCCGGAACAGGGATTGTTAATTACGTGACGTAATTTTTCGTGTTTCCTATTCCTCAGACCAATTCTTACCCTTCCGTTGACCGCTTCAGTTTCAAGATTGAACTATTCTATTTTTATACAACGTCGACTCCATATTAACTGCTTTCTGTAATCGGTTTGTTCACATTCATTTCTGGGCTTGTTGTGGAACATTTGTCCCACTCTGAACTGAAAAACAATTGTCCCATTTAATTTGTTCGATAGCACGCTGCCCTTTCTGTACCTTCCTTTGTCACTAACTGCCAAGGTTCAATCTAGCCGTAAGCCTTCCTTAATTCTGCTCACGGTCTACCTGCCTGTACTCTGTCCACATTTAAATTCAATATACTGTTTGTCTGCCTATTGCGACTACCGAACAAACGCAAGTGAAGTTCGTAGAATTCAGTTTCGCCGCAACTATTCCTGACCGTCCTACGTTGAATTAGGCTACCCATTACCTGTCAGATAGGACTCCTAGATCGTGCGTTCAGGCTAACTAACCGTCCTGAGATCGCGGTCTTAGCTCAAGATCGTACAAAGCTGGCTAGAATACGCCCAATATCAATATCCAGCTATATTAAGACGCGTGATATCTGTCTCGATCTCGTTCTCCGTCTCGTGCATCCACCAGTGGAGGAGAACCACGCAAGAATTGCTGAAACAACTGGAGCTGGCCCGTATAAGGATTAAAATTTAGGGTTAGAAGATGTTGCCAGAAGAATTGAGGAATATCAACAGGAGATATGGAAAAATTAGATGAACTTGCTCGATCGATGAATTCCGGGTTCTTGGAAGCTTGTCCCTCTCCTGACTCAAATGAACAATGTGACGCCGTGAAAGATATGTGACTTCCATTCCGGACCCAAAGGAATTGCCGATACATGTTGAGCAAGATACTATTATCAATCTTCCAAATGTTCACTTATGTAATATGAACATCAGGCGAGATGGTCGACTTCTTGAAACCGCTCATTAGGCGCAAACTTGTATGGGACTTCCAGCGCGACAGCAGCCAAAATTTGATGGAAACCCCGCCGGCTACCACACTTTCATGCGCAGTTTCATGACCACTATAGCCCGACGTACTCGTGATCCTACAGACCGATTCTCATACCTGGTACAGCATTGTGAATTTGAGGCAGACCAAGCCATTACACGGTGTTGCGTTCTGGAACCCGAGGAACGCTACGCAGAAGCACTACGTATACTTGAACACAGGTTTTCTGAACCCCACCTCATTGCAACTACTTCAATAGAGGAACTGACAGGAAGGTGACCCCAAAAGTGGATGATCGTAAGGCTCTTATCAGTTTGGCTGATGATATATTGATTTGCTCGGCTACGTCGAAACAGCTGCAATATCTAAATGATCTTAATTCTTGTCGGACTATTAGGACTATCGCAGCTAGGTTACCTGGTACCGTGCAGAATGAATGGTTTGACTTGGCAGCTAACTCATTCAAGTTCAAGTGTGATCCGACATTCGACGAACTGGCAAATTTAACAAGCAGCAAGGCCGGCGCAGCAGCAGCTCAACAAGGGTACACTGTGGGGCGGAGGCATTCGCCCCCAGCCGAACCCAGTAAGGCCCCGACCGACACAAATCTTTACTATATAAAGCAGCTATCCTGATGACGCAGTAGACAACGGCAGATCATGTCAGTTAGGTTAACGATAAAATGTGCACAATCTGAATCATCTCACTACCTGGATCAGTGCCCAGTGTTTGTTGAAATGCCAGTTGTAAGTAGAATTGCCTGCGTAGACCGACTTCGAGTACGTTATTTATGTTTAAAGTCAAACTGCCAAGCAAAATGTCGATCCAGGCATGCCTGTGGGTTTCAGATATGTGGGAAAGAATCATTCACTTTTGCACCGACCAAGCTTTCCAGGACGGGAAACAAAGCAGAACCACTTGAGGTTGCATCATCACCACCTAATCGCACCATGGCATAGCAGACGCCCCCAAATCAAATATATGTCGTTGTCAACGCCTTTTTGGTCAACGCTGCTAGTACGACCCCAATTCATAGTTCGCTTTTGCCAAAACTGGGACTGAAAGGCACACCTGCGTCAATAACTAATAAAACTATCACTGGAGAGCGTGCCACAAGTTCTGCATCAGTTTTGTCCCCGTAGAATCCCTTGATTCTGAGGAAGCAATGCCTGTTCTTCGTGCTTGGGTTGTCGACTCCTTGCCCTGTTTACGATCACTTGGCACCACGTCCAGAACAGTATAAGAAGTGGAAACATTTAAAAGAAATACCGTTTCCAGAATTAAAACCGGTGGACATAGGTATCCTTATCGGTTGTGACGTCCCAAAGGCACATTGGGTGCTAGAGCAGAGGTTCGGCGGTCCACGAGACCCTTATGCAGTTAGAGGACCATTGGGATGGACAATTTTAGGGCCTTTATACTCAAATCCAGGTAACAATCAAAGCGAAGTAATTTTCCATCATATTAGTCAAACGGAGGACTTGAATTTACAGCTAGAGCGTATGTTTAACTTCGAATTCATCGACGCCGCTTGTACTGAGTGGGCAATGTCGTTGAACGATCGAGTGACCTATGACCGAATCCTTACGTCTTTGGAAGTATTAAACGAACACTATCAAATGATTATACCTTGGAAAGATGGATCCTCGTGTCTACCAGACAACAAAGGCTCAGCACTTAGAAGACTTGTTCTAAAGGGTGGTCTTGAACGTGACCCTGTCTTTAAGAAACTGGTGAACCAACTCCCTACCGCATGACCGTTCATCCGTTTGGGTCAACTTTATTGCCCCGTTGCACTAGCCTAACTCTATGGCAGACTAAAAAATTTCATGACCGCCTGCGGAGAGTAAGCGGCAAAATTAGCCAATCGATCCTTCTACGTCGATGATTGCCTGATCAGTTTTCACACGAAGGGAGCAGTAAAGACTACGACCAAGCAATTCAAAGAGGCCCTAGCATCTGGTGGATTTAATCCTAGTGTTGTGGGAAAATAGGACTCATTGTTTCTGTTTTAAGGTTGAAAGCTGGGAAGGCATCCCCGATCATCGTGCTCTACTGTCCTAAATAGCTACATTGTTTGATCTTCTTGGGACGGTTGCCCCAGTACTACTGCCAGCAAACTGTCTGATTCAGGATCTCTGTCGAAGGAAGGCCGCCTGAGACGAGGTTATGCCTGAAAATGAAAGGTTGAAATGGAAGAACTGGTTACTGAATATACGAAATGTAGAGAACGTCCGCATACCACGCTTTATTCGAACCAAATTGTTTGCTTCAGCCTGTAAGACTGAGCTGCATGCACTTTCTGATGGTTGAAAGACCGGCTATGGTGTTGCAGTCTACATCCGATTGATTGATCCGCCGGGAATACCTCACTCTACACTATTGTCAGGAAAGTCCAGAGTTGCCCCCATCAAGCGCACGAGCACACCGCGATTGGAGCTCACTGCTGCTGTATTATCTGCGAAGTTAACTGCTTATGTGAGAGAACAGCTGTCTATTGATATAGCTTCCTCCTTTTTG